>JAUIMM010000849.1:445000-1022500 GCA_031769625.1 Taudactylus pleione | reverse complement strand
AGTGGGCTCCTGTGTGTGTCTGTAGATATCAGTGGGCTCCTGTGTGTGACTGTAGATATCAGTGGGCTCCTGTGTGTGACTGTAGATATCAGTGGGCTCCTGCGTGTGACTGTAGTTATCAGTGGGCTCCTGCGTGTGACTGTAGATATCAGTGGGCTCCTGCGTGTGACTGTAGATATCAGTGGGCTCCTGCGTGTGACTGTAGATATCAGTGGGCTCCTGCGTGTGACTGTAGATATCAGTGGGCTCCTGCGTGTGACTGTAGATATCAGTGGGCTCCTGTGTGTGACTGTAGATATCAGTGGGCTCCTGAGTGTGACTGTAGATATCAGTGGGCTCCTGTGTGTGAGGGCTCCTGCGTGTGACTGTAGATTTCAGTGGGCTCCTGTGTGTGTCTGTAGTTATCAGTGGGCTCCTGTGTGTGACTGTAGTTATCAGTGTGACTGTAGATATCAGTGGGCTCCTGCGTGTGACTGTAGATTTCAGTGGGCTCCTGCGTGTGACTGTAGATATCAGTGGGCTCCTGCGTGTGACTGTAGATATCAGTGGGCTCCTGCGTGTGACTGTAGATATCAGTGGGCTCCTGCGTGTGACTGTAGATATCAGTGGGCTGCTGTGTGTGACTGTAGATATCAGTGGGCTGCTGTGTGTGACTGTAGATATCAGTGGGCTGCTGTGTGTGACTGTAGCTATCAGTGGGCTCCTGTGTGTGACTGTAGATATCAGTGGGCTCCTGTGTGTGACTGTAGATATCAGTGGGCTCCTTCGTGTGACTGTAGATGTCAGTGGGCTCCTGCGTGTGACTGTAGATGTCAGTGGGCTCCTGTGTGTGACTGTAGATATCAGTGGGCTCCTGTGTGACTGCAGATATCAGTGGGCTCCTGCGTGTGACTGTAGATATCAGTGGGCTCCTGCGTGTGACTGCAGATATCAGTGGGCTCCTGTGTGTGACTGTAGATATCAGTGGACTCCTGTGTGTGATGTAGTTATCAGTGGGCTCCTGTGTGTGACTGTCGTTATCAGTGGGCTCCTGTGTTTGACTGTCGATATCAGTGGGCTGCTGCGTGTGACTGTAGTTATCAGTGGGCTCCTGCGTGTGACTGTAGTTATCAGTGGGCTCCTGCGTGTGACTGTAGTTATCAGAGGGCTCCTGCGTGTGACTGTAGATATCAGTGGGCTCCTGCGTGTGACTGTAGATATCAGTGGGCTCCTGTGTGTGACTGCAGATATCAGTGGGCTCCTGCGTGTGACTGTAGATATCAGTGGGCTCCTGCGTGTGACTGTAGATATCAGTGGGCTCCTGCGTGTGACTGTAGATATCAGTGGGCTCCTGCGTGTGACTGTAGATATCAGTGGGCTCCTGCGTGTGACTGTAGATATCAGTGGGCTGCTGTGTGTGACTGTAGCTATCAGTGGGCTGCTGTGTGTGACTGTAGCTATCAGTGGGCTCCTGCGTGTGACTGTAGATATCAGTGGGCTCCTGCGTGTGACTGCAGATATCAGTGGGCTCCTGTGTGTGACTGTAGATATCAGTGGACTCCTGTGTGTGACTGTAGTTATCAGTGGGCTCCTGTGTGTGACTGTCGTTATCAGTGGGCTCATGTGGGTGACTGTAGATATCAGTGGGCTCCTGCGTGTGACTGTAGATATCAGTGGGCTCCTGCGTGTGACTGTAGATATCAGTGGGCTCCTGCGTGTGACTGTAGATATCAGTGGGCTGCTGTGTGTGACTGTAGATATCAGTGGGCTGCTGTGTGTGACTGTAGATATCAGTGGGCTGCTGTGTGTGACTGTAGCTATCAGTGGGCTCCTGTGTGTGACTGTAGATATCAGTGGGCTCCTGTGTGTGACTGTAGATATCAGTGGGCTCCTTCGTGTGACTGTAGATGTCAGTGGGCTCCTGCGTGTGACTGTAGATGTCAGTGGGCTCCTGTGTGTGACTGTAGATATCAGTGGGCTCCTGTGTGACTGCAGATATCAGTGGGCTCCTGCGTGTGACTGTAGATATCAGTGGGCTCCTGCGTGTGACTGCAGATATCAGTGGGCTCCTGTGTGTGACTGTAGATATCAGTGGACTCCTGTGTGTGATGTAGTTATCAGTGGGCTCCTGTGTGTGACTGTCGTTATCAGTGGGCTCCTGTGTTTGACTGTCGATATCAGTGGGCTGCTGCGTGTGACTGTAGTTATCAGTGGGCTCCTGCGTGTGACTGTAGTTATCAGTGGGCTCCTGCGTGTGACTGTAGTTATCAGAGGGCTCCTGCGTGTGACTGTAGATATCAGTGGGCTCCTGCGTGTGACTGTAGATATCAGTGGGCTCCTGTGTGTGACTGTAGATATCAGTGGGCTACTGTGTGTGACTGTAGTTATCACTGGACTCCTGTGTGTGACTGTAGATATCAGTGGGCTCCTGCGTGTGACTGTAGATATCAGTGGGCTCCTGCGTGTGACTGTAGATATCAGTGGGCTCCTGCGTGTGACTGTAGATATCAGTGGGCTCCTGCGTGTGACTGTAGATATCAGTGGGCTCCTGCGTGTGACTGTAGATATCAGTGGGCTGCTGTGTGTGACTGTAGATATCAGTGGGCTGCTGTGTGTGACTGTAGCTATCAGTGGGCTCCTGTGTGTGACTGTAGATATCAGTGGGCTCCTGTGTGTGACTGTAGATATCAGTGGGCTCCTTCGTGTGACTGTAGATATCAGTGGGCTCCTGCGTGTGACTGTAGATATCAGTGGGCTCCTGTGTGTGACTGTAGATATCAGTGGGCTCCTGTGTGTGACTGCAGATATCAGTGGGCTCCTGCGTGTGACTGTAGATATCAGTGGGCTCCTGCGTGTGACTGCAGATATCAGTGGGCTCCTGTGTGTGACTGTAGTTATCAGTGGGCTCCTGTGTGTGACTGTCGTTATCAGTCGGCTCTTGTGGGTGACTGTAGATATCAGTGGGCTCCTGTGTGTGACTGTCGATATCAGTGGGCTCCTGTGTGTGACTGTCGATATCAGTGGGCTGCTGTGTGTGACTGTCATTATCAGTGGGCTCCTGTGTGTGACTGTAGATATCCGTGGGCTGCTGTGTGTGACTGTAGATATCCGTGGGCTCCTGTGTGTGACTGTAGATATCAGTGGGCTCCTGTGTGTGACTGCAGATATCAGTGGGATCCTGTGTGTGACTGTAGATATCAGTGGGCTCCTGTGTGTGACTGTCGATATCAGTGGGCTCCTGTGTGTGACTGTCGTTATCAGTGGGCTACTGTGTGTGACTGTCGTTATCAGTGGGCTCCTGTGTGTGACTGTAGATATCAGTGAGCTCCTGCGTGTGACTGTAGATATCAGTGGGCTCCTGTGTGTGAGGGCTCCTGCGTGTGACTGTAGATATCAGTGGGCTCCTGTGTGTGTCTGTAGATATCAGTGGGCTCCTGTGTGTGACTGTAGTTATCAGTGGGCTCCTGTGTGTGACTGTAGTTATCAGTGGGCTCCTGTGTGTGACTGCAGATATCAGTGGGCTCCTGTGTGTGACTGTAGATATCAGTGGGCTCCTGCGTGTGACTGTAGATATCAGTGGGCTCCTGCGTGTGACTGTAGATATCAGTGGGCTCCTGCGTGTGACTGCAGATATCAGTGGGCTCCTGCGTGTGACTGTAGATATCAGTGGACTCCTGTGTGTGACTGTAGTTATCAGTGGGCTCCTGTGTGTGACTGTCGTTATCAGTGGGCTCCTGTGGGTGACTGTAGATATCAGTGGGCTCCTGTGTGTGACTGTCGATATCAGTGGGCTGCTGTGTGTGACTGTCGTTATCAGTGGGCTCCTGTGTGTGACTTTAGAAATCAGTGGGCTGCTGTGTGTGACTGTAGATATCAGTGGGCTCCTGTGTGTGACTGTAGATATCAGTGGGCTGCTGTGTGTGACTGTCGTTATCAGTGGACTCGTGTGTGTGACTGTAGATATCATTGGGCTACTGTGTGTGACTGTAGTTATCAGTGGACTCCTGCGTGTGAGTGTAGATATCAGTGGGCTCCTGCGTGTGACTGTAGATATCAGTGGGCTCCTGCGTGTGACTGTAGATATCAGTGGGCTCCTGCGTGTGACTGTAGATATCAGTGGGCTCCTGCGTGTGACTGTAGATATCAGTGGGCTGCTGTGTGTGACTGTAGATATCAGTGGGCTGCTGTGTGTGACTGTCGCTATCAGTGGGCTCCTGTGTGTGACTGTAGATATCAGTGGGCTCCTGTGTGTGACTGTAGATATCAGTGGGCTCCTTCGTGTGACTGTAGATATCAGTGGGCTCCTGCGTGTGACTGTAGATATCAGTGGGCTCCTGTGTGTGACTGTAGATATCAGTGGGCTCCTGTGTGTGACTGCAGATATCAGTGGGCTCCTGTGTGACTGTTGATATCAGTGGGCTCCTGCGTGTGACTGCAGATATCAGTGGGCTCCTGTGTGTGACTGTAGTTATCAGTGGGCTCCTGTGTGTGACTGTCGTTATCAGTGGGCTCCTGTGGGTGACTGTAGATATCAGTGGGCTTCTGTGTGTGACTGTAGATATCAGTGGGCTGCTGTGTGTGACTGTCGTTATCAGTGGGCTCCTGTGTGTGACTGTAGATATCAGTGGGCTGCTGTGTGTGACTGTAGATATCAATGCGCTCCTGCGTGTGACTGTAGATATAAGTGGGCTCCTGCGTGTGACTGCAGATATCAGTGGGCTCCTGCGTGTGACTGTAGATATCAGTGGGCTCCTGCGTGTGACTGTAGATATCAGTGGGCTCCTGCGTGTGACTGTAGATATCAGTGGGATCCTGCGTGTGACTCTAGATATCAGTGGGCTCCTGCGTGTGGCTGTAGATATCAGTGGGCTGCTGCGTGTGACTGTAGATATCAGTGGGCTCCTGCGTGTGACTGTAGATATCAGTGGGCTCCTGCGTGCGACTGTAGATATCAGTGGGCTCCTGCGTGCGACTGTAGATATCAGTGGGCTCCTGCGTGTGACTGTAGATATCAGTGGGCTCCTGCGTGTGACTGTAGATATTAGTGGTCTCTTTAGTGTGACTGTAGATATCAGTGGGCTCCTGTGTGTGACTGTAGATTTCAGTGGACTCCTGTGTGTGACTGTAGATATCATTGGACTGTGTGTGACTGTAGATATCAGTGGGCTCCTGTGTGTGACTGTAGATATCAGTGGGCTCCTGTGTGTGACTGTAGTTATCAGTGGGCTCCTGTGTGTGACTGTAGATATCAGTGGACTCCTGTGTGTGACTGTAGATATCAGTGGGCTCCTGTGTGTGACTGTAGATATCAGTGGGCTCCTGTGTGTGACTGCAGATATCAGTGGGCTCCTGTGTGTGACAGTAGATATCAGTGGGCTCCTGTGTGTGACTGTAGATATCAGTGGGCTCCTGTGTGTGACTGTAGATATCAGTGGGCTCCTGTGTGTGACTGTAGATATCAGTGGGCTCCTGTGTGTGACTGCAGATATCAGTGGGCTCCTGTGTGTGACTGTAGATATCAGTGGGCTCCTGTGTGTGACTGTAGATATCAGTGGGATCCTGTGTGTGACTGTAGATATCAGTGGGCTCCTGTGTGTGACTGTCGTTATCAGTGGGCTCCTGTGTGTGACTGTCGTTATCAGTGGGCTCCTGTGTGTGACTGTAGTTATCAGTGGGCTCCTGTGTGTGACTGTAGATATCAGTGGGCTCCTGTGTGTGACTGTAGATATCAGTGGACTCCTGTGTGTGACTGTAGATATCAGTGGGCTCCTGTGTGTGACTGTAGATATCAGTGGGCTCCTGTGTGTGACTGTAGATATCAGTGGGCTCCTGTGTGTGACTGTATATACCAGTGGGCTCCTGTGTGTGACTGTAGATATCAGTGGGCTCCTGTGTGTGACTGTAGATATCAGTGGGCTCCTGTGTGTGACTGTAGATATCAGTGGGCTGCTGTGTGTGACTGTCGTTATCAGTGGACTCGTGTGTGTGACTGTAGATATCAGTGGGCTCCTGTGTGTGACTGTAGTTATCAGTGGGCTCCTGTGTGTGACTGCAGATATCAGTGGGCTCCTGTGTGTGACTGTAGTTATCAGTGGGCTCCTGCGTGTGACTGCAGATATCAGTGGGCTCCTGCGTGTGACTGTAGATATCAGTGGGCTCCTGCGTGTGACTGTAGATATCAGTGGGCTCCTGCGTGTGACTGTAGATATCAGTGGGCTCCTGCGTGTGACTGCAGATATCAGTGGGCTCCTGCGTGTGACTGTAGATATCAGTGGGCTCCTGTGTGTGACTGTCGTTATCAGTGGGCTCCTGTGGGTGACTGTAGATATCAGTGGGCTCCTGTCTGTGACTGTAGATATCAGTGGGCTGCTGTGTGTGACTGTCGTTATCAGTGGGCTCCTGTGTGTGACTTTAGATATCAGTGGGCTGCTGTGTGTGACTGTAGATATCAGTGGGCTCCTGTGTGTGACTGTAGATATCAGTGGGCTGCTGTGTGTGACTGTCGTTATCAGTGGACTCGTGTGTGTGACTGTAGATATCAGTGGGCTACTGTGTGTGACTGTAGTTATCAGTGGACTCCTGCGTGTGAGTGTAGATATCAGTGGGCTCCTGCGTGTGACTGTAGATATCAGTGGGCTCCTGCGTGTGACTGTAGATATCAGTGGGCTCCTGCGTGTGACTGTAGATATCAGTGGGCTCCTGCGTGTGACTGTAGATATCAGTGGGCTCCTGCGTGTGACTGTAGATATCAGTGGACTGCTGTGTGTGACTGTAGATATCAGTGGGCTGCTGTGTGTGACTGTCGCTATCAGTGGGCTCCTGTGTGTGACTGTAGATATCAGTGGGCTCCTGTGTGTGACTGTAGATATCAGTGGGCTCCTTCGTGTGACTGTAGATATCAGTGGGCTCCTGCGTGTGACTGTAGATATCAGTGGGCTCCTGTGTGTGACTGTAGATATCAGTGGGCTCCTGTGTGTGACTGCAGATATCAGTGGGCTCCTGTGTGACTGTTGATATCAGTGGGCTCCTGCGTGTGACTGCAGATATCAGTGGGCTCCTGTTTGTGACTGTAGTTATCAGTGGGCTCCTGTGTGTGACTGTCGTTATCAGTGGGCTCCTGTGGGTGACTGTAGATATCAGTGGGCTCCTGTGTGTGACTGTAGATATCAGTGGGCTGCTGTGTGTGACTGTCGTTATCAGTGGGCTCCTGCGTGTGGCTGTAGATATCAGTGGGCTGCTGCGTGTGACTGTAGATATCAGTGGGCTCCTGCGTGTGACTGT
The DNA here is from genome assembly GCA_031769625.1 of Taudactylus pleione. Lineage (NCBI taxonomy): Eukaryota > Metazoa > Chordata > Amphibia > Anura > Myobatrachidae > Taudactylus > Taudactylus pleione. The sequence goes on along the minus strand of JAUIMM010000849.1, from coordinate 1,015,240 downwards.
AGATATCAGTGGGCTCCTGCGTGCGACTGTAGATATCAGTGGGCTCTTGCGTGCGACTGTAGATATCAGTGGGCTCCTGCGTGTGACTGTAGATATCAGTGGGCTCCTGCGTGTGACTGTAGATATTAGTGGTCTCTTTAGTGTGACTGTAGATATCAGTGGGCTCCTGTGTGTGACTGTAGATTTCAGTGGACTCCTGTGTGTGACTGTAGATATCATTGGACTGTGTGTGACTGTAGATATCAGTGGGCTCCTGTGTGTGACTGTAGATATCAGTGGGCTCCTGTGTGTGACTGTAGTTATCAGTGGGCTCCTGTGTGTGACTGTAGATATCAGTGGACTCCTGTGTGTGACTGTAGATATCAGTGGGCTCCTGTGTGTGACTGTAGATATCAGTGGGCTCCTGTGTGTGACTGCAGATATCAGTGGGCTCCTGTGTGTGACAGTAGATATCAGTGGGCTCCTGTGTGTGACTGTAGATATCAGTGGGCTCCTGTGTGTGACTGTAGATATCAGTGGGCTCCTGTGTGTGACTGTAGATATCAGTGGGCTCCTGTGTGTGACTGCAGATATCAGTGGGCTCCTGTGTGTGACTGTAGATATCAGTGGGCTCCTGTGTGTGACTGTAGATATCAGTGGGATCCTGTGTGTGACTGTAGATATCAGTGGGCTCCTGTGTGTGACTGTAGATATCAGTGGGCTCCTGTGTGTGACTGTCGTTATCAGTGGGCTCCTGTGTGTGACTGTCGTTATCAGTGGGCTCCTGTGTGTGACTGTAGTTATCAGTGGGCTCCTGTGTGTGACTGTAGATATCAGTGGGCTCCTGTGTGTGACTGTAGATATCAGTGGACTCCTGTGTGTGACTGTAGATATCAGTGGGCTCCTGTGTGTGACTGTAGATATCAGTGGGCTCCTGTGTGTGACTGTAGATATCAGTGGGCACCTGTGTGTGACTGTATATATCAGTGGGCTCCTGTGTGTGACTGTAGATATCAGTGGGCTCCTGTGTGTGACTGTAGATATCAGTGGGCTCCTGTGTGTGACTGTAGATATCAGTGGGCTGCTGTGTGTGACTTTCGTTATCAGTGGACTCGTGTGTGTGACTGTAGATATCAGTGGGCTCCTGTGTGTGACTGTAGTTATCAGTGGGCTCCTGTGTGTGACTGCAGATATCAGTGGGCTCCTGTGTGTGACTGTAGTTATCAGTGGGCTCCTGCGTGTGACTGCAGATATCAGTGGGCTCCTGCGTGTGACTGTAGATATCAGTGGGCTCCTGCGTGTGACTGTAGATATCAGTGGGCTCCTGCGTGTGACTGTAGATATCAGTGGGCTCCTGCGTGTGACTGCAGATATCAGTGGGCTCCTGCGTGTGACTGTAGATATCAGTGGGCTCCTGTGTGTGACTGTCGTTATCAGTGGGCTCCTGTGGGTGACTGTAGATATCAGTGGGCTCCTGTCTGTGACTGTAGATATCAGTGGGCTGCTGTGTGTGACTGTCGTTATCAGTGGGCTCCTGTGTGTGACTTTAGATATCAGTGGGCTGCTGTGTGTGACTGTAGATATCAGTGGGCTCCTGTGTGTGACTGTAGATATCAGTGGGCTGCTGTGTGTGACTGTCGTTATCAGTGGACTCGTGTGTGTGACTGTAGATATCAGTGGGCTACTGTGTGTGACTGTAGTTATCAGTGGACTCCTGCGTGTGAGTGTAGATATCAGTGGGCTCCTGCGTGTGACTGTAGATATCAGTGGGCTCCTGCGTGTGACTGTAGATATGAGTGGGCTCCTGCGTGTGACTGTAGATATCAGTGGGCTCCTGCGTGTGACTGTAGATATCAGTGGGCTCCTGCGTGTGACTGTAGATATCAGTGGACTGCTGTGTGTGACTGTAGATATCAGTGGGCTGCTGTGTGTGACTGTCGCTATCAGTGGGCTCCTGTGTGTGACTGTAGATATCAGTGGGCTCCTGTGTGTGACTGTAGATATCAGTGGGCTCCTTCGTGTGACTGTAGATATCAGTGGGCTCCTGCGTGTGACTGTAGATATCAGTGGGCTCCTGTGTGTGACTGTAGATATCAGTGGGCTCCTGTGTGTGACTGCAGATATCAGTGGGCTCCTGTGTGACTGTTGATATCAGTGGGCTCCTGCGTGTGACTGCAGATATCAGTGGGCTCCTGTGTGTGACTGTAGTTATCAGTGGGCTCCTGTGTGTGACTGTCGTTATCAGTGGGCTCCTGTGGGTGACTGTAGATATCAGTGGGCTCCTGTGTGTGACTGTAGATATCAGTGGGCTGCTGTGTGTGACTGTCGTTATCAGTGGGCTCCTGTGTGTGACTGTAGATATCAGTGGGCTGCTGTGTGTGACTGTAGATATCAATGCGCTCCTGCGTGTGACTGTAGATATAAGTGGGCTCCTGCGTGTGACTGCAGATATCAGTGGGCTCCTGCGTGTGACTGTAGATATCAGTGGGCTCCTGCGTGTGACTGTAGATATCAGTGGGCTCCTGCGTGTGACTGTAGATATCAGTGGGATCCTGCGTGTGACTCTAGATATCAGTGGGCTCCTGCGTGTGGCTGTAGATATCAGTGGGCTGCTGCGTGTGACTGTAGATATCAGTGGGCTCCTGCGTGTGACTGTAGATATCAGTGGGCTCCTGCGTGCGACTGTAGATATCAGTGGGCTCCTGCGTGCGACTGTAGATATCAGTGGGCTCCTGCGTGTGACTGTAGATATCAGTGGGCTCCTGCATGTGACTGTAGATATTAGTGGGCTCCTGTGTGTGACTGTAGATATCAGTGGACTCCTGTGTGTGACTGTAGATATCAGTGGGCTCCTGTGTGTGACTGTAGATATCAGTGGGCTCCTGTGTGTGACTGTAGATATCAGTGGGCTCCTGTGTGTGACTGTATATATCAGTGGGCTCCTGTGTGTGACTGTAGATATCAGTGGGCTCGTGTGTGTGACTGTAGATATCAGTGGGCTCCTGTGTGTGACTGTAGATATCAGTGGGCTGCTGTGTGTGACTGTCGTTATCAGTGGGCTGCTGTGTGTGACTGTCGTTATCAGTGGACTCGTGTGTGTGACTGTAGATATCAGTGGGCTCCTGTGTGTGACTGTAGTTATCAGTGGACTCCTGTGTGTGACTGTAAATATCAGTGGGCTCCTTCGTGTGACTGTAGATATCAGTGGGCTCCTGCGTGTGACTGCAGATATCAGTGGGCTCCTGCGTGTGACTGTAGATATCAGTGGACTCCTGTGTGTGACTGTAGTTATCAGTGGGCTCCTGTGTGTGACTGTCGTTATCAGTGGGCTCCTGTGGGTGACTGTAGATATCAGTGGGCTCCTGTCTGTGACTGTAGATATCAGTGGGCTGCTGTGTGTGACTGTCGTTATCAGTGGGCTCCTGTGTGTGACTTTAGATATCAGTGGGCTGCTGTGTGTGACTGTAGATATCAGTGGGCTCCTGTGTGTGACTGTAGATATCAGTGGGCTGCTGTGTGTGACTGTCGTTATCAGTGGACTCGTGTGTGTGACTGTAGATATCAGTGGGCTACTGTGTGTGACTGTAGTTATCAGTGGACTCCTGCGTGTGAGTGTAGATATCAGTGGGCTCCTGCGTGTGACTGTAGATATCAGTGGGCTCCTGCGTGTGACTGTAGATATCAGTGGGCTCCTGCGTGTGACTGTAGATATCAGTGGGCTCCTGCGTGTGACTGTAGATATCAGTGGGCTCCTGCGTGTGACTGTAGATATCAGTGGGATCCTGCGTGTGACTCTAGATATCAGTGGGCTCCTGCGTGTGGCTGTAGATATCAGTGGGCTGCTGCGTGTGACTGTAGATATCAGTGGGCTCCTGCGTGTGACTGTAGATATCAGTGGGCTCCTGCGTGCGACTGTAGATATCAGTGGGCTCCTGCGTGCGACTGTAGATATCAGTGGGCTCCTGCGTGTGACTGTAGATATCAGTGGGCTCCTGCGTGTGACTGTAGATATCAGTGGGATCCTGCGTGTGACTGTAGATATTAGTGGTCTCTTTAGTGTGACTGTAGATATCAGTGGGCTCCTGTGTGTGACTGTAGATTTCAGTGGACTCCTGTGTGTGACTGTAGATATCATTGGACTGTGTGTGACTGTAGATATCAGTGGGCTCCTGTGTGTGACTGTAGATATCAGTGGGCTCCTGTGTGTGACTGTAGTTATCAGTGGGCTCCTGTGTGTGACTGTAGATATCAGTGGACTCCTGTGTGTGACTGTAGATATCAGTGGGCTCCTGTGTGTGACTGTAGATATCAGTGGGCTCCTGTGTGTGACTGCAGATATCAGTGGGCTCCTGTGTGTGACAGTAGATATCAGTGGGCTCCTGTGTGTGACTGTAGATATCAGTGGGCTCCTGTGTGTGACTGTCGTTATTAGTGGGCTCCTGTGTGTGACTGTCGTTATCAGTGGGCTCCTGTGTGTGACTGTAGTTATCAGTGGGCTCCTATGTGTGACTGTAGATATCAGTGGGCTCCTGTGTGTGACTGTAGATATCAGTGGACTCCTGTGTGTGACTGTAGATATCAGTGGGCTCCTGTGTGTGACTGTAGATATCAGTGGGCTCCTGTGTGTGACTGTAGATATCAGTAGGCTCCTGTGTGTGACTGTATATATCAGTGGGCTCCTGTGTGTGACTGTAGATATCAGTGGGCTCGTGTGTGTGACTGTAGATATCAGTGGGCTCCTGTGTGTGACTGTAGATATCAGTGGGCTGCTGTGTGTGACTGTCGTTATCAGTGGACTCGTGTGTGTGACTGTAGATATCAGTGGACTCCTGTGTGTGACTGTAGATATCAGTGGGCTCCTGTGTGTGACTGTCGCTATCAGTGGGCTCCTGTGTGTGACTGTAGATATCAGTGGGCTCCTGTGTGTGACTGTAGATATCAGTGGGCTCCTTCGTGTGACTGTAGATATCAGTGGGCTCCTGCGTGTGACTGTAGATATCAGTGGGCTCCTGTGTGTGACTGTAGATATCAGTGGGCTCCTGTGTGTGACTGCAGATATCAGTGGGCTCCTGTGTGACTGTTGATATCAGTGGGCTCCTGCGTGTGACTGCAGATATCAGTGGGCTCCTGTGTGTGACTGTAGTTATCAGTGGGCTCCTGTGTGTGACTGTCGTTATCAGTGGGCTCCTGTGGGTGACTGTAGATATCAGTGGGCTCCTGTGTGTGACTGTAGATATCAGTGGGCTGCTGTGTGTGACTGTCGTTATCAGTGGGCTCCTGTGTGTGACTGTAGATATCAGTGGGCTGCTGTGTGTGACTGTAGATATCAATGCGCTCCTGCGTGTGACTGTAGATATAAGTGGGCTCCTGCGTGTGACTGCAGATATCAGTGGGCTCCTGCGTGTGACTGTAGATATCAGTGGGCTCCTGCGTGTGACTGTAGATATCAGTGGGCTCCTGCGTGTGACTGTAGATATCAGTGGGATCCTGCGTGTGACTCTAGATATCAGTGGGCTCCTGCGTGTGGCTGTAGATATCAGTGGGCTGCTGCGTGTGACTGTAGATATCAGTGGGCTCCTGCGTGTGACTGTAGATATCAGTGGGCTCCTGCGTGCGACTGTAGATATCAGTGGGCTCCTGCGTGCGACTGTAGATATCAGTGGGCTCCTGCGTGTGACTGTAGATATCAGTGGGCTCCTGCGTGCGACTGTAGATATCAGTGGGCTCCTGCGTGTGACTGTAGATATCAGTGGGCTCCTGCGTGTGACTGTAGATATTAGTGGTCTCTTTAGTGTGACTGTAGATATCAGTGGGCTCCTGTGTGTGACTGTAGATTTCAGTGGACTCCTGTGTGTGACTGTAGATATCATTGGACTGTGTGTGACTGTAGATATCAGTGGGCTCCTGTGTGTGACTGTAGATATCAGTGGGCTCCTGTGTGTGACTGTAGTTATCAGTGGGCTCCTGTGTGTGACTGTAGATATCAGTGGACTCCTGTGTGTGACTGTAGATATCAGTGGGCTCCTGTGTGTGACTGTAGATATCAGTGGGCTCCTGTGTGTGACTGCAGATATCAGTGGGCTCCTGTGTGTGACAGTAGATATCAGTGGGCTCCTGTGTGTGACTGTAGATATCAGTGGGCTCCTGTGTGTGACTGTAGATATCAGTGGGCTCCTGTGTGTGACTGTAGATATCAGTGGGCTCCTGTGTGTGACTGCAGATATCAGTGGGCTCCTGTGTGTGACTGTAGATATCAGTGGGCTCCTGTGTGTGACTGTAGATATCAGTGGGATCCTGTGTGTGACTGTAGATATCAGTGGGCTCCTGTGTGTGACTGTAGATATCAGTGGGCTCCTGTGTGTGACTGTCGTTATCAGTGGGCTCCTGTGTGTGACTGTCGTTATCAGTGGGCTCCTGTGTGTGACTGTAGTTATCAGTGGGCTCCTGTGTGTGACTGTAGATATCAGTGGGCTCCTGTGTGTGACTGTAGATATCACTGGACTCCTGTGTGTGACTGTAGATATCAGTGGGCTCCTGTGTGTGACTGTAGATATCAGTGGGCTCCTGTGTGTGACTGTAGATATCAGTGGGCTCCTGTGTGTGACTGTATATATCAGTGGGCTCCTGTGTGTGACTGTAGATATCAGTGGGCTCCTGTGTGTGACTGTAGATATCAGTGGGCTCCTGTGTGTGACTGTAGATATCAGTGGGCTGCTGTGTGTGACTGTCGTTATCAGTGGACTCGTGTGTGACTGTAGATATCAGTGGGCTCCTGTGTGTGACTGTAGTTATCAGTGGGCTCCTGTGTGTGACTGTCGTTATCAGTGGGCTCCTGTGGGTGACTGTAGATATCAGTGGGCTCCTGTGTGTGACTGTCGTTATCAGTGGGCTGCTGTGTGTGACTGTCGTTATCAGTGGGCTCCTGTGTGTGACTGTAGATATCAGTGGGCTGCTGTGTGTGACTGTAGATATCAATGCGCTCCTGCGTGTGACTGTAGATATCAGTGGGCTCCTGCGTGTGACTGCAGATATCAGTGGGCTCCTGCGTGTGACTGTAGATATCAGTGGGCTCCTGCGTGTGACTGTAGATATCAGTGGGCTCCTGCGTGTGACTGTAGATGTCAGTGGGATCCTGCGTGTGACTCTAGATATCAGTGGGCTCCTGCGTGTGGCTGTAGATATCAGTGGGCTGCTGCGTGTGACTGTAGATATCAGTGGGCTCCTGCGTGTGACTGTAGATATCAGTGGGCTCCTGCGTGCGACTGTAGATATCAGTGGGCTCCTGCGTGCGACTGTAGATATCAGTGGGCTCCTGCGTGTGACTGTAGATATCAGTGGGCTCCTGCGTGTGACTGTAGATATCAGTGGGATCCTGCGTGTGACTGTAGATATTAGTGGTCTCTTTAGTGTGACTGTAGATATCAGTGGGCTCCTGTGTGTGACTGTAGATTTCAGTGGACTCCTGTGTGTGACTGTAGATATCATTGGACTGTGTGTGACTGTAGATATCAGTGGGCTCCTGTGTGTGACTGTAGATATCAGTGGGCTCCTGTGTGTGACTGTAGTTATCAGTGGGCTCCTGTGTGTGACTGTAGATATCAGTGGACTCCTGTGTGTGACTGTAGATATCAGTGGGCTCCTGTGTGTGACTGTAGATATCAGTGGGCTCCTGTGTGTGACTGCAGATATCAGTGGGCTCCTGTGTGTGACAGTAGATATCAGTGGGCTCCTGTGTGTGACTGTAGATATCAGTGGGCTCCTGTGTGTGACTGTCGTTATTAGTGGGCTCCTGTGTGTGACTGTCGTTATCAGTGGGCTCCTGTGTGTGACTGTAGTTATCAGTGGGCTCCTATGTGTGACTGTAGATATCAGTGGGCTCCTGTGTGTGACTGTAGATATCAGTGGACTCCTGTGTGTGACTGTAGATATCAGTGGGCTCCTGTGTGTGACTGTAGATATCAGTGGGCTCCTGTGTGTGACTGTAGATATCAGTGGGCTCCTGTGTGTGACTGTATATATCAGTGGGCTCCTGTGTGTGACTGTAGATATCAGTGGGCTCGTGTGTGTGACTGTAGATATCAGTGGGCTCCTGTGTGTGACTGTAGATATCAGTGGGCTGCTGTGTGTGACTGTCGTTATCAGTGGGCTGCTGTGTGTGACTGTCGTTATCAGTGGACTCGTGTGTGTGACTGTAGATATCAGTGGGCTCCTGTGTGTGACTGTAGTTATCAGTGGACTCCTGTGTGTGACTGTAAATATCAGTGGGCTCCTTCGTGTGACTGTAGATATCAGTGGGCTCCTGCGTGTGACTGCAGATATCAGTGGGCTCCTGCGTGTGACTGTAGATATCAGTGGACTCCTGTGTGTGACTGTAGTTATCAGTGGGCTCCTGTGTGTGACTGTCGTTATCAGTGGGCTCCTGTGGGTGACTGTAGATATCAGTGGGCTCCTGTCTGTGACTGTAGATATCAGTGGGCTGCTGTGTGTGACTGTCGTTATCAGTGGGCTCCTGTGTGTGACTTTAGATATCAGTGGGCTGCTGTGTGTGACTGTAGATATCAGTGGGCTCCTGTGTGTGACTGTAGATATCAGTGGGCTGCTGTGTGTGACTGTCGTTATCAGTGGACTCGTGTGTGTGACTGTAGATATCAGTGGGCTACTGTGTGTGACTGTAGTTATCAGTGGACTCCTGCGTGTGAGTGTAGATATCAGTGGGCTCCTGCGTGTGACTGTAGATATCAGTGGGCTCCTGCGTGTGACTGTAGATATCAGTGGGCTCCTGCGTGTGACTGTAGATATCAGTGGGCTCCTGCGTGTGACTGTAGATATCAGTGGGCTCCTGCGTGTGACTGTAGATATCAGTGGGATCCTGCGTGTGACTCTAGATATCAGTGGGCTCCTGCGTGTGGCTGTAGATATCAGTGGGCTGCTGCGTGTGACTGTAGATATCAGTGGGCTCCTGCGTGTGACTGTAGATATCAGTGGGCTCCTGCGTGCGACTGTAGATATCAGTGGGCTCCTGCGTGCGACTGTAGATATCAGTGGGCTCCTGCGTGTGACTGTAGATATCAGTGGGCTCCTGCGTGTGACTGTAGATATCAGTGGGATCCTGCGTGTGACTGTAGATATTAGTGGTCTCTTTAGTGTGACTGTAGATATCAGTGGGCTCCTGTGTGTGACTGTAGATTTCAGTGGACTCCTGTGTGTGACTGTAGATATCATTGGACTGTGTGTGACTGTAGATATCAGTGGGCTCCTGTGTGTGACTGTAGATATCAGTGGGCTCCTGTGTGTGACTGTAGTTATCAGTGGGCTCCTGTGTGTGACTGTAGATATCAGTGGACTCCTGTGTGTGACTGTAGATATCAGTGGGCTCCTGTGTGTGACTGTAGATATCAGTGGGCTCCTGTGTGTGACTGCAGATATCAGTGGGCTCCTGTGTGTGACAGTAGATATCAGTGGGCTCCTGTGTGTGACTGTAGATATCAGTGGGCTCCTGTGTGTGACTGTCGTTATTAGTGGGCTCCTGTGTGTGACTGTCGTTATCAGTGGGCTCCTGTGTGTGACTGTAGTTATCAGTGGGCTCCTATGTGTGACTGTAGATATCAGTGGGCTCCTGTGTGTGACTGTAGATATCAGTGGACTCCTGTGTGTGACTGTAGATATCAGTGGGCTCCTGTGTGTGACTGTAGATATCAGTGGGCTCCTGTGTGTGACTGTAGATATCAGTGGGCTCCTGTGTGTGACTGTATATATCAGTGGGCTCCTGTGTGTGACTGTAGATATCAGTGGGCTCGTGTGTGTGACTGTAGATATCAGTGGGCTCCTGTGTGTGACTGTAGATATCAGTGGGCTGCTGTGTGTGACTGTCGTTATCAGTGGACTCGTGTGTGTGACTGTAGATATCAGTGGACTCCTGTGTGTGACTGTAGATATCAGTGGGCTCCTGTGTGTGACTGTAGATATCAGTGGGCTCCTGTGTGTGACTGTAGATATCAGTGGGCTCCTGTGTGTGACTGTATATATCAGTGGGCTCCTGTGTGTGACTGTAGATATCAGTGGGCTCCTGTGTGTGACTGTAGATATCAGTGGGCTCCTGTGTGTGACTGTAGATATCAGTGGGCTGCTGTGTGTGACTGTCGTTATCAGTGGACTCGTGTGTGTGACTGTAGATATCAGTGGGCTCCTGTGTGTGACTGTAGTTATCAGTGGACTCCTGTGTGTGACTGTAAATATCAGTGGGCTCCTGTGTGTGACTGTAGATATCAGTGGGCTCCTGTGTGTGACTGTAAATATCAGTGGGCTCCTGTGTGTGACTGTAGATATCAGTGGGCTCCTGTGTGTGACTGTAGATATCAGTGGGCTCCTGTGTGTGACTGTAGATATCAGTGGGCTCTTGTGTGTGACTGTAGATATCAGTGGGCTCCTGTGTGTGACTGTAGATATCAGTGGGCTCCTGTGTGTGACTGCAGATCACTATAGGTGAATAGTTACCTAAAAGCGTCCTCAGAGTTCTGCTCATTCTCTCCTGGTTGGTGTTGCTGCTATAAACCACATATAAATTCATAATCGCATTGGATGGCATTTGATTTGGCAAGTTCGGATTCCTAGCTTTGTCATACGTGGTTTATTTTTGTTCTAACGCAGCTAACAAAATTACACAACTCTTTTCTTAGAGCCTATTGGCCCGTACACACGGTCAGATCAGACAACGATCAGATATCGTTGTCTGATCGACCAGCATGTGCTGGATGATTGTTATCGAACATCCAGCACATGCTCCATTCCCCCAACTACTATAATGACCCACGATCAACGATCGAGGGTCCCTATAGTAACCAGGTTGGCCTGCATGCACGGGCGATGGTCGATATCGACCATCCGTGCCCGCACATCGTTTGATCATTTCAGGGGGCAAAAAAAGGTCGATTCAAACAATCAAACGATAAACCATATCGTTAATGTTTAAATCGACCAAGAAATCTGACCGTGTGTATGCACCATTAAAGTTATCACTCTACAACCTTTGAGAAATAAAACTTGGTGGATTGGAAATGCGGATAAAGGCGATCGATCTGATTGCTGTGTGCTTTTGCTAAGGAGTGTAGACACCGCCATCTGCTGGCCATTCTGGATACAGACGCTGAATACTTGTAGCCGCTTTACACACTTAGGGGCCCATTTATCAAAGTATATTTGAGGTAAATTCCCTGAAAACACCTGTTTTCGGGGGTTTACCTCAAATACTTAGTATCCCCCAGATGTATGAAAGAGGGACCGCAGCAGCTATCTCCGATACCTGCTGCGATACCTCCATTGCCGCCGGCAGCCGCCTCCCCCATACGTTTCTATGGGGGATGCGATGCTGCAAAATGTATCAATCACATTCCTGATATTGGCCCCAGCAGCTAACGCTATCTGAAGATAGCGTTAGCCGCTGTGTCCTATGGGCACTTACCCGCATTTCAGCCGGCGGAGGGATCTTCCAGATCCCTCCGCCGGCAATGGGCGCCGCTCATGTGCAGTCCGCGGGACTGTGCATGCGCAGCATCCCGGAATGCGCTCCGACCACATCGCAGGGACGGGCTCTTTTCGGAGCCCGTCTCCCTGCATGTGCCGGGTCATACATTCGGCCAGTATGATCGCATTTTGCAATGCGATCATGGGCGGTACTGCATGCCCTGATCGCATTGCAAAATGCGATCCTTAATAAATGGGCCTCTTAGGGCCTGATTCAGCAAAGCACGCAAGTGCACTGCTGAACGCTGATTATCGATAATCTGCGCGTGCGCAGGACCCATTCTGCGAGTGTGCAGAATAGGTCCTGCTAAGACGCACGCGGACCCTTGAATGCCTCTGCCTGATTGACAGGCAGAGGCATTTAAGGGGTGGTGCGGAGGCGGCTGGCTGTCCTGGAAACAAGCTTACTCAGCTGGCCGGCTGCCTGGCGCCGTCCACCATCGCGTCCTTGTCCTCTTTAGAAGGTGTAATACATCATTCTGCAATGGTACCCGTATTGGTAGCTTACAAAATGGCTGCCTCCATTGGCAGAGACAGTTTAATCACTGTTCCCTTAGCTTTTGTACCTATCATATTTTCCTCTCTTGTTGCAGTGTGGTAAATTTCCAGACTATTTGTATCGATAAACACAGATAAATGAAAGTTTAGATGAAGCGGTTGCTACGGAAACAGAGCTAATTATTCCTATCCTGAGGTAATTGTTTGGACCGAGAACACAGGAATCGGAAGTATGAGGTGGGCGCGTATTCAATGGTTTCAACCAGGTTTTAATTAGCCGCACAAATGGGTCTCGTGTTTGAAGCTTTAGTGAGTTTTAATTAACTGGAGTTTTGCACAAAAGATCATACTCTGTATTTATGGAGCCGCTGCATCTCCAGCCGGCGTTTACGTGCTCGTTATCTGCGCAGAACCGATAATACATAACCCCTCACTACGAGGGAACCAGGTGATTTACTCATGGAGACAAAAGAATAGTTACTTATAGTCATACTTGCTTAGCCTCACGGGACCTGCGGGAGGCTTCCGTTTTTTTTTGGTAACGCCACGCACCCCCGCAAGAGTAGCCACTTCTCCCACATTCTGCCCACTTCCTAGTGACGTGGGCAGAAGGTGGAGATTTTTTTCGAGGATCGACGGGTCTGTGAGTAAGGGGCGGGGCCTAATGAGGTGATTCTACGAGAATCCTGTTATTTGATCCCGCCCCCTAATCAAATATGTGGGATTCCCTACATTTTTCTTAATGACGCCCCTCCCCCATCGACATGCACTGCATCTTCTCTCCGCACAACTCCCGGTAAGTATGGTGAGTATGATTATAGGCCCTCATTCAGACCCACTCGCGAGCGGCTGTCCGCTCGCAAGTGGGTCGATGGTCCGCACTGCGCATGCGCACGATGGAGGGAGCTCCATCGTGCGCATGCATGAGACCCGATGAGCGAAGGACTTTCCTTCGCTCGGAGTGTCTCATCAAAGGGGGCGTGCTGTCGATGTTGACCAGGGAACGCCTACCGTCTGAAGCCAGCCCCACTGACATCACTAGTGATGTCAGTGGGAGTGATTTTGGTTCTGATAGAGCCAAAATCACTCCTGGCCTTGCGGTTGAAAAACTCAACCGCAGGCTTTTGCTCGCAGTTTCGATGGTCGCGATGGTCAAGACCATCGCGACCATCATCCTGCACGCTCGTATATGCTGTGGGTGGTGACCCACAGCTATACGAGCGTCCAGGAGGACGCTCCATATTAATGGAGGTGGGCCCTGATTCAGAGTCCGGCGTCCGGCTCTGAATCAGGGCCATAGGCCCTCATTCAGAGCCGCTCGTTAGCGGCAGTACGCTCGTTCCGAGCGATGTTTGCACATCTGCGCATGCGTACGGTTTTTAGTACGCATGCGCGAACCAGTCAGTGCGGCCGAAAATCATTGGTACGCAATATAGCGAGTGCCTGCTATTTTGAATGACAGAATGAGGCGTATGTGGGTGGTAACAGGGGAAGGTGCTTGAAAATGGGGAGTGGAGATCCGAACGCAGGCGTGCTTAAAGGTCAAAACGGGCGTTTTATGGGTGTGGATATTTAAAACAGCAGCGTCATTGTTCACGTCACTGGGTTATTTTATAGCCAGAACTGCTCGCAAATTTGTGGTAGCAAACACCAACCACAAGAATAGCGAGCAGTTCATACGCTGGTCGATGTACTCGATTAATCTAATAAATAGCGGACATGACGTAGGATGCGAGCGGCCAGGGGGCGTTTTTAAGAAATAAACGAGCGTATGTTTTGCTCGCTCGTTCAGACTTAGAGGTGTGAACAGACTGCAATGTGCGTACGGATCATTTGAATAGCCACCCCTTGTTTTTAAACGAACGACCGCAAATAGCGAACGGCTCTGAATGAGGGCCATAGTCCGGACTATTTTACTTTTCTAGTAAAATAGGTTTCGGAACTGTGGGTGGAGCTCCTGGGAGTGGAGCTATAGAAACACAATTATATATATGTTGTGGAAAGGAAATACAGTGGGTGGTATGCATGATGCATCGCAATTTGCATGCAATGCATTCGCCACTCTTCCTATGCATGCCGGCGGTATTTACACCGGTATGCATGAACAAAAACGCGAAGGCCAGCTCCCTCGGTAAGAGCAATCCTCTGCAACAGAAGGACTTTCGGGTTTAGGACCCAGGAGTCCTTTTGCAATGCGTCACGGGGGGCGCTGGGAGGGATTCAATTGGGTCCCTCTCAGGGAGAAGTGCGAATAGAAGCTGGAGATGGCGTTGCCCAAGCACGCAACACATTCCGGAGCTTAGCGCATTTTGGAGGTTTGACCACTGAAAGGGGTTTGATGCCGCACGCCCCATCGTCATATATACAAATAGGCGGTTTACGGTTCAGATGCTGTGACTGATGTTCGCCATATATCCTGTAGTGTGTTATAATAAGCCCCCTTTTCATCCCTGAGATTATTTAGGAATTTACGTGTTATCCTGCAATATAACGGTGTTGTTGTTTTTTATTATAATATACAGTAAGCTGGTAGGAAATTATAAACTTGTACAGAATATTAAAATATGACTATGGGCGTAGCTACGGGCGCTGGCTCGCTCTCCCCACCCCTTATAATACCCATCATATATTCACCACACACAGGACTGGTCTCATACACAAACACTCACATCAACTACGGTTTTTCTACACCGGATTTCTTTGGTCACGTTCCAGTTGTCAGTGTTTGGCGCCAGCCGCACCATGAAAGCGCAGCCACGGCCTGTTACCAATAGGCAGGAGTCCCTTCCTATGGCAGTGTGGTACATATAGAAGACCTCTATCATCTAGAACTCAGGTTGTGCCCATGCTGTGCCATAATGGGACATTGGCACTGTGTGCAGGGTTCACTTCAGGGCCCCCCATTGGCACAGGGCAGAATGTGACCCTCTCTCTTCTTCCGATGCAAGAAAAATAAATCCTTAATTTGCCCGAGTTGATTCTTCCCCCTCACTACTATGTACCTGTCTGACAAATGTACAGGAAGATGTAAGTGGCAGACGTTTAGTACCAGGGATGTCTCCCCCTGGGGGCACTGAGGGCCTGATTCAGAGCTGCTCGTTCGCTCTGAGTGATGTTTGCACAACTGCGCATGCGTATGGGTCGTAATGCGCATGCGCAAACCAGTCATTGTGGTCGGAAATCGTGCGCTTGCAAAACAGCGAGGGGCTGCTCATTTGATTGACAGAATGTACCGTATGTGGGTGGTAACGGGAAGGTGCTTGAAAACGGGGAGTGGAGATCCGAACGCAGGCGTGCCTAACGGTAAAAAGGGCGTTTAATGGGAGTGCATAATTAGTAAAGGAGCGTCATCGACCACGTCACTTAGTTGTCTTTTAGCCTGAACTGCTCGCAGTATTAGGGGAAAGAAAAACCTACCACAAGCACTGCGAGCAGTTCAGATGCCTTTCGATGTTCCGGATTAAACTTATAAATACCGGAGATGACGTGTGATGCTAACGGCAAAGGGGCGTCTTTACAAAATAGCGAGCGCATTTTTCGTTCGCTCGCTCAGACATAGAGGCATCAACAAACCGCAAAGAGCGAGCACTCAATTTAAATAGCCGGCCCCTTTTTTGGAACGACCGTCCGCAAATAGCGTCCAGCTCTGAATCAGGCCCCGAGTGCACAGACCCCTTACTCCATATTCTGCTTTTCATGCCTAATTAATTACCTAACAAAACATATTTCCATGTTCCTTTTAGGCCGCTCTTGACTTTTTATGTTCCATGATCTATGGCAGCGCATGTGGCCGGCGCTACAGTTGCACAATATTTATTTGTATATGGGCCCCAGAATGCGCTGACGGGTAACGCTCTGATCTTACGGCGTATTCGTATGTTTCATGTGGTGATTGAGTTTTCCATCCATTATAGACTCAGAGCGCAACAATCCTGTTTGTTACCATTATTTTTATTTCACGTCTGCCGGGAAGACGCAGAAACGTCTTATTATTAGATTTGTGTGTAAGTAAATGTCTTTCCGGTACGCGAACGCTCCAGATGAACAGATGCCGCTGCACTAGATTTTCCCTTAGAGACACCTAGAAAACTGTCTCTGAATGTAAAATGCACTATAATAAGCAGAAGTTATTTCTGAGACACTTCAGCCTGGACGAGATGATTTATTCCTGCACAACGGGTGTGGCTGCCGTGTCAGGAATAACAGGGATGTGCCCGCTGAGTGCATGTAGTTAGCGTGTCCCCAAATAAAACAGAAATCCGTGTGCGGATCGTGGGTATGCGACGGGTGATTACTATGTATATTGGAGAGTTGTTTTCATTTACAAAGTATTATATTAATTTGGTGTTACCCCACTCCAGAGTGTGCATTAGCAGTGATACCCCTTCCATTGCCCCAGGCTAGCTCTCCAGGGTGTGGGCAGTACCCGGGAAGGGGGTCCCTGCCCATACAGGCTTTATATCAGTCATACATGTAGGTACGGGTGTAGACACAGACCTTCTCATATAAATATACGCCACTTTACTCCTCTCCTCCTGCACATGGCTCTATAGGACAGGAGTATGGTCACAGCAGCTCCCCCTCTCCTCCTGCACATGGCTCTATAGGACAGGAATATGGTTACAGCAACTCCCCCTCTCCTCCTGCACATGGCTCTATAGGACAGGAATATGGTTACAGCAGCTCCCCCTCTCCTCCTGCACATGGCTCTATAGGACAGGAATATGGTTACAGCAGCTCCCCCTCTCTCTCCTGCACATTGCACTATAGGACAGGAATATGGTCACAGCAGATCCCCCTCTCCTCCTGCACATGTCTCTATAGGACAGGAATATGGTCACAGCAGCTCCCCCTCTCCCTCCTGCACATGGCTCTATAGGACAGGAATATGGTCACAGCAGCTCCCCCTCTCCTCCTGCACATGGCTCTATAGGACTGGCATATGGTTACAGCAGCTCCCCCTCTCCCTCCTGCACATGGCTCTATAGGACAGGAATATGGTTACAGCAGCTCCCCCTCTCCTCCTGCACATGGCTCTATAGGACAGGAATATGGTTACAGCAGCTCCCCCTCTCCTCCTGCACATGGCTCTATAGGACAGGCATATGGTTACAGCAGCTCCCCCTCTCCTCCTGCACATGGCTCTATAGGACAGGAATATGGTTACAGCAGCTCCCCCTCTCCTCCTGCACATGGCTCTATAGGACAGGAATATGGTTACAGCAGCTCCCCCTCTCCCTCCTGCACATTGCACTATAGGACAGGAATATGGTTACAGCAGCTCCCTCTCTCCTCCTGCACATGGCTCTATAGGACAGGAATATGGTTACAGCAGCTCCCCCTCTCCTCCTGCACATGGCTCTATAGGACAGGAATATGGTTACAGCAGCTCCCCCTCTCCTCCTGCACATGGCTGTATAGGACAGGAATATGTTTACAGCAGCTCCCCCTCTCCTCCTGCACATGGCTCTATAGGACAGGCATATGGTTACAGCAGCTCCCCCTCTCCTCCTGCACATGGCTCTATAGGACAGGAATATGGTTACAGCAGCTCCCCCTCTCCCTCCTGCACATGGCTCTATAGGACAGGAATATGGTTACAGCAACTCCCCCTCTCCTCCTGCACATGGCTCTCTAGGACAGGAATATGGTTACAGCAGCTCCCCCTCTCCCTCCTGCACATGGCTCTATAGGACAGGAATATGGTTACAGCAGCTCCCCCTCTCTCTCCTGCACATGGCTCTATAGGACAGGAATATGGTTACAGCAACTCCCCCTCTCCTCCTGCACATGGCTCTCTAGGACAGGAATTTGGTTACAGCAGCTCCCTCTCTCCTCCTGCACATGGCTCTATAGGACAGGAATATGGTTACAGCAGCTCCCCCTCTCCCTCCTGCACATGGCTCTATAGGACAGGAATATGGTTACAGCAGCTCCCCCTCTCCTCCTGCACATGGCTCTATAGGACAGGAATATGGTTACAGCAGCTCCCCCTCTCCTCCTGCACATGGCTCTATAGGACAGGAATATGGTTACAGCAGCTCCCCCTCTCCTCCTGCACATGGCTCTATAGGACAGGAATATGGTTACAGCAACTCCCCCTCTCCCTCCTGCACATGGCTCTATAGGACAGGAATATGGTTACAGCAGCTTCCCCTCTCCTCCTGCACATGGCTCTATAGGACAGGAATATGGTTACAGCAGCTCCCCCTCTCCTCCTGCACATGGCTCTATAGGACAGGAATATGGTTACAGCAGCTCCCCCTCTCCTCCTGCACATGGCTCTATAGGACAGGAATATGGTTACAGCAGCTCCCCCTCTCCCTCCTGCACATTGCACTATAGGACAGGAATATGGTTACAGCAGCTCCCTCTCTCCTCCTGCACATGGCTCTATAGGACAGGAATATGGTTACAGCAGCTCCCCCTCTCCTCCTGCACATGGCTCTATAGGACAGGCATATGGTTACAGCAGCTCCCCCTCTCCTCCTGCTCGGATACTTGGCACGTCAGATGGTATATGACAATCTTATGCATATGGCTGCATTATACTCGCCCACTCTCCCGGAATGGCCGGGAGGCTCCCAAAAATCAGGTGGCCCTATCGGTCACCCGGAAAAGTGGGCAATTCTCCCGCTCCACCCGCACCCCCCCTACAACAGTATGCTAAGACCAGGAAATAGGACTTAGCTATGTTACAAGCCACCCGGGTATGCCTTTGTGAACTAGCGGCAAAATAGATGTGACTACTTTGGGTATGGAAGTTACGCAATTTGCAGTAAGAACCCTCTTTTACATGTTGAGGTAACGGCAACTATATGAACTGATCGATAAGGAGCATTATACAGAGACAACGTTCCTCATATATCTTTCTACAACGCTGCTCCGTTTTCTGCTTAGTAATTCCGGCATGCTATGATTCCCAATGCCGCCGAGGACTGTGATACTATATAACCTCACTGAACATAAGGCCCTGGTTCAGAGAAATAACCTAATGGCATTGCAGCTGCTTCTGTGTACGCAGGCAGCCATACGCCCCGAAAATGGTCGCGACACACCTGCGTTCTTGCCGCCACTCCCTGTTACCTCCCCAAACGCTGCCGGCCTGTCAACCACACTGCAAGTAAAACGTTGCAGCAAGTGACTACGTAAAGTACTGACGCATCCGCTGTGCGACGCAGTTTACCGATAAACGCTGAACTGCGACAGCATTGGCACAACGTACTTCTCTGAATCAGGCCCGCTCACAACTTAAGTGACTGCAAACCTTAATATCACACTTAACCACAGCTATCTGTGGACGTTAACATTGTTTTTTATTTTGATGTCGTAGTTTTCCATTTATATTTTTTAATTTATTTTCCTCTTTTATGTATTTTTTTTTATAGTTTATGATTTTGCCTTCTATGAATAGAAATTAACCCTTCCAGATTAATTGCAGAATTATTACTGGTTTATAAATCTACTAAACTTTGACCTTTTCTTTCCCAGCGAGCTGCCATTTCAGAACAAGATGGCTGCCAGAACAGAATCTGTCTCCAGGCGGCATCATTAAGAAGACATGTAATACTGACATTGACATGTAATACTGACGTGTAATACTGACATATTGACGTGTAATACTGACATACTGACATGTAATACTGACATACTGACATGTAATACTGACATTGACATGTAATACTGACGTGTAATACTGACATATTGACGTGTAATACTGACATGTAATACTGACATATTGACATGTATTACTGACATATTGTTGTGTAATACTGATATACTGACATGTAATACTGACATGTAATAATGACATACTGACGTGAATACTGACATACTGATGTGTAATACTGATATACTGATGTGTAATAATGACATATTGACATGTAATACTGATATACTGATGTGTAATAATGACATATTGACATGTAATACTGACATACTGACATGTAATACTGACATACTGATGTGTAATACTGACATACTGATTTGTAATATTGACATACTGATGTGTAATACTGACATACTGACGTGTAATACTGACATACTGACATGTAATACTGACATACTGATTTGTAATATTGACATAGTGACGTGTAATACTGACATGTAATACTGACATACTGATTTGTAATATTGACATAGTGACGTGTAATACTGACATACTGACGTGTAATATTGACATACTGACGTGTAATACTGACATACTGACGTGTAATATTGACATAGTGATGTGTAATACTGACATACTGACATGTAATACTGACATACTGACATGTAATACTGACATGTAATACTGACATACTGACGTGTAATACTGATATACTGGCATGTAATAGTGACATACTGACATGTAATACTGACATACTGACGTGTAATACTGATATACTGACGTGTAATACTGACATACTGACGTGTAGTACTGACATACTGGCATGTAATACTGACGTACTGACGTGTAATACTGACATACTGACGTGTAATACTGACATTTAAGTTTCCTGTATAAAAAAAAAAGCACCTGTTTTTCTAGAACTATGTAATAACTATACACCCCAGGCCTGTGCCTATGGATGCCTCACAGGAGGGGCTCCTCAGTCATGTAAGTACATCCCCACCGTATCACCCATAACCGCGTGACTCGTGTGTCTTGTCACATGTCCTAGGTCATCACACTACGTTAGGGATGGAGGCTGGCAATTAAGGGGTTAAGGACAGGCGATGTAGGAGATCGGGAAGTCCGCAAACATGGTCCCGATATCGGCTCTACATCTAAACAGCAAATATTTTCAATCACATTATGGGGTAGATTTGGATTAGACCCCGGTGACACCGTAGGAAGCAGATCGGTTGGATAAGAACAGCAGAATGGACTCTTTATAAAAATAAAACTTATTATGATTGAAGCTGTTTCTTTGGAACATGAGATTATCTTCCTTGTTGCATTGCGCAGCCGGCTGTCACAGCGGCGTTTTACTCTGAGAGAGGGGCAGAGAGCTTCGTCTAATTGGGATTGTCAGGAGAAGTGACGGAATTCTCACAGTGACAGAGATGAATCTGTATCATAATGATGGCTCCACTCTGTGACTGAAGAACGCTTGTACCACTGGGAGAGATAATAGGCCGGAGATGCGACAGTGATAGACAGCGCGGGTTACACGATAACAATGAAGTAACACTGAGACCATGATATGATTGAGTACCTATATAATAAAGTCACCTGCTGATAAAAATCACATCATTGCAGCAGCTCGTGCATGCACGCCTGATCTAATGCGCACTGCGCACGCCTGCCGCTCTCTCTCCCACCTGGGCTAAGCGCATAGAGACGCCCACTGTCACTTTCTCACATCCATCAAACCTCGCACTTCTGCGGAAACATCAGTGCCATCGACGCACATCAATCCGTCACGCACATTTACACCAGGTCTGACCAGCCGCAGAAACTGCAAGTCTCGTCGCACACAGTGAGCACTCAAGCTGGAATCGGTATGGAATACCGCTGGCCGCATGGCCGGCAGTTCGAATCCAGGCAGCGTCAGGCCGACAGAGGAAGAGATCCCGGGAGCGGGAGCCCGACTGCGCTGGAAATCCCGATCGTCCCTAAGGTAAGTACTAACTAACATAACCTACCCCCCTAACCCTCCCTTAGGGGTGCCTAACCCTAACCTCCCCCCCAAGTGCCTAACCCTAACCTCCCCCCTCTAAGTGCCTAAACCTAACCTCCCCCCCTTCCCTGCTGCTTAACCCTAACCCTCCCTTCCCCTAGCCTAACCCTAACCTCCCGGGGGGTGCCTAACCCTAAGTCCCCCCCCCGGGAGCCCTAACCCTCCCCTCCCCCGCGGTTGTCCGCTCGCGGCGCCCGGCATCCCTTCGATCGGGATGCCGGGCGCCGGTCTCCCGGTATCGGTAAAATGAGCGGCGTCTACATCTAGACACCGGTCATTTCAACCTCGCCGGGATATGACAGTCGGAGAGCCGGCTGTCAGTATAATGTCAGCCGGCTTACCAATTGCATACCCTCAAACTGCGTCGGCAATCGCAGGGGCTAATTTACGAACGCCCATGCAACGGCGTTCCAACGGACAGGCCCGACTGCGTTTTTCAGACCACTCCCCCGTCACCACCCCCAAATGCTGACAGGCTGTCACTCATTCTGTGATGGATTCCTTTGTGAGTGCGTGATCGCAGCACGCGCGCACTGCCGTTTACATACGCATGCACAATGGTTAACAATTGCTCCATCTGCGTAGGTAGTTACATTTGCGATGGCTGCTGAATCAGTCGCACTGCGCGTTATGCACCATCGAGAAAACACGCGTACCCAGAAAGAGTCCTCAGAATGGGCTCAGACGATGATTTTTACAATTTTTCTTTAATTTGTTCCCGTCGCAGCTGCAGTGACTGAGGGTCAGAGGAATAATACAGGAGCCGGTCCCAGCGCTGGGCCAGCAGCAGACAATAGAAATAACCAGCAGAAATAGTGTTTTCCACATGAAAGGCAGCTCTGCTGGGCGTCCTCAGAGGCGCGGGCGGCCTCCCCGCCGCTGCTCTGTGACGCTGGAAGCAGCTAGAAGATGATGAATAGGTTGGTGAGTATAAGGTCCCAGCGGTCCTCAGCGCCATCGTCTGCCTGTAAACATAAATATGAACAGCGCCAGGGGACGCAAGCACTGTACTCCTCCGCACCTCCTGCCCACGCCAGTCTGTCGCAATTAAGTTCCTTCGCATAAGTGGGGCTGACTCTTTTGGTGACATTATCCACGGCAGCCTCCAGGGGGCACTTGTCAGGTTCAACAGTAATTTGTTCCTTATGTGCGATTCCTGCAGCATGTCGTTACGACCCGTCCCGGGGATTTTAACGAGTCATTACTGACTTGTCGCTGTTTTCTTTCAGCAAGAAACACTTAGCACGTAGCACAGCCGCCACGTTCTTTGTTTTTCTGTGTATCCATACGTCTATTATCTTGAATTATTTGTTCTTTTGTTTTCTTTATAGCTTTGTGGATTTGAAAAAATAAAATTCACTTAAGTGACAATACAGAGAGACGTTTCCCTAAGAGTGGCGCAAAGAAAGCGGCTTCACGCGTAGCGGCCAATCCTATTATAACCGTCGTTTTTTTGGTGTGGTTTAAAAAAATGAAAGCAAAAATCTGAGTGGTTGCTCTCTGCAATTCCGCCGTTTCCCTCAGCTCTTGTTGTGGTGGATGTCCTCCGCTGTGGGACGCTATTTCCGTGGCATGTGTCTCTGGTAATGAGGCTTATTACATACCACTTTGTTTGAATAACTCAACTTGTGTCCCTCTCTCAATGGCTGTGTTACTAGCAGAGGGTTAGTGAAAATGAATGGGGCATATGTATCAATAATCGTGGCACTAGTCCGTATCGGGACGGACTTTTTAACAAAAATACCCCTCTACGTACTAAATGTAACAGGCGGGGACAGCAGTAGCGATAACCAGGCACATTGGAGGAGTCTTTTATATTTCCGAAAATCTCCTCCAGAAAATCTGACACTACGCCAGCTCACAGTGGGCCTGATACATAGATGTACGCTAACCCGATGGTTAGCGCATGTCTCCGATGTTTTACAGCCTGCTCGTGCACAGGACCCGTTCTGCACATGTGCAGAACGGGTCCAGCGATCTCGCTCGCAGCCCCCCCCCCCAAGTCACAGCATGATTGAAATGCTGCGGTATTTTGAGGAGGGGGCGGAGGGTGCAGGGGCGTGGCTGGCCACTGTTTCCGGAAACGGAGACGCGCCACTCCCATTCTCCAGGACAGTCAGGGCTAGGGTCTGAATCGGTGGCTGCAGATTTTCTGGCCTCGCAAGCTTCATCCCAGGTCCAGGCTGCGGCTGCAGATGCGGCAAGGAGGTGTTTGTTTCCTGCTGCATTAGCATTTTACATAGGTGCTTGTGCGCGGCTCTAAGATTCCGTCCATCTGTGAATGAGGCCCAGTGTCTGTTTCCAGACCTAGACAGAGGCTGCAGGAAAGGGATGGTAAGATGATGATAGATCCCTCTCCTGCGAGGAGGCCTCCATCATAGGCATTAAGCGGCTTATGCCGTCTGAGAATGGCGTAAACCAATAGGACCAAAGGCAGGAAATCTTCGTTTTTTGGAGTCTGGTACAGAGGGGTCAGACCGTAATCCCACCCCATTGATAATAATGGGGACTGCGATCTACAGCGATAAGTATCCTTTGCATGGAGATTTCTGTGACATTATTAATTAGCGCATAGCGGGGAAACATGAAATTATGCAGAAACTACAGCTTCTACATAATTGTATGAGGGGAAGTAAATACATAGGCCCCAATGTCTCACACGTTCCCCAAATCTCTCCCTACAGTTCTCTACTGATGTCTCAGTAGTGTCAGCTGTGTCCTATTACTGAGGCCATACAGGTGTGCTCACGCCTTATGTCTGTGTACTGGTGCATACAGGTGTGCTCACGCCTTACTTCTGTGGACTGGTGCATACAGGTGTGCTCACGCCTTACGTCTGTGTACTGGTGCATACAGGTGTGCTCACGCCTTATGTCTGTGGACTGGCGCATACAAGTGTGCTCACGCCTTACGTCTGTGTACTGGTGCATACAGGTGTGCTCACGCCTTACGTCTGTGTACAGGTGCATACAGGTGTGCTCACGCCTTACGTCTGTGTACTGGTGCATACAGGTGTGCTCACGCCTTACGTCTGTGTACAGGTGCATACAGGTGTGCTCACGCCTTATGTCTGTGTACTGGCGCATACAGGTGTGCTCGCGCCTTACGTCTGTGTACTGGTGCATACAGGTGTGCTCACGCCTTACGTCTGTGGACTGTTACATACAGGTGTGCTCACGCCTTACGTCTGTGTACTGGTGCATACAGGTGTGCTCACGCCTTACATCTGTGTACTGGTGCATACAGGTGTGCTCACGCCTTACGTCTGTGGACTGGCGCATACAGGTGTGCTCACGCCTTATGTCTGTGGACTGGCGCATACAGGTGTGCTCACGCCTTACGTCTGTGTACTGGTGCATACAGGTGTGCTCATGCCTTACTTTTGTGGACTGGTGCATACAGGTGTGCTCACACCTTACGTCTGTGTACTGGTGCATACAGGTGTGCTCACGCCTTATGTCTGTGGACTGGCGCATACAAGTGTGCTCACGCCTTACGTCTGTGTACTGGTGCATACAGGTGTGCTCACGCCTTATGTCTGTGGACTGGCGCATACAAGTGTGCTCACGCCTTACGTCTGTGTACTGGTGCATACAGGTGTGCTCACGCCTTACGTCTGTGTACAGGTGCATACAGGTGTGCTCACGCCTTATGTCTGTGGACTGGCGCATACAAGTGTGCTCACGCCTTACGTCTGTGTACTGGTGCATACAGGTGTGCTCACGCCTTACGTCTGTGGACTGGTGCATACAGGTGTGCTCACGCCTTACGTCTGTGTACTGGTGCATACAGGTGTGCTCACGCCTTACGTCTGTGTACTGGTGCATACAGGTGTGCTCACGCCTTACGTCTGTGGACTGGCGCATACAGGTGTGCTCACGCCTTATGTCTGTGGACTGGCGCATACAGGTGTGCTCACGCCTTACGTCTGTGTACTGGCGCATACAGGTGTGCTCACGCCTTACGTCTGTGTACTGGCGCATACAGGTGTGCTCACGCCTTACGTCTGTGTACTGGTGCATACAGGTGTGCTCACGCCTTACGTCTGTGTACTGGTGCATACAGGTGTGCTCACGCCTTACGTCTGTGTACTGGTGCATACAGGTGTGCTCACGCCTTATGTCTGTGGACTGGTGCATACAGGTGTGCTCACGCCTTACGTCTGTGTACTGGTGCATACAGGTGTGCTCACGCCTTACGTCTGTGGACTGTTACATACAGGTGTGCTCACGCCTTACGTCTGTGTACTGGTGCATACAGGTGTGCTCATGCCTTACGTCTGTGGACTGGCGCATACAGGTGTGCTCACGCCTTATGTCTGTGGACTGGCGCATACAGGTGTGCTCACGCCTTATGTCTGTGGACTGGCGCATACCACGCCTTACGTCTGTGTACTGGTGCATACAGGTGTGCTCACGCCTTACGTCTGTGGACTGGTGCATGCAGGTGTGCTCACGCCTTACGTCTGTGTACTGGTGCATACAGGTGTGCGCACGCCTTACATCTGTGTACTGGTGCATACAGGTGTGCCCGCGCCTTACGTCTGTGTACTGGCACATACAGGTGTGCTCACGCCTTACGTCTGTGTACAGGTGCATACAGGTGTGCTCATGCCTTACATCTGTGTACTGGTGCATACAGGTGTGCTCACGCCTTACGTCTGTGGACTGGTGCATACAGGTGTGCTCACGCCTTACGTCTGTGGACTGGTGCATACAGGTGTGCTCACGCCTTATGTCTGTGGACTGTTACATACAGGTGTGCTCATGCCTTATGTCTGTGGACTGGCGCTTACAGGTGTGCTCACGCCTTATGTCTGTGGACTGTTACATACAGGTGTGCTCACGCCTTATGTCTGTACTGGTGCATACAGGTGTGCTCACGCCTTACGTCTGTGGACTGTTACATACAGGTGTGCTCACGCCTTATGTCTGTGGACTGGCGCTTACAAGTGTGCTCACGCCTTACGTCTGTGGACTGTTACATACAGGTGTGCTCACGCCTTACGTCTGTGGACTGTTACATACAGGTGTGCTCACGCCTTACGTCTGTGTACTGGTGCATACAGGTGTGCTCACGCCTTATGTCTGTGGACTGGTACAGGTGTGCTAACGCCCTACCTGCTGGGTGTAAGCACACTGATCCCTGCACAGGTGCAGACAGCCTCCACTGCATAGGACAAGTGAGAGTACACCAGACTTACATTGGGGAGCAACTTAAGCTGGGTACACATTTAACGATGTGTATTTAGCCGACCTATTGTGTGGCGGGATCCGGCGGGGGTCCCGGGGCTGCAAGTGCATACGTACGTCGTACCTGCATGCGGGAGCGTGCATCGTCAGTGACATAGGGCCTCATTCAGAGGCGGTCGGAGGATGCAAGCGGTCGCTCAGAAACTGGGCGGCCACTTGCATCCTGACCGCCCGCCTCTGTTGCGGTCGTTAGGCTGTGGGTTAACACCCACAGCTCTAACGACCGCTCCGGTGATGGTCGTGATGGTCAGAGACCATCGCGACCATCGGGGCTTACGACGAGACCCTAGGGTAGGGTCTCCCTTGTCGTAAGCCCCGGAGAGCTTCTGGCTCTGTCTCTGTCACTAGTGATGTCAGTGGGGCCGCCCCGAAACGGCAGGCGTTCCCATAGGAACGCCTCCGTTTGGGCTGCCACCCCCCCGGCCCGCCTTCCAAACGGGGCGAGCTGTCAATCAACATCGACAGCTCGCCCCCTTTGGATCGAGACCCGCTATGACCGGCGCTGTCGGTCGTAGCGGGTCTCACGCATGCGCACGACGGCGCATGCTCTGTGGGGGGCCATCGACCCGGTCCGAGCGCATCGGCGCTAACGACCGGGTCTGAATGACCCCCATAGTCTGTACACACTGGACGATGTATTGTCCGATCCGTCGGGTCAGACGACATATCGTCTAGTGCACAGGTTCTCAGACTCGGTCCTCAGGACCCCAAACAGTGCATGTTTTCCAGGTCTCCTCACGGAATCACAAGTTAAATATTTGGCTCCATCTGTGGATCTTTTAAAAATGTGTCAGTGAGTAATGAGTACACCTGTGCGCCTGCTGGGTGACCTGGAAAACATGACCTGTGCGGGGTCCTGAGGACAGAGTTTGAGAGCCACTGGTCTAGTGTGTACCCAGCATTAGAGTTTTAAAATAGTGAGTGTTGTAAAGTGGGAGAACCTGGCTTTATTTATTCTCATTTGTGCTACTGATACACTGTCATCATTTGCACATGTACATTCTAGAAGATCAAAGCTTGCAGGGAATGTCCTTGTGGAATCTGAACTGGCAGAGGACATCCAGGATGAGCGAGTCATTGTTACTCTGTGTGATTGTTCTAATTTGGGGCACTTAGCAGCTGTTAGTGGCCATTAGCGGTGACTGATCTGTGATACATGACTGGGATCCTCCTGGCAATGCTTCCTGCGGATCAGTACATAGGAAGAGGAACTGTGGGAGGATGTCTGGGGATAATCACCTCAATCCCTCTGTCTCAGGTCTGGCTGTCTCTGCCTCCATGTCCTGTGACAGGACTGATTACCGAAAGTGCCTTTCATCTGAGAAATAACGCTGGTATCATAGCATTCGCCACTCTCTGCTGGGGGGCTGGGTACCCCCAAATTATTCCCTCATTTACTCATCACCCCCCCCCCCCAGTGCACTCTGGGCCTGATTCAGAGCTGAACGCTCTGAGCAGAACGCTCACTCTGAATCAGGGCCGTCCTATTTAAATGTGGAGCGGCCTCTTGGACGCTCGCATAGCTGTGGGTTACCACCCACAGCTTATGCGAGCGTCCATGATGATGGTCGCGATGGTCAAAGACCATCGCAACCATCGGGCTTGCGACGAGACCCTGCGGTAGGGTCTCGCTTCCGCAACGTGATTTTGGCTCTATCAGAGCCAAAGCCACTCCCACTGACATCATTACTGATGTCAGTGGGGCCGGACTCAGACGGTAGGCGTTCCCATGGGAACGCCTCCGTCTGGCAGCCACGCCCCCGGCACGCCCATCAAAGGGGGCGTGCTGTCAGTCACCATCGACAGCACACCCCCTTTGGTGCGAGACCCCGAGCGACGTATTTCTCGTCGCTCGCCGGGTCTCGCGCATGCGCACAACATCGACCCGCTTGCGAACTAACAGTCCAGGTATTAAGGATAACCATGCTTGGGCACAGGTGACTTAATTAGTACCTCAGTCTGTTGATTTAACCACCAGTGTTCAACCATGGATATCCTTAAAACCTGGACCGTTAGGATGCCTTGAGGACCGAGTTTGGAAACCTCTGAATTAATAGATATGCCCTTTTTATATTAAACCAAAATGTGAAAAGTGTCTCATAAAATCAATTCATAGAGACAATTGCGAGGACACACTAAAGTCTACTAATTGCTACATAGATCCTAACTAATAAACATATTAGGGAGTGAACATACTTCAACATAAATATAACTTCAACATAAATGAAACATATTTAAGAGATATTTATAATTCTACCCACAGAAAATTAACTGTAACCAGCTTCCTGGCACTAATGCGCGGGATGCCACCGCAGCCAGGACGTGCCGTCCACAGGCAATCTGTTCTGCCCCCTGCTCCTGCCCCCCCGGGAGTGATGTCGCTGTCTGTGACCACCAGCGTCAATCCTGGAATCGCGCCCCAGAATGCCGAGCGAACAGCACTTTGGGGCACATGTGCCATAATAACAGAAGTGTCAAGAGAAAAGAAGAGGAAGAAAACTCTCTTTTTATGGAGGAACTGTATTGTAGATATTATATGTCAAATAGTAAAAATGTACTTTTATTAATTATATATAAAAATAACATTATTGGATCTAAAGCTTATGATCATACCCCCTAATAATAGTTCAAAAACTACCAAGGGCGACATGCAATCAAAAACATGAATCAGACAAAACATATAACTTAAAGGTAATATCACAGATGTGAAGCAAAGTGAAATATTACAAAATGATCGCAGATATAAGCACAAATATAGATGGTAATATGAGCTTCTGCTAATATATCTGTATATACCGTATATACTCGAGTAGAAGCCGAGTTTTTCAGCACAAAAAATGTGCTGAAAAAGTACCCCCTCGGCTTATTCTCGAGTCAAGTGTAGCGCTGACCGGACGGAGTTTGGTGTAATTAGCAGCCGCTGAGAGTCTTCCGGCTCCCACAGTGGGTGATGGGAGACATGTCGTCATGACGACGTCTCTCCCATGCAAAGCGGCCGGAGGAGCGGACAGCGGCGGGACCAGGAGCGGGAGTTCAGGTAAGTGTTTATTTTTTTTTATTCTTTTCACGTCTCTCTCTACTAGGGGGAGGTGGACTACAGGGGGCACTACCAGGGGGCGATGACTACAGGGGGCATTATCAGGGGGCACTACCAGGGGGCGATTACTACAGGGGGCACTACCAAGGGGCATTATCAGGGGGCGATTACTACAGGGGGCACTAAACGGGGGGATTACCACTGGGGGAACTACAAGGGGGGGATTACTACAGGGGGCACTACCAGGGGGGGATTACTACAGGGGGGGATTACTACAGGGGGCACTAAAAGGGGGGATTACTACAGGGGGCACTAAAAGGGGGGATTACTACTGGGGGTACTACCGGGGGGGGATTACTACTGGAGGCACTGAAAGGGGGGATTACCACTGGGGGCACTACCAGGAGGGATTACTACTGGGGGCACAACCAGGGGGAATTACTACTGGGGGCACTACCAGCTGCTGCCATTTCCCACACTAGGCTTATACTCGAGTCAGTAAGTTTTCCCAGTTTTTGGGGGTAAAAGTAGGTAGCTCGTCTTATATTCGGGTCGACTTATACTCGAGTATATACGGTAGATTACAATGGTGAAAAAACCTGATGAAATGATCCCGTGTTACAACACGGCATAGATAAATAATCAGCAAATAATCGATTATGCTAAGATTTTTTGAAACATCAATCAGGTAATATAGTACAATGACTAAATACTGAAATAATGGCACAATGGCCAATCAGAAATCACAGCAGACACACAAAGACACATATATACATAAATAAGCTCTTAAGGGAATTTGGTTATGTTGTATATATCAAAAATTATTTTATAGATATGGGTATTTGATATACAACATCATATAGCAACAATCAGAGGTAGATTACCTCCCCAATGTATATGGAAATAAACCCAGGCACAGTAGTATAGATAAAAGAAGGGAGAGTGAATGGAAATAGACTATTCCCTTATGGGATATCACAGCAGCAGCTGCTGCATGTCATTATAATATAACATTGAATGGCATGTGAGCGTACTGCCGTGTTTACCCAGGGTTGAGAAAAAGAGAATTTAGGCATCTGCTTTTAGGTCAGGGTGATAAGCGGGTCCTGATGTATATATATATATATATATATATATAGCGCAGGAACCACTGATGACCGGACTCTAATGAGAGTGCCTATAAAAAGATAATAGTGGAAGTGTATTTACTAGTAACACAACACAAAATCGGGATCTGTGTTGCTGCCACTCACATACCACAGGTTTTGGTGAATGGTGGGAAGCGCAAATCGCGTGTGCAGTGATGGAAAAAGTAAGTGAAGCAATAGTGTGGCTAATGCAGGATAAATGAAGCTCTGTTACCATAAGGCATTGCAGGGTCACTCATTCACCCCTGCAGCAAATAGTCACTACACACGCCAGAGTAGAGAGTAGAGGTACCTGGGTACATGGAGCCAGCATATAAAGGGAGAGGATCCACCGCTGAAGGAGCTAAGTAGTGTGCTGCTGGTCTGAGTCCCGCCTGTACACAGCGGGACTAGCGGGTCTGAGACGCGCGTTTCACGTGTGCTGCATCAGTCAGATATCATTTACCTATCCGTACTTATATTTCAATCCTGTGCTCAAATTACATTTTCCCATTTCCCCTTTCCCCTGGTTTATTGAGATAACAGATGTGTAAGAAGGGGAACATAGTTGGGTTGGGGTCTCTCCATTTGTTAGAAAACCAAAACATAAAAACAGCTCAAGGTTATCTGGGTCCAGTGGCAAACGCAGGATTTCTAGAGGGGGGTTTCCAAATGCTTGATTTTAGAGTGAGTGTGGCCAGTCCATGTAGAGGGCAGAATTAGTACTCAACCAGTTTTAATATGCATCATACAAAGTGTATTGTGTATCATAATTCCATCATATATAGGACCAGAGATCACAATAACCCATTATATGTGTCATACATAGTGTATTGTGTGTCATAATTCCAGCATATACAGGACCAGTGATCACAGTAACCCATTATATGTGTCATACATAGTGTATTGTGTGTCATAATTCCAGCATATACAGGACCAGCGATCACAGTAACCCATTATATGTGTCATACATAGTGTATTGTGTGTCATAATTCCAGCATATACAGGACCAGTGATCACAGTAACCCATTATATGTGTCATACATAGTGTATTGTGTGTCATATATCCAGCATATACAGGACCAGTGATCACAGTAACACATTATATGTGTCATACATAGTGTATTGTGTGTCATAATTCCAGCATATACAGGACCAGTGATCACAGTAACCCATTATATGTGTCATACATAGTGTATTGTGTGTCATATATCCAGCATATACAGGACCAGTGATCACAGTAACCCATTATATGTGTCATACATAGTGTATTGTGTGTCATAATTCCAGCATATATAGGACCAGTGATCACAGTAACCCATTATATGTGTCATACATAGTGTATTGTGTGTCATAATTCCAGCATATACAGGACCAGCGATCACAGTAACCCATTATATGTGTCATACATAGTGTATTGTGTGTCATAATTCCAGCATATATAGGACCAGAGATCACAATAACCCATTATATGTGTCATACATAGTGTATTGTGTGTCATAATTCCAGCATATACAGGACCAGTGATCACAGTAACCCATTATATGTGTCATACATAGTGTATTGTGTGTCATAATTCCAGCATATACAGGACCAGCGATCACAGTAACCCATTATATGTGTCATACATAGTGTATTGTGTGTCATAATTCCAGCATATACAGGACCAGTGATCACAGTAACCCATTATATGTGTCATACATAGTGTATTGTGTGTCATATATCCAGCATATACAGGACCAGTGATCACAGTAACACATTATATGTGTCATACATAGTGTATTGTGTGTCATAATTCCAGCATATACAGGACCAGTGATCACAGTAACCCATTATATGTGTCATACATAGTGTATTGTGTGTCATAATTCCAGCATATATAGGACCAGTGATCACAGTAACCCATTATATGTGTCATACATAGTGTATTGTGTGTCATAATTCCAGCATATACAGGACCAGTGATCACAGTAACCCATTATATGTGTCATACATAGTGTATTGTGTGTCATAATTCCAGCATATACAGGACCAGCGATCACAGTAACCCATTATATGCAGCAGTAGGGCCATCCTTCCTGAGCTGAATGCTTTTATTTTAGATGTGGGCACCATTGCAGAGTATTAGAGCAAGTCTGGGAGCCTGGAGGAGCAGTAGAAGAACCTAGCACTGCCCTGGACATATATGTACATATTGGGCTCTATAGCAGTGCATCCCTAACAGTGCATGTTTTCCAGATCTCCTAGTTGGTGCACAGGTTATTTATTACTGTCTGATACATGTTAAAAGATCCACAGGTGGTGCTAATTATTTCATTTGTGATACTGAGAAGAACATGCAACACTAGCAAAATTCTATTATATTACTATTTCTACAGTGGTCATGTGTGTGCTGGAGAGGGGGGTTTCCAGGCAGATGGAAACCCCCTCTGCGTTTGCCTATGGGGTCAGTAAGTGCATACTGGGCCCTAGGCTGGAGTCTAGTTTGCCTAATGGATGATCTGGCTATGGGTATGTTACATTCGGCTAAGGATCTCTATGACTCCCTCCTCTCGAGCTAAAATAAAAGAGGGATGCAGTCATAGGGCAAAATTTACTAAGCGGCGGGTTCTAAACCCCGGCGGTTTGATGGCGGTTTGACGGTGGGTTCTACCCCGAGGTTTTGGTGGCGGTTTGGCAGCGGTTTCTAAATGACAGCCCTATTGTATTCTAAAATATTTTTTGGCGGCGGTTTTGCAGTGGTTTTGGCCTTAGTAAATCTACTGATAGCAAAACCGCCGCCAAACCGCTGGGGTTTAGAACCCGCCGCTTAGTAAATTTTGCCCATAATGTAGACAGTAAACATGTCGGCATCTACATAATGTCGACATGTGAAATGTTGACATTCTGCAGGGACCAGAGGGTTAGGTTTAGGCTGCAGCAGCAGAGGGTCAGGTTAGGCACTAGGGGTAAGGTTAGGGATACTCACCGCCAAAAGCACCGCAGGATGACAACCGGCAGTCCTCATCAGCTGACCGCCAGAAGACACCACCATACCCGTCGAACTTGGTCACCACTAGACCACCAGGATTGTTTTTTTGTTAATCTTTTAATCACATCGCCACTTTGTCAGTGTCAGCATGATAAATGTCGACAAAATATCCCACACCCTTAAGGAATACATGAGTTTGGTCAGCGCGGAATCATAAATGGGGGTTGTTACCGTAACGCAGAACACAAAGCCGAGGCTCTACGATACATAGTAACATCTGCTGTTATTCATTTTCCTGACCAGGAATATCTGTATTACTACATGTTACTTCTGCGCTGGCCACCAAGTCACCGACTAAGCAGCCGCTCAGAACCGCAGACGTGGAATAAAGTCACGCCTATTCTCCCGACATTCCTGGAGGATTTTGCTGTTTTATTAAAGTTTGACAAAGTGGAAAATATCCATCGTTCATCGTGAAATAGATAATATTCCTACGGCTTTTCCTGTACAGACTCCCCCATAAGTGTATAGAAGAAATGACTATTTAATAAACTCCATAGGAAGAGGTATGGGTCACACGGGATGAATAAGACGGGATTCTCCGCCTGTTTCAGGTTAGAAATAAGGCTAACGCACGATTTACGGCTGTCGCCTAATAAAATGAATGAACACACGACTATCCCTTTCCTGAAAAGAGGGGCTTCGTTTCAAAGGAAAAGTTTGTAGGAACCCCCCTTATTTTTAAGTGAATATGGGTCATGAGCCCCGCCACCTAGAGTGGTCTATGGAGAGAGAGAGAGCTCATTGCTAATCAGTCACTTATCACTTCTCCTCAGTCCTTTCACGTCTAAAGGAGGCCAAGGGCCACGGCGGCCATTACACGGGTCACAGCCACCTTACTGCTTCATTTAAACCGTTCACCCTTAAGCTGACCTCCCCTCCTCAGATGCCTCTTACTTTACAGCCTCTTGTCTGGAGGCTCAGCCTTGAGGAGGCCGCAGTATATAGAGTTATGTCAGCGAGGGTCACGCTGCATTCAGTGTTTACAAATAGGCCTGTACCTGAATCACAATCTCAATGCTTCCCAATCAGCCGGGAAGTGGATAGGAACTGAATTAGCGCAGCGTAATGTGGAGGACAGACACCTTTTATCATCTTTTTATTCAGTGTTTAATACTCTGCAACATCGTACAGTATGGAAACGGCAGCAAATACATGATACGAGATAGAAGAGCAAGGATATATATAAGGGAGGGAGGCTTGGCCCATGAGCTTACAGTCTTTTGCATTTATAACAAAAAGAGTTTCAGGGAAGCAGCTGAATATAATCTCTAAAGACATTTAAACAAACACAGTGGTAGTCATATAAACGATAAAGAACATGGGATCTCAATCAGACCCGCTCGCAAGTGCTGAGCACTCGCAAGCGGGTCGAAATTCAGGCCCTGCGCACGCGCAGCGGCCGCACTGCACGTGCACAAGCGCCGGAGCGAGAAATTCTCTCGCTCCGGAGCTCACTACAAAAGGGGCGGCTGTCGATGTTGATCGTCAGCTCGCCCCGTTTTGTAGGCGGGGCAGGGGTGTGGCTACACAAATGGAGGCGTTCCTTACGGAACACCTACCATTTTGTGGGCGGCCGCACTGACATCATCAGTGATGTCAGTGGGGAGCTTCCTGCTCGATCAGAGCAGGAAGCTCCCTGGGGCTTGCGGCTGCCGAGACCCAACCTTAGGTTCTCGTTGCAAGCCCCGATGGTCGCGATGGTCTTGACCATCGCGACCATCAACCTGGTCGGTCGCTAAAGCTGTGGGTGGTAACCCACAGCTTACCTAACGAAATGACCAAAATGAAGCGCCCGGGCTCATTCAGAACGAGCGCTCGCTTCTTGCGAGCGCCTCTGAATGAGGGCCATAGACTTCAATAGTAATGAGTGTCTGAGTTATATTGTGTTGTGTGTACACAGTATATATATATATATATATTTTAGGACCACAATTTTTGGTGTCACAGAATCCTTCTCCCCATGCCGTGAATTATATACTTACTACCTGTGTGTGCATTGCGCCTATTAGTTAGAGCCACAGTCAGCACTGAGGCCTTCGTTCAGAGGCGGCCGTACGGTCTACGACCGCACGGCCGCCTCGATGTTTGTCAAGTGCGCATGCGCGCGAGGGAGCCGGCTCCTTCGTGTGCATGCGTGAGACCCGCTATGACCGACAGCGCCGGTCGTAGCGGGTCTCTTTCCAAAGGGGGCGAGCTGTCGATGTCGATTGACAGCTCGCCCCGTTTGGAAGGCGGGCCGGGGGGTGGCAGCCCACCATGGGAACTCCTGCCGTTTGGGGGAGGCACCACTGACATCACTAGTGATGTCAGTGGAGAGCTTCCGGCTCTGACAGAGCCAGAAGCTCTCCGGGGCTTACGACAAGTGAGACCCTACCCTAGGGTCTCGCCGTAAGCCCCGATGGTCGCGATGGTCTCTGACCATCGCGACCATCACCCTTGCGGTCGTTAGAGCTGTGGGTGTAAAGTTTCTGAGCGACCACTTGCATCCTCCGACCGCCTCTGAATGAGGCCCTGAATATCATCCGTCTTATACCAGTTAGTTATACCCCAGCGTTGCTGAAACCTAATGTGAGAATTATGCTTTAATAAAGACAAAAAGCGAGGACTAGAATATACTTATCTGCTTACTGTAGAATATTAGACACATAACGTTATGAGGTTAGTGGGGTGTAGTATAAACAGTCAACATTCAGAGGCAAATATCGGCCCGAAAAATCCACTGGTATTTACCAACACTTAGCCCTCTGGCGAGGTCCCGCCAAGTCCTCCTCTTCTGCGAGGTCATCCACTGCGCTGCAGGCAGCCTAACGCTACCAGCGAGATGGATCTCGGTGTAATGCGCATGTGCGACAGTCCGTCTGCGCGTGTGCATAACGCGGGGACCCGTCAGTGTCTAGGAGGCTTCGCTGAAGCCAGGAAGGCACCACCGGGTCTCCATGGCGGCAATGGGTAGCGCATCGTGCCTGCCATCTAAAAGATGGCGTGATCGATGCTTGACAAACAGCGGTAATCTTAGATTACTGCTGTTTGTTAAATCCAGAAAGGTGCGAGCGCTAGAGGGGTTACGCTTTGCTGTTAAATAGGGGCCAGATGTGAAAATGGACAGGATGAGGACCAGTGTTCATTTTGTTGATGAAAATTTTGACTAAAACTAATCGTTGATTAAATTTTTTTTTGAGGACTAAATTGTAACGATAATGAAAATATAAACATTTTAATAACGAAAATTATGACGAAATCTGTTCAATTTTAAATAAGTGACTAAGACTAAAATCAGATTCAATATCCTTGTCAAAATTAACACTGATGTGGACACATCAAATGTCGACAATCACAATGTCAACGTTGACAGAATGGCGACTACGTGTATGCGACACACGGCATGTCGACAATGCGATTTTACATTCTCTTTGAATGTAAACTTAATCTTAACCCTATCTGCAGCCTAACCTTAACCTAATCCAAAAATCTGCTGTCAGCATTATCGCTGTGTCGACATTCTGCCCACATCGTCAGTCTGAAGGTCGACTTGATGATAGCGTACAGGTCAGACTGCCTTTAGAGCAAAGCCACCACTTGGTGCCCTGAATGGAGGA
The DNA here is from genome assembly GCA_031769625.1 of Taudactylus pleione. Classification (NCBI taxonomy): domain Eukaryota; kingdom Metazoa; phylum Chordata; class Amphibia; order Anura; family Myobatrachidae; genus Taudactylus; species Taudactylus pleione. The sequence goes on along the minus strand of JAUIMM010000849.1, from coordinate 977,532 downwards.
CATTATTATATCATTAATATACGGATATGTACAGATATATATTGTACATAACATCCAATGTGTTAAACACTGACACAAGCGAAGATAATGTAACAAATAAATCAACATAATGTAACTAAGCAAAACATTGTGATATTACTCACTGTACTTTTATTATTCACACACTTTGGCGCCAAATGTTCTTTATTTGACATAATGAAATGACTGATAAATTAATATTTCAGGAACATAAGTTAAAGATGCCAGACCTAAGTCTGGATTGTCCTGTGACGGGTTCTCATCCTCTTCCCTGTTTGGCGGGTGACGGTTACTTTCGTGTATTATATACGTGTGTAATTCTGGCCTCACACCAAGGTTTGCTTTGGGCGTACATGGCCCTAATTCTGCGCTGCGTCTCCCCCGTCAGCAGGGTTTAGTGTTTGTGTATCAGCCAATAATGATTCCAGCATAACATACTATCACAATGACATACAAAGCTTACGTTCTGCTAATGTAATTCCATCTGTTTCCTCTTTATTTCACTTCTATCTGTGTCTGTCAGTCGTAGTTCTGCATTGCGCTGAATGGTTGCATTTTTTTCTGTAGAAAAGACCCTCGGATCATGGGGTGCTGGAGCACATGTGCCGGTACAGTGACGCTTCGCCGCCATGGAAGTTGGGGTCTTCACCCCAGAGGTGAGGGGGGCTGTCCACCAGAACACATGAGAATTCCACACAGAGCAAACATTGCAGGGACAAAGGGTCTCATTCAGAGCCACTCGCAAGCGCTGTGCGCTCGCAAGCGGCCCGATGGTATGCGTATGGGCATGCGCACGCTTCATTCTGTCGCAGCCCGCTCGCTCGCCCAGCAAAGGCAGCCCAGGGAAATGAGTGACAGGAGAGGCCGTTTGTGGGTGGTAACAGGGGCAGGACACTAATAACGGGGGTGTGGAGGTGCGAGCGTAGGCGTGCCTGGGTGTTTCCACACCATTTTTAAGGCGTGCATAATTAACAGGCAGCGTCATAGTACACGTCACATGCCTGTTTTTTACACTGAAGTCCTCGCAGTGCTTGCGGCAGGGTAAGGCAACCCCAAGCGCTGCGATCGCATCCGATGGTGCTCGATGTACCAATGTTTTAATGCACTCCCTGGAGATGACGTGCGCTAGTGGGCGTCTCTACATAGGCTAATGGGTGTCTGCATACACAGAGCGATCGCTCACACAGCCAAAGTGGGTGTGCTTATGCCATGGCAAGCGAGTGCTTCCCATGGCGTCACTTTGACAAATTTGCATATGCTGGATGCGAGAGATTGCATCTAGCGAGCAGCTCTGAATGAGTCCCAAAGTCCTGGGGGTTACAGCTATTGTTTTGTGCAGCTGAGCTCAGCTGTATACATCTTATACCCCCTTATATGTTACCCCAGATCAGGATGACCTATGCACAGCTACAATAGGCCAATACCCCAGGACACCGGACCCTGATTATTGTGTCACATTTCAAATCTTCAAACACGTCTTTGGGCCTGATTCAGAGCCACTCGTAAGCGTCAGTTCGTTCGCTCCGAGCGATGTTTGCCCAACTGCGCATGCGTACGGATCAATATACGCATGCGCGAACCAGTCAGTGCGGTCGAAATTCATGTGCTCGCAAAATAGCGAATGCCTGCTAATTTGAGTGACAGAATGAGGCGTATGTGGGTGGTAACAGGGGAAGGTGCTTGAAAACGGGGAGTGGAAATCCGTTCGCAGGCGTGCTTAAAGGTCAAAACGGGCGTTTTAAGGGTGTGCATAATTAATCCATCAGCGTCATTGACCACATCACTTGTTTTTTTTTAACTCAGAACTGCTCGCAAAATAGTGGTTGAAAAAACCAACCACAAGAATAGCGAGCAGTTCATACGCTGGTCGATGTACTCGATTAATCTAATAAATAGCGGACATGACGTATGGTGCGAGCGGCCAGGGGGCGTATTTTCCAAATTTACGTTCGCATGTTTTGCTCGCTCGTTCAGACTTAGAGGCGTGAACAGACCGCTAAGTGCGAACGGTTCATTTGAATAGCCACCCCTTTTTAGAAAACGAACGACCGCAAATAGCGAGCGGCTCTGAATGAGGGCCTTTGTCTTTACTTGCTAAATATAACAATTGATGCTGCAATGATGAGCCTGGAAGTTCTAATATATACTGTATGTACAGAGCCGTTCTGCTAAACAGGACTCTACATGGGATATGGTTATAAGATTGGCGTCCGCAATGCCGCCGGTCTCAGTTTCAACAAAGGAATCCCGACAAGGGACTTAAGATAGTTATCAAAATACCGATGCTTATCTTAATCCCGATGACGGGACGCCGAAGGACGCCAGCACGAATGAGCCCGGGGCGTCCTTAGCATTAGCCAGGTGGGGTAACTTTTAGGGAGCGTAGCGGGGTTAGGTTTTGGGGGGGAGAGGTTAGGGTTAGGCACCGCTAGGCGGGAGGGTTAGGGTTAGGCACTAAGGGGGAGGGTTAGGTGTAGGCACTAACGGGGGAGGGTTAGGTGTAGGCACTACCGGGGGAGGGGCACTATGATTGAGCTTTTCTCCTGGGATGGAAGGGGTAACATGCTGGCTAGAGGTACTAGAAATATTGGTTGTTATGAATTGCTACAGTTGTTGTGGCCATACAAATCACTTGAAGAGCGCTGTAATTGTTGCGATGTAAGCGTGGCTGCAATTACTTCTGGATTCACAGTGGCGACATATGTAAAAGCTAGTCTCAGCCTTCCCTTGTGTACTTGTGAGCGCCAGATACGGCAAGCCCCAAGACGCCCACTTTCAATATCCATGGACATTACAGAACCGCTGTTGGACTCAAACACTCCACCATCGACACTTAGGACGCCCTGTGGTTGGCGCAGTGCCCACTTCTGAGCTTTCTCTAATCATAGCCTCAGTAACTGCGGCTCTGCGCTTGGGAACTCAGCGGTGTTTACTGGCCCTGCCTGTGACACACCCATAACGCCCATGCGACGGACTTTTATATGTTCACTTCAGACTATTTCCCAGGAACACTTATCGCTTTCTGCCGCCAAAGTCAAATGGAAGCAACTGCGGTCTCTGCGTACACTCAGTGGTACGCATTTGCCCTAGGGGGTTTCCAGGACTTTTTGCGCATGCGCTGGAGAAAATATTCGCTCTACTGTGCAAATATCGACACTGCGTGATACCTCTGAGTCAGAGCCTGAATCACACATAACAAGACGTTACCAGATACTTTGCCTTGTTACTTTCTTCTGTAGCAGATTAGATTACACAGTACGGTGTGCATGAGAAATCATTTAGCCAATCATGATGGACCTTGGTTGTAGCGTTATTCTCGTGTTTATAGCCTGGATCTTTGGCTACAGCTGTGAAAGCCCACAAATAAAATATTCTATCACAAAACAAAAATGTCCCGTCTGCACCCACATCCGTCCAATGTCACTCTTCTGCGTAAACACCGCTACCATCGTCGCACATTAGCGCAGTCATGCAGCATTTACACCAAGTCTGACAAGCCGCAGACACTGCCACTCTCCCCGCACGCAGAGAGCGCTCATGCTGTGTATGCCATCGCAGTGGCTAATTTATGCGCGCCCAGGAAACGGCGTTTAAACTCACTCTGACTTCAGAGACCGATCAGCTACAAAAATTCAGGACCCCCCAAAACTGGCCCAGGGCACCACCATAGTAAGAAAAGTGCAGTGTAAAGAGATAGTTAGGAGCAGCTGCATATAAAGAATGAAAATAAAAAAGTGAAGTACATATATATTAAACACACACAGTGAAGGGTTAAAATGTGTTATAAAGGAAAATGTGTTATAATGCGGTGCCCGGAAACAGATTATCCAACGCAATCCAGGGGGACCCACACCCCAAAAATGAACTAAAGTTGCACTACAGTATATAACTTGTAGGACTTACCTAGAATTGTGCCTAATACCAGTGTGCATATACATTACCATACTCCATGCTTTTAAAACCCCTAATTGTGTCAGAGGATCTAAGGCACATACTTGGGATTATAATGGGAATTCACATCTAGATCTTGACTGGGGGCCTGATTCAGAGCCGCTCGTAAGCGGCCGCTCGTTCGCTCCGAGCGATGTACGAACAACTGCGCATGCATATGGGTTGTAATACGCATGCGCGAACCATTCATTGCGGTCGGAAAATAGCGAATGCCTGCTAATTTGAGTGACAGAATGAGGCGTTTGTGGGTGGTAACAGGGGAAGGTTCTTGAAAACGGGGAGTGGAGATCCGAACGCAGGCGTGCCTAAAGGTCAAAACGGGCATTTTAAGGGTGTGCATAATTAACAAAGCAGCGTCATCGACCACGTCACTTGGTTGTTTCTTAGCCTGAACTGTTCGCATGATTGCTGTAGGAAAATCCAACCACAAGCACTGCGAGCAGTTCAGATGCCTTTCGATGTACTCGATTAATCAAATAAATAGCGGAGATGACGTATGATGCGAGCGGCCAGGGGGCATCTTTACAAAATAGCGAGCGCATATTTCGTTCGCTCGTTCAGACATAGAGGCGTCAACAGACCGCAAAGAGCGAGCGCTCAATTTAAATAGCCGGACACTTTTTCTGGCACAAATAGCGTCCGGCTCTGAATCAGGCCCTGAATTTGTAGAGTTATTGACGAGAATAGTCCCTCTAGTTTCTGACGGTCAGACGAAAACAATCCCGAGGATCAAACAGGGGCTGGAATCCCAGGAGGGGGATAGAAGGAATCCTGACAGACAGAAAATGTCTGTCATTCTGTCACAGAACAGAGGTCTCGCTCCATAATCTGCTTTCAGGCTTAATGACCCCCTGATAACGTCCTTCATCTGCTGACAGCTGTGAGAGCATTGACTAAGTATATAACATCACTAAGTATATAACTGAGCTGGAGCGTATAGATTGCTATGTTGTTTGAGCTTTCCTTGTGTAAAATTATCCAGAAATCAACCAGAGAATTGCTTGGTTGGCCAATGAACAGTGCCATATTTATGTCCGTCTGTCTCACACCCTTAAGGGTAAATTTGCTAAAGTGAGAGTTTTTAGAAGTGAGTTTTAGAAGAGATGTTGCCCATAGCAACCAATCAATTTCTACTTTTAACTAGCACCTCCTAGAAGATAATAGCTAGAATCTCATTGGTTGCTATGGGCAACATCTCTTCTAAAGAGCCGAAAGCACTCCCACTGACATCACTTGTGATGTCAGGGGGGCCGGCACCAGACGGTAGGCGTTCCCATGGTGGGCTGCCACCCCCCAGCCCGCCTTCCAAACGGGGCGAGCTGTCAATCGACATCGACAGCTCGCCCCCTTTGGAAAGAGACCCGCTACGACCGGCGCCTCCGTCTGGGCAGCCACGCCCCTGCCCCGCCCACCAAAGGGGGCGTGCTGTCACTCAACATCGACAGCACGCCCCCTTTGTTGCAAGACCCGGAGCGACGGATTGCCCGTCGCTATCCGTGTCTCGCATACGCACACGTCAGAGCCGGCTCCGTCATGCGCACTGGGCTACCATCGACCCGCTTGCGAGCGCTTAGCGCTCGCGAGCAGGTCTGAATCAGGCCCAGTGATCGTTCCGTCTTTCATTAAATCTTTTAAGTGTGTACCGGCAATCATGCGATGTCTAGGGTGAAGGCAAATTGCATTCCCAGTGATGTCACTGGCTCATAGTGACTGGATAGACTGCATTCTCAGTGATGTCACTGGCTCCTAGTGAATGGATAGGCTGCATTCGAAGTGATGTAATTGGTTCCCAGTGACTGGATAGGCTGCATTCTCAGTGATGTCACTGGCTCCTAGTGAATGGACAGGCTGCATTCTCAGTGATGTCACTTGCTCCTAGTGACTGGATAGGCTGCATTCTCAGTGATGTCACTGGCTCCTAGTGAAGGGATAGGCTGCAGTCTCAGTGATGTCACTGGCTCCTAGTGAATGGATAGGCTGCAGTCTCAGTGACGTCACTGGCTCCTAGTGACTGCATAGGCTGCATTCTCAGTGATGTCACTTGCTCCTAGTGACTGGATAGGCTGCATTCTCAGTGATGTCACTGGCTCATAGTGACTGGATAGGCTGCATTCTCAGTGATGTCACTGGCTCCTAGTGACTGTATAGGCTGCATTCTCAGTGATGTCACTGGCTCCTAGTGAATGGATAGGCTGCATTCTCAGTGATGTCACTGGCTCCTAGTGACTAGATAGGCCGCATTCTCAGTGATGTCACTGGCTCATAGTGACTGGATAGACTGCATTCTCAGTGATGTCACTGGCTCCTAGTGACTGGATAGACTGCATTCTCAGTGATGTCACTGGCTCCTAGTGACTGGATAGGCTGCATTCACAGTGATGTCACGGGGAGTGGGTGCTAATTGCCAGGCCCGGGCTCGATGGAGGGGCATGCCGCCCACCCCCCTTACCTGTCAGCAGCAGCAGCCTGTGTCTCCCCAGCCCATCACACGCTGCTGTGTGCTGTGTATTGGTGCGTCTGCAGTTGGAAGGCCCGCCCACTGTTTTTCCACCTGCTGTCTTCATCATTATTACCGGCACCTACACCCACTCCATGCTGGGTGCTAAAGATCTGTCTGAAACACCCACCTCTGTCCGCACGCTAGGAACGGGCACAGAAGTCGTCCTACATGAGATAGATCAGCTTCCCTGATACGCCCATTTCACGTACAGAGTTATCCATCACTCGATGGATTAATCCGTCCGTGCTTTGAGGGCCTGATTCATTATGGATCGCAACTGCAACAGTGTACACAGTTGGACGATTGTTGCGTACTGTGCATGTATCGCAGTGCGCGTGCGTGAAGGCTACATTGCGATCACACTGATTACGCAGAGCACGGTAAGCCATCGCAGAGTGAGTGACAGGTAGTCAGCTTTTGGGGGTGGTGACGGGGGAGTGGTTGAAGAAACGCAGGCATGCCTGTCCGTTTGAATGCCGTTACATGGGCGTGCATAAATTAGCCACTGTAACGGCATACGCTTACTGCGTCTAATGAGGTCAGGGCTGCTGTAATTGTGTGTGAGGGGCCGATGTTACCGATGTATACGCAGGTCTGCAGGGTATTACGGATGTGAGATAGCGGTTGTGGGACGCTGCGGCATTGCGACGGCATTCATTAGCATATTTTTGCAGCAGAGCTGCTTGCGATTACGGAGCTTCAGTGAATCAGGCCCTGTGTTTCTGTCCGTGTTTACATACATAGTGCGGCATATGCATAGTCGCAAATGCTTTCCTCACTGCATGTGCAGTTTGCACGTATCCACAAGACACATTCGCATTTCCACTTGCGTCCGATATATTTTTATATCTGGAAAAAAATGGCATAAATGTCCTAACTGAGCAGAGTGCGGTCTCCGGCACAGGCTGAAGCAATCAGGTCCTCGCTGATCCTATTATACGTTGTTAGACATCTGGGCGGCGTCCTGCGGTTCCCGTGAGTGACGTTACTGATGTTACACAGACTCCGACAGGCGATTACTCAGATTATGTTCTGCTCGGGCTCTGCCCTGTAACTTTCCTCTTATAATGAGAATTGCGCTACTTGACAGCATGATAACAAAGACGACAATAAACTTACTGGCGGGGAGTGTGTGATCCCTGAGGGTCTGCGTGGGGCTGTTACATCTTACTAAATACTTACATGGTATAATCTCTTCATTAGGATTTTTAGCATTTGGAATATTTATCCAGCAAATCCTGTATTTCAGTCTCATATCACTATAACAGGGCTGTGACCATCTGAGCATATGTTACTCCATACGGCATCTAATGCAGAAATGTATATATTACAGTATATAATCTGCATGGTGTGCTGACATCACGTATAGCAGCAATGCCTGTATTCCCATCACAGGGACCTGGGGTAAGTGTAACGGTTCAGCTGTGCAGGTATCAATCGCTCACATGATCCCATATACAGGGATGGGGAACCTCAGGCCCGGGGACTGTATAAGGCCCCCAGACTCATTTCATTTGGTCTGGCCCTCCGAGCTTTTTTTCTGTTATCCTCACCTGGCTAGCAGGGTGCCTAGAATGTCCCCCTGCAGCCAGATATGTCGCCTGTAGCATCCTTAGGACGCTTCAGACGGTCACACCGCTGCCCTTACAGCTCCCTGGAGCATCCTCAGGATGCTCCGGGCATTGCGTAATCACCGGCGATTGTGGCCCCGCCCATAATGTCAAAATGTCCCTCGGCAGAAAAAAGGTTCCCCAGCCCTGTCCTAATATGATACTCCGTCTTTGCTTAAGACCACGCCCAACATGTTCTAACGAAATGCAATACCAGGGGGGCACACGCTGAGCTACATGCAGTATAAATTATACCAGCGGGGCACACGCTGAGCTACATGCAGTATAGATTATACCAGGGGGGGCACACGCTGAGCTACATGCAGTATAGATTATACCAGGGGGGCACACGCTGAGCTACATGCAGTATAAATTATACCAGGGGGGGGCACACGCTGAGCTACATGCAGTATAGATTATGCCAGGGGGGCACACGCTGAGCTACATGCAGTATAGATTATACCAGGGGGGCACACGCTGAGCTACATGCAGTATAGATTATACCAGGGGGGCACACGCAGAGCTGCATGCAGTATAGATTATACCAGGGGGCACACGCTGAGCTACATGCAGTATAGATTATACCAGGGGGGCACACGCTGAGCTACATGCAGTATAGATTATACCAGGGGGGCACACGCAGAGCTGCATGCAGTATAGATTATACCAGGGGGCACACGCTGAGCTACATGCAGTATAGATTATACCAGGGGGGCACACGCTGAGCTACATGCAGTATAGATTATACCAGGGGGGCACACGCTGAACTACATGCAGTATAGATTATACCAGGGGGGCACACGCTGAGCTACATGCAGTATAGATTATACCAGGGGGGCACACGCTGAGCTACATGCAGTATAGATTATACCAGGGGGGGCACACGCTGAGCTACATGCAGTATAGATAATACCAGGGGGGCACACGCTAACTACATGCAGTATAGATTATACCAGGGGGGCACACGCTGAGCTACATGCATTATAGATAATACCAGGGGGGCACACGCTAACTACATGCAGTATAGATTATACCAGGGGAGCACACGCTGAGCTACATGCAGTATAGATAATACCAGGGGGGCACACGCTGAGCTACATGCACTATAGATTATACCAGGGGGGCACACGCTGAGCTACATGCAGTATAAATTATACCAAGGGGGGCACACGCTGAGCTACATGCAGTATAGATTATACCAGGGGGGCACACGCTGAGCTACATTCACTATAGATTATACCAGGGGGGCACACGCTGAGCTACATGCACTATAGATAATACCAGGGGGGCACACGCAGAGCTACATGCAGTATAGATTATACCAGGGGGGCACACGCTGAGCTTCATGCAGTATAAATTATACCAAGGGGGGCACACGCTGAGCTACGTGCAGTATAGATTATACCAGGGGGGCACACGCTGAGCTACATTCACTATAGATTATACCAGGGGGGCACACGCTGAGCTACATGCACTATAGATAATACCAGGGGGGCACACGCAGAGCTACATGCAGTATAGATTATACCAGGGGGGCACACGCTGAGCTTCATGCAGTATAGATTATACCAGGGGGCACACGCAGAGCTACATGCACTATAGATAATACACTGGGCTGGTTTGCAGAAGATGTGTATAAATATATACTAGTGTGGGGGGGGGACAATGTTATGTTGTCGGGTCTGCGTCTTTGGTCAGGGAGGGGATGTGCCTAATGAATGGGAATGGCAGAAATGCTACTTGATCCTGTATAACACATAGATTTTGGCAGAGGGATCAGGTTTATTGAGGTGGCATCCTGCAGCTCTGAGTGACGGGGTCTCTGGACCACATGAGATCTGCAGCTCAGTGATGGGATCCTGTTGGTTCTGCTACTCGCAGACTGCGGTCACCGGTCAGGCTCATCATGCACCAGCAGCGAGAGGGTGGAGGGAATAGCAGGGATGTCATTCATTGTGCTAGGAGGAATCTGCGTTATTCTAGGCAGCAGGAAGTGAGCCCCTTCCTATTGTGTCAGCGTGGCAGATCCAGGTGTTTTGTGTGGGCAGGAACAGAGCACAGAGATATTTTTTTATAGCAGAGCAAATCTGCAGCCAGCTCGGTTATTACAGCTGAGGCGGGTTCTGGCTGTGACATGGGGAAATGCCCTCCTGCTGTTTGGGACCTAGAAGCCTGGAGACTGGCAGGATATCAGTGACAGGTTGCTAAAGTCTGGACTCAGTGGGTGATAAATGAGGGTTAAAGATACCACAAAGGCGGCAGACAAAGCCTCACCAAGACCCCATGGGTGAAACACTGGGGTAGGCACCCTTCTCCCTCCTCCTGCCAAATATAACCATATCAAATCTGTTAGAGAAATCTGGGTTGTTCAGTGGGTATGCAGTCAGGAAGCCGGGGGACCTAATCCCGACAACCGGCTTCCCGACTGCTTAATCCCGGCGAGGGTTAAATGATAGGCGTCTAAATCTAGACGCCTGTGATTTTACTGCCGCCAGGAGACCAGCTCCGGGCATCCTGATCTAAGGGACGCCGGGAGCCGAGCGCAGATGGCCGCGCGAGGGAGAGAATTAGGTTTAGGGTTCCCGGGGGGGATTTAGGGTTAGGCACCCCCCAGGAGGTTAGGGTTAGGCTTGGGGAAGGGGGGGTTAGGGTTAGGCACTCCCGGGAGGTTAGGGTTAGGCTTGGGGAAGGGGGGGTTAGGGTTAGGCACCCCCCAGGAGGTTAGGGTTAGGCTTGGGGAAGGGGGGGTTAGGGTTAGGCACCCCTGGTGGGGGCTTAGGTTTAGGCAGCAGGGAAGGGGGGGTTAGGTTTAGGCACTTAGAGGGGGGATTAGGGTTATGCACTGGGGGGAAGGTTAGGGTTAGGCACCCCTAAGGGAGGGTTAGGGGAGGTTATTAGGTTAGTCTATACTTACCTTAGGGACGATCAGAATTTTCACCCATGTTGGGCAGCCCCTGTCAGGATTCCACACCAATTCCCAGGAGGTATGTGTCCCCACGGGGACCTAGGTGAGAGTCTAGGATGACTAATGACGAGTCACCTCTGATGACAGACCCTAATTGCAGTTTATCTCTGTGCTTTTCCCTATATGGTGTAGAATGCCTTTTAGAATAGGGATCATTGATCCCTATGAACAGTGGTTTGATGGAACAGAGGACCTGATTCAGACCCGGTCGCAAGCGCTGAGCGCTCGCAACCGGGTCGATGGTGGCCCAGAGCGCATGCGCACGACGGAGCCAGCTCCATCGCGTGCATGCGCGAGACCCGGATAGCGACGGGCAATCCGTCGCTCCGGGTGTCGCACCAAAGGGGGGCGTGCTGTCGATGTTGAGTGACAGCACGCCCCCTTTGGTGGGCGGCCGGGGGGGGTGGCTGCCCAGACGGAGGCGTTCCCATGAGAACGCCTACCGTTTGGGGGCGGCCCCACTGACATCACGAGTGATGTCAGTGGGAGAGCTTTCGGCTCTGTTAGAGCCGAAAGCTCTATGGGGCTTGCGGCCACGAGACCCTACCACAAGGGTCTCGTCGCAAGCCCGATGGTCTTGATGGACCATCATCCTGGCCGCTTGCATTAGCTGTGGGTGGCAACCCACAGCAATGCGAGCGGCCAGGGGGCCGCTTCATAAAAAAAAAAAGACGCCCTGATTCAGAGCGAGCGCTCTGTCAGAGCGTCGGGCTCTGAATCAGGGCCAGAGGGTGAACCATAATGAATGCAGGCAGCAATCTATGGCACTGTATGTAGACAATCCGGAAGTACATACTGTATGCTACAACAGGGGCGCTACTACATTTTTACTGTCAGTGCATGTTATAACTGTAGTAGCGCCCCTGGGATGTGTAGTTCCACAGCAGCTGGAGTGCTGGGATGTGTAGTTCCACAGCAGCTGGAGTGCTGGGATGTGTAGTTCCACAGCAGCTGGAGTGCTGGGATGTGTAGTTCCACAGCAGCTGGAGTGCTGGGATGTGTAGTTCCACAGCAGCTGGAGTGCTGGGATGTGTAGTTCCACAGCAGCTGGAGTGCTGGGATGTGTAGTTCCACAGCAGCTGGAGTGCTGGGATGTGTAGTTCCACAGCAGCTGGAGTGCTGAGATGTGTAGTTCCACAGCAGCTGGAGTGCTGGGATGTGTAGTTCCACAGCAGCTGGAGTGCTGGGATGTGTAGTTCCACAGCAGCTGGAGTGCTGGGATCTGTAGTTCCACAGCAGCTGGAGTGCTGGGATGTGTAGTTCCACAGCAGCTGGAGTGCTGGGATGTGTAGTTCCACAGCAGCTGGAGTGCTGGGATGTGTAGTTCCACAGCAGCTGGAGTGCTGGGATGTGTAGTTCCACAGCAGCTGGAGTGCTGGGATGTGTAGTTCCACAGCAGCTGGAGTGCTGGGATGTGTAGTTCCACAGCAGCTGGAGTGCTGGGATGTGTTGTTCCACAGCAGCTGGAGTGCTGCACGTTGGCTGTCCTTGTGTTACAATATAGGTCAGTACAATATATCTGTCATAGATGGTTATAAATGAAAAAGCAGAATCTGTACCAGGCAGGCCCATATATATACACTAAACCCCGTCCAGCTCCGGCCGCCCACGAGGTAAACTTGGAACCTCAGCTCAGGCGGCAGAGATGACGTTGTCGCCTTCTTCCTCGCTCCCAACATAGTGCTACTCGCCTACCTTGTCGCTTTAGTCATGGTCCGCTCACCGTTGGGGGATGGGCATTGAAACAAAATATGGGGGTGACAGCGTTAAACCTTATAGATTGGGGTTCATCGGTATTTAACAGCTGTGAAATATACAACATCCCACTGGACCTAAACTTGAAAAATGTATTTATGGAAGCGCAACTGACGCTGACTATACTACAACCGCGTCTCTGTGCGCCTGACACTCCACGCTGACTAAATACTTATGATTTTTAGTCTATCGCTGCTGTATATCGATATAATATGGCTGGGGCTGCTGAGCCATACACAGAATTGGAGTAATTGTTACATCGGCGCGCTGACGGGTAAAATGCACAGGATTCGCGCCGGTTCATGCCTGTGCAGAGGAGCTGAAAACATTAATAAAATAAAAGAATTGAAAGAAAAAACCCATTAGTTTAAAAATACATAATATATATATATATACACACACAGGTTGAGTCTCCCATATCCAAAATGCTTGGGTGGGACCAGGGGTATTTTGGATATCGGAATATTCCGCACTTTGGAATATTTGCATATTATAATGAAATATCTTGGGAATGGGACCCCAATACACACACAGCCTGCTGGTCATTTTATACAATATTTTGTACATTGAACCATCAAAAATCAAAGGTTTCATTATCTCAGTCATGCCAAAACTATTCCGTATTTTGGAATATTCCGTATTTGGATATGGGAGACTCAACCTGTATAGCATTAGAAAAGTGTTTTATTCAGAGGACCTGTACCAGCAAGATGGATGTTAAACAGTCGGGGAGAATTGTTTTCACCAGAACACGGCAAATCTTATCGCAGACGGTGGTTACCATTAGCGATAACAGTATATAAGGCAAAGCCTTTAATAAGTTTAATATTTGCGAGGAGATGCACTAAGCCTTGGACAGTGATAAAGTGGAGAGTGATAAAGTACCAACCAATCAGCTCCTAACTGTCATTTTCAAAACACAGCCTGTAAACTGACAGTTAGGAGCTGATTGGTTGGTACTTTATCACTCTCCAGGGCTTAGTGTATCTCTTGATGTTTAAGCAAAAAAAAAATGAAGAAAATGTTAAATAAAAAAATGTGACTGCACCCCTATGTATTTTGTATTGTATAAACAGTTGTGCACAAAGCCTGCCGTGTGCTGCGTAGTGTCAGGTACAGCTAAGGCGATTACTGTCGCTGTATATCTCTGCGCTTAGGAGCAGGCTGCTGTCTTCCTTGTAAGGCCCCCCCTGACAATTCAGTGAATGGGGAAAATCAAACGACACCGCGCTAAGCCGAACTGGTATTAACAGGCTGCTCGTACAACCGTCCTACGCATATCTGCACGAAGGAGCCATAATCCCAGCTCGCGGCGGTGAGATACAGCCTTTCATGCCATATGTTTACAAGGCCGCTTCCATAAAAAAACCCGCACCTTTCCCAGACAGCTGCGAGTCATCACGCTGCAGGCTGGTGCCATGTATAGGAAGCATTACACTAACCAGATACAATAATTCATCTATACATAGAGAAAGAACAGATCCCCCCATGAACCATCGTCTTCTAGTAAAGTGACGTTTAATGATGAACTTAAAGTGTTTATTGTCCGGCAGGCGAGAGCTATAGGAATAGGAGGTTACGGCTGTAACTTATTTAGGGATCATGTCCTGCAGATTCTCCGGGAGACAAATGTATATTATACTGTGCTTACATCATATCACCCTCATATTCCTCAGCGCGGTGCACTCGGGGACATCACACCCACGGGGAGACTATAAAACACGCGTGTATGCTGTAGTCATGGGGCGGAATTTAACCCATGACGCTGCGCAGGATATATTTTATAATGAGGAATTACAGCATATTTGTCTCTATATTATATCCCGGGAAGCCTGAAGGTGAAGGTCGGGCCTGATTCAGAGTTGTCGCTATTGCACAGCCGCGGCGACTTTCTACGCATTAACTGTAATATGAGGGGTTTTGTGTCAAGAGACGCCTCCTGCTGGCTTCTCTGATCTGCTGCTGCATCCGGAGGCGCAGAATTGGGTCATCTGCGTCAGTGGCAAACGCAGGATTTTGAAAGGGGGGTTTATCAAACCCTTGGTTACTGAACCAATTTAAAAATCATTTAGCCACAAATATATATATATATATACAGTAGCCAATGATAGTCTGTCTGACTCTCATTGGCTGCTGAAACAAACACACCGCCGCCGGGTACTACGAGTGTAATACCCGGCGCCGTTGTGTTTGTGACTGTGTAGTGCAGACCGCACTCACTACAGTAAAATATACCACTCAGCCTATGACGGGGTACACACACACAGACACACACACACACTGACTGACACAGACACACACTGACACACACACTGACTGACACACACACTGACTGACACAGACACACACACTGACTGACACAGACACACACAGACTGACTCAGACACTGACTGACACACACACACTGACACAGACACACACACACAGACTGACACAGACACTGACTGACACACACACACAGACTGACACAGACACACACTGACTGACACACACTGACTGATACAGAGACACACACAGACAGACAGACAGACACAGACACACACTGACACAGACACACACTCAGACTGACACAGAGACACAGACAGACAGACACACACTGACTGACACACACTGACACAGACACACACACACTGACTGACACACAGACACACACACACTGACACAGACACACACTCAGACTGACACAGACACACACTGACTGACACAGAGACACACACTGATACAGACACACACTCAGACTGACACAGACACACACTGACTGACACACAGATACACACACAGACTGACACAGACACACACCGCCGCCGGGTACTACGAGTGTATTATACAGTGCCCCCAGTAGTGGTCCCCCTATGCAGTGTCTCTTATACAGTGCCCCGAGTAGCGCCCCTTATACTGTGCCCCCCTATGCAGTGCCCCTAGTAGTGCCCCTTATACAGTGCCCCTAGTAGTGCCCCTTATACTGTGCCCCCCTATGCAGTGCCCCTAGTAGTGCCCCTTATACAGTGCCCCCAGTAGTGGTCCCCCTATGCAGTCTGTCATCATCACAAACATATTGGAGCAAAAGCAATGACCTCACACATAACACACTTCTAGCAGAAATCTATAGCTGAGAATATCATACTAGGTACAAACAAAAGCTGCTATCAACATTGCAAACAG
The DNA here is from genome assembly GCA_031769625.1 of Taudactylus pleione. Lineage (NCBI taxonomy): Eukaryota > Metazoa > Chordata > Amphibia > Anura > Myobatrachidae > Taudactylus > Taudactylus pleione. The sequence goes on along the minus strand of JAUIMM010000849.1, from coordinate 961,571 downwards.
TGTGCTGGTCCTTTGTGACAATATATACTGTACACTATGTATAGTAACTGTATCTGCATAGATGCGTATTTATAGACTGCCATGTATATATTGTTTTCTGTATAGTTATGTTTGTATTGTACTTTTGTATGCACTGTGTACAGCACTGCGGACCCATTTTGGCGCCATGTAAATAACATATTAATAATAATAAGTAAAGCAGGGGTTCCACAAAAGATGTATTGGCACAGGTTGTCTAAGCCTTGTTTAACGTATCCCTTGAGCCACTGGTTATCTCTCTCTCTCTCTTAAGCGGTTGTGGAACTACATATTCCAGCATGCCATCAGCCAAGTAGCTCATTGATGAAAAATCAATATGTCTCCCTGTGTTCTGGGCACCAGCCACTAGATCGCCAGCTCAACACAGAGTTGCATAAAACAATTCACTATATACTGTTGGAAATAATTCAATTCTGACTGTGTAACGCATATGTTGGCCAGCGGATGGCACTAGTGCTCACACTACTATATCAAGTACATTAACAGCTTCAGATCTACTGTAATTAATCTGATTTAGTGGAAATGGGATTTATGGAATACTGGATGCTTTCCACACCAGTGGTTCTGAATACATGGAGGCTTTACCCTTGCTGTGCATTCTGGTTCAGAGCCTTAGTGAAGACTTTTTTTTTTTTGTAATGTTCACATGAAATATAATGTAACCAGGAGACCAAATACAGGTTCCTAGCTGTTTTGTTTGTATGCAGATGCAAACGCTGCAATAGGAGGAGGAATTACATTCTCGGCAATGTCCGTAGAGTGACGTGGGAATGCCAGCACTTTACAGACGGACATCAACTTCACCATTTGTCTCTCGCATACCATGGCGATGTGCAGGACAATGAACCACATTGGGCTACCGTGATCATTAGGGATGGGTGTAGTCGTAGGTCATGGCTCTCTCTCTCTCCCTCTCTCTCTAATAAAGTCCCCGGTTTAGGGGTCTGTCTGCTCGTTTGGGCTAATCTTTCGAACCACTGGATACACTTTGATGGGGTTTTATCTAATCTATACAGCATTAGTTGAGGAACATTTAGGTGTATGACTAATTCATCTATGATAAAAGGGAGCTAAGCAGTGACTATTTTAGTGAAGCAGATACACGAAAAAAATCTTGCACCAAGCTGCTGTATAGGGGCTTGTCAGGGTGCTGAAACAGAGAGAGCATCTGAAACTAAGGGGTATACTTACTAAAGTGAGCGTTTTTAGAAGTGGAGATGTTGCCCATAACATGATATAGGTTGTTATGAGATGCAGGGGGCTGTGGTGACATGGCGTAGGTTGTTATGGGGCTGTGGTGACATGGCGTAGGTTGTTATGAGGCTGTGGTAAAATGGCGTAGGTTGTTATGGGGCTGTGGTGACATGGCGTAGGTTGTTATGAGGCTGTGGTAAAATGGCGTAGGTTGTTATGGGGCTGTGGTGACAAGGCGTAGGTTGTTATGAGGCTGTGGTGACATGGCGTAGGTTGTTATGAGGCTGTGGTGACATGGCGTAGGTTGTTATGGGGCTGTGGTGACATGGCATAGGTTGTTATGAGGCTGTGGTAAAATGGCGTAGGTTGTTATGGGGCTGTGGTGACATGGCATAGGTTGTTATGAGGCTGTGGTAAAATGGCGTAGGTTGTTATGGGGCTGTGGTGACATGGCATAGGTTGTTATGAGGCTGTGGTAAAATGGCGTAGGTTGTTATGGGGCTGTGGTGACATGGCGTAGGTTGTTATGAGGCTGTGGTAAAATGGCGTAGGTTGTTATGGGGCTGTGGTGACATGGTGTAGGTTGTTATGAGATGCAGGAGGCTGTGGTGACATGGTGTAGGTTGTTATGATGCAGAGGGCTCTGGTGACATGGTGTAGGTTGTTATGAGATGCAGGGGACTGTGGTGACATGGTGTAGGATGGTATGAGATGTAGGGGACTGTGGTGACATGGTGTAGGTTGGTATGAGATGTAGGAGGCTGTGGTGACATGGTGTAGGATGGTATGAGATGTAGGGGACTGTGGTGACATGGTGTAGGTTGTTATGAGATGCAGGGGGCTGTGGTGACATGGTGTAGGATGGTATGAGATGCAGGGGGCTGTGGTGACATGGTGTAGGATGGTATGAGATGCAGGGGGCTGTGGTGACATGGTGTAGGTTGTGGTGAGATGCAGGGGGATGTGGTGACATGGTGTAGGTTGTGGTGACATGGTGTAGGTTGTGGTGAGATGCAGGGGGATGTGGTGACATGGTGTAGGTTGTGGTGAGATGCAGGGGGCTGTAGTGACATGGTGTAGGTTAGTATGAGATGTAGGAGGCTGTGGTGACATGGTGTAGGTTGTGGTGAGATGCAGGGGGATGTGGTGACATGGTGTAGGTTGTTATGAGATGCAGGGGGCTGTGGTGACATGGTGTAGGTTGTGGTGAGATGCAGGGGGCTGTAGTGACATGGTGTAGGTTAGTATGAGATGCAGGGGGATGTGGTGACATGGTGTAGGTTGTTATGAGATGCAGGGGGATGTGGTGACATGGTGTAGGTTGTGGTGAGATGCAGGGGGCTGTAGTGACATGGTGTAGGTTAGTATGAGATGTAGGAGGCTGTGGTGACATGGTGTAGGTTGTGGTGAGATGCAGGGGGATGTGGTGACATGGTGTAGGTTGGTATGAGATGTAGGAGGCTGTGGTGACATGGTGTAGGTTGGTATGAGATGTAGGAGGCTGTGGTGACATGGTGTAGTTTGTGGTGAGATGCAGGGGGATGTGGTGACATGGTGTAAGTTGTTATGAGATGTAGGAGGATGTGGTGACATGGTGTAGGTTGTGGTGAGTTGCAGGGGGATGTGGTGACATGGTGTAGGTTGTGGTGAGATGCAGGGGGATGTGGTGACATGGTGTAGGTTGGTATGAGATGTAGGAGGCTGTGGTGACATGGTGTAGGTTGGTATGAGATGTAGGAGGCTGTGGTGACATGGTGTAGGTTGTGGTGAGATGCAGGGGGATGTGGTGACATGGTGTAGGTTGTTATGAGATGTAGGAGGATGTGGTGACATGGTGTAGGTTGTGGTGAGATGCAGGGGGCTGTGGTGACATGGTGTAGGTTGGTATGAGATGTAGGAGGCTGTGGTGACATGGTGTAGGTTGTTGTGAGATGCAGGGGGCTGTGGTGACATGGTGTAGGTTGGTATGAGATGCAGGGGGCTGTGGTGACATGGTGTAGGTTGTTGTGAGATGCAGGGGGATGTGGTGACATGGTGTAGGTTGGTATGAGATGTAGGGGGCTGTAGTGACATGGTGTAGGTTGTTGTGAGATGCAGGGGGATGTGGTGACATGGTGTAGGTTGTTATGAGATGCAGGGGGCTGTGGTAACATGGGGCTTTGGCAAGATGAAATTGCTCTCGTGTGCAGCTAGGGTAGATTACTAGTAAATATGAAGCCACACTGTACACACAGCATATGTGACCAGCATTATACAGTAGATATCCTATAATGTATCATTATGTAACCTATAATAGGAAAGTGTCCTCTTAGTACAATGATATTATCCCCTCTATGGTCGACTTGGAAGATGCGTCTAATGCTACGCCACACACACAAGGTCCCCCCCCGTGCAAAGTAACACCATGGGGACAGACGCCACTGGTGTGTGTGTGATACTGTTTTCTTTTCCAACAAACAGTAACACAATATCTGACATGCTAAAACTGGGACCACCCATTACCAGATCTCTAGTTTCACCTATGTAGAGGGCGTCTCTATGCTGGCTGTGCGATTGCACTCATTAGCATATTTTCGCAGCAGACCTGCGTGCGTAATTGCAACCTGCGATCACAATAGCGATCCGTAGTGAATCAGGCCCTTAGATCCTATGGGTTCGGCACCTGCAGGACAAGATTGAGAAAGAAATAAAACCATTTCTAGGTGACACGTTATAGCTGCGGCCACCTCGGAGAGAATCCTTCTTGCGCTCCGAGCCTCAGCAGCAGGAATGTCTCCGGTATTAGTGGGAGAACATGAATCTGTCACTGGGGAGCGCCAGCCGGAAATGTCTGCTCCAGCAGATTGTCCAACTTCCCCTTCAGTCCCTGCAACGGCCAGAGCCTCAGTGCGGATGGGTTTCCTGCCCCCTTCCCAGCAGTCATAGGTCTCCATTACCAGTGCCAGGACCATTACTGAAAAAAAAAAATCAATGTATGGATTAGCCTTAAACCCTGTCCTGTGATTAACCTCTCGCCTGCCACGGCACATGATATCTTTTCTGACAGGAATTAAATGCAACAAAATATGAAATTCTACCGTTTGTGTTTGTTTTTTAGATCAGCACTGCGCTTATTATTAAAGTGTTCCCGATATTCTGTGTATATTATGTTGTTTTATGTGACTTTGTATATAATCTGTGTGCAAGTTATCATTATGAATGTATCGGCACAATTCCCGTGTGTTTCTCTATGGGGTAATGAGTAATGGTATCACTGATTGCTAATATCACAAAGGGTCAGTGCAACACAAATACTCTTCTGCTCCCAGTTATAACGCGCAACAGAATATGCTGCCACTATATAAGTGATAATAATAATGGTAGTAATTCCTATGCATCAATAAACCTATATAATTAAATGATCAAAATGTCCTATTAGGACTCATATAACACAGCCCGGATGTCAGCTTCTCATCACTTAATTAACATATAAATAAGGATGATATTCTCCATGAGACTTCCCGTCATACAATGCTGCACATACGGTATAAAGGAGGGAGCGGCTACCAGTATAAGCCATAAAGGAGGGAGCGAGCACCGGTATAAGCCATAAAGGAGGGAGCGGGCACCGGTATACACCATAAAGGAGGGAGCGAGCACCAGTATAAGCCATAAAGGAGGGAGCGGGCACTGGTATACACCATAAAGGAGGGAGCGAGCACCGGTATAAGCCATAAAGGAGGGAGCGGGCACCGGTATACACCATAACGGAGGGAGTGGGCACCGATATACACCATAAAGGAGGGAGCGGGCACCGGTATACACCATAAAGGAGGGAGCGGGCACTGTTATACACCATAAAGAACGGAAAGAACGGAGCAGGCACCGTTATACACAATAGGCACCGGTAGAAGCCCCTGCCACACATGCAGTATAAAGGATGGAGCGGGCACCGGTATAAGCCTCTGCTGCACATGCAGTATAAAGCAGGGGTGACCAACCAGTCAGTCAAAGAGCCCCAAAATATCTGTAGGTATGTCAAAGAGCTGAGATCATGCATGCACCCCAGGCACACATGCAAAAAGGGGTGTGGCCATGTGCCAGCTAGGCTACGCCCCTGGTATGATTTTTGTAGGAGCATGTAAAAGCGCATACACACAATCACCATGAAGGTAACTATTAAAGGGAAAGAAAAAGCCAGAACAATATAAAAACAAACACTGAAAAAGCCACATCCGCAAAAAATACATAAAAAAAAGATTCACATAATACAATCCAGCTCTCCATGTGTCACTCCAGCAGCCTCTCCATGTGTCACTCCAGCAGCCTCTCCATGTGTCACTCCAGCAGCCTCTCCATGTGTCACTCCAGCAGCTTCTCCTCTTGTCACTCCAGCAGCCTCTCCATGTGTCACTCTAGCAGCCTCTCCATGTGTCACTCCAGCAGTCTCTCCATGTGTCACTCCAGCAGCTTCTCCATGTGTCACTCCAGCAGCCTCTCCATGTGTCACTCCAGCAGTCAGTGTCAGTCAGGGGAGCCACATCAGGTCAATGGAAGAGCAGCATGTGGCTCAAGAGCCAGAGGTTGGCCACCGCTGGTATAAAGGATCGAGCGGGCACCGGTATAAGCCCCTGCCACACATAAGGTAGAAAGGAGGGAGCGGGCACCGGTATAAGCCACTGCCGCACATACGGTAGAAAGGAGGGAGCAGGCACCGGTATAAGCCACTGCCGCATATACGGTAGAAAGGAGGGAGCGGGCACCGGTATAAGCCACTGCTGCATATACGGTAGAAAGGAGGGAGCGGGCACCGGTCTAAGCCCCTGCTGCACATACAGTATAAAGGTGTGGGCAGCGGTATAAGCCACTGCCGCACATACGGTAGAAAGGACGGAGCGGGCACCGGTATAAGCCCCTGCTGCACATGCAGTATAAAGGTGCGGGCACCGCTAGGAGTATCTGCTGGTATCAGATGCTAGTAGTTATACTCCCAGGTTTCTATGCCCCGTAGACAGCAGGTCAGCACTTGGCAGAGACACTAGTGAGCTGGTGACACATGAGTTCTGTATGAGCGTTATCCCCGTTACATTGTTATCTGTCAGCCGTCACCTACAGGGAAATGACTCTAAGTACTAGAATAAGTCTATGCAGTGATGTGTGTGCGCTGGGGGCAGGACCGGATTGTGGGGGTCCCAGGGCAACTAATTGGTCCTGGAGGGTGTCTGGGAGCCGGAGAGGTGCTGGGTGTTCGTGCAGCTTTAAAATGAGTGAACACATTATATTATATTATATCTAATTATCTTCTATACATCGTACCACTGCTCTGCTACTCGCTGTTTCTAAGCAATGATTACACAGAGCTGGTGACTGCCGTCTTTGCTTCAGACATAAATTGTGGGTTGGCTGCAGAGAGGATGGACCTAGTTCAAAGCTCAGGTTAAAGCTCAAATCAGAAGTGACTGTTGTCCTCAGCACTGAATAAATAAATTGCCTTTAGATGCTCTGGCACGAAGCCTAACGCGGGCTAATTATACCGCCATAAATAAGCAGCCGTTGTTTTGGCTCTAGGCTGCTCATTATCAAAATGGATATTTAAGGATTCTAAAAATATGTAACAAGAACTATCAAGCTGAGTTCACAGTTCATAAACCGGTAATCGTACGTAATGTAGCGAAAGAAGTGTCAGCATGTGGCGAGATGTATCATTTTTCAGGAAAGGGCTGAGGAGTCTGGGTAGAGCACTATATATATATTTAGGGGCATATCCAATTAGCCGCAGGGTTTACCCCGCAGCTAATTGTCGCGCTGGACGGGATTCAATTAGCGGGGATTCCACGCGCGGGTGTCCCTGAGACCCCGCGCGGGTGTCCCTGAGACCACGCGCGAGTCCCCGCTGTTTGACTTTACCTCGCACCTCATGTAGGTGCGAGGTAAAATCAGCGTGAGGCCGCCCTATTCGGCCTCGCGCGAAAGGGTATTACACACTGATCCCGCAGTTCTGGCGGAATCAGTGGGTTCTCGCGCGAGAGTCCCGGTCTAATGACGCGGGGAAATAGCTATTTAATTGAAGAGCTAAACCCTGCGTCGCCGGACTTTTGCCTGTCAATTAGCCGTGGGTGAAATCCCGCGGTTAATTGGATATGCCCCATAGAAAGAGAGAGAGAGATATATCCTATGTAATGCATTCCGGCCTCAGGTGGAGGGGTCGTCATTCTCATAATAATAGGCCACAAAAGCCAATCAGCAATTAGCTCTTTTCTGCTTAAGGCCCCCATACATCAGCAATGGATTGTGGCAATCCTGCAATTTGCAATTGATTGTGTATAATAATCTGCAATATATAATCTGCAATATATGGGGCTTCACAGATCGCAGATTGCAACCAAAAAGTGATTGGAATTGTTCAATCAGATTGTCCAACATGTTGGATGTCACAGATGGATTGGGGCTGTAGATTGCTAGTGTATGGACATGATCAGCAGATGTGCAGACCGTTACTAGTAAAATGATGGAGCCTTTCAAGATTGGCAGACCTGTGTTAGCTGAAAATGATCTACAAATCACTGAGAAAGATTTGTAATGTAATGTATGGGCGCAGATTGCTCGATTGGGAAATCACAAAATTGGGCAACAAATCTTCAAATTGTTCAATTGTGGTTTTCAGATTGCTGATGTATGGGGGCCTATAGTCATTGCCTCAGATTGATGATGTATGGGGGCCTATAGTCATTGCCTCAGATTGCTGATGTATGGGGGCCTATAGTCATTGCCTCAGATTGCTGATGTATGGGGGCCTATAGTCATTGCCTCAGATTGCTGATGTATGGGGCCTATATTGCCTCAGATTGCTGATGTATGGGGGCCTATATTGCCTCAGATTGCTGATGTATGGGGGCCTATATTGCCTCAGATTGCTGATGTATGGGGGCCTATAGTCATTGCCTCTGATTGCTGATGTATGGGGGGGCCTATAGTCATTGCCTCAGATTGATGATGTATGGGGGCCTATAGTCATTGCCTCAGATTGATGATGTATGGGGGCCTATAGTCATTGCCTCAGATTGTTGATGTATGGGGGCCTATAATCATTGCCTCAGATTGATGATGTATGGGGGCCTATAGTCATTGCCTCAGATTGCTGATGTATGGGGGCCTATAGTCATTGTCTCAGATTGCTGATGTATGGGGGACTATAGTCATTGCCTCAGATTGATGATGTATGGGGGCCTATAGTCATTGCCTCAGATTGCTGATGTATGGGGGCCTATAGTCATTGCCTCAGATTGATGATGTATGGGGGCCTATAGTCATTGCCTCAGATTGCTGATGTATGGGGGCCTATAATCATTGCCTCAGATTGCTGATGTATGGAGGCCTATAGTCATTGCCTCAGATTGATGATGTATGGGGGCCTATAGTCATTGCCTCAGATTGCTGATGTATGGGGGCCTATAGTCATTGCCTCAGATTGATGATGTATGGGTGGGAGGATTGGAAGTGACGTTGTAGCATTAGAGGAAAATACAACTAAACAGACGCTAAAGGGGGAGGAGGTTTATATCCCTGTATCCAGGGCCGTAGAGAGGTGACGTGGCCTAATCGCGGGAGGCATGGCCACGCCCCTTTGAAGATGAAGAAAAAAAAAAACAATTTTGCAGCGCCTCGAAGCTGCGCTGCACGCCGGGGAGGGGGCGCTGTGAGCTCCTCAGCCCGTCGCAAAGCCAGAGGGGAGCACGATCAGTGTGATAGCTCCCCCCTAATGCAGAGGAGATTGCTGTGGCTGCTGCGAGGGAGGGAGGCGGATCCAGACCAGGGCCCCCGCCATGCCCCTGTGGAAGCCTGGGTAAAGTGTACCCGCCCCCCCCCTCGGCGCCCCCACCTCTATATCCCCAATGGTACAAGGTAGAAACATGAGTGTGCCGTTGTTTCAAACAGTTTGCCACCATAGAAGATATAGGCTCAACTTCCATAGAGGTTATTGGCTGGGGTCCGTAGCAGATGGGTCCTGTTCTTTAATTATGGTAGACCCTCAAAGATTGGGGCTACTAAAGGTAAAGAATTTGCATCTGCTAAGGCCCCCCCAATAGATGTGGACCCTGTAGCAACTGCACCATAGAAGCTCCACCTTTTAGGGCCCATTTACCTGCTGCGATCCCTCCATCCCCGCAGCCCCCAGAGGTTTCTATAGGGGACGTGATGCCGCCAAATTGCGATGCATTCCAGAGATTGGCCCCCGCATCTGAAGATGGCGATAGGCGCTGCAGCCTATGGGCTACACATCGCATAATTAACCTTCTCCTGTAATGGCAGCTGCGCATGTGCCGTCAGCGGGACTGCGCTTGTGCAAAAGCGTTGGCACCATTCCGAGCACATCGCAGGGATCTTTCGGAGCCCCTGTCCCTGCGTGTGACGGATGATACATTCCGGTGCTGTGATCACATCTTGCAGAGCGATCATAGGCGGTAATGTCACGCCCAGATGGCACTGCAAACGCGATCATGCGTAAATGGGCCCCTTAGCCTGTTACGCTAAATGCAGAAAATCGCCATGAAGCACTGCACGCGATCACCTCCTGATCACTCGGTTTGGTAATTACCCATTTTACATTTTGTTATATGTATTCGGCTCATTCCAGACTTCTTTATGCCTTAAATAATAATGAAATATCTCATGGCACAACACAAATGGCCGTCTTTGGGATGGAGCGGAGCGTGAGGCGCTTTCCTAACACGGGACCCTGCTCGACACCCCGATCCACTCGCTCATACCATTACAATGAATACAATTGTGCTCCTCCGCCCCGTAGTTACTGCCATCTTGTCTCCCTGGTCCCTCCAGGAGCAGCCCTGCGCTATCACACCCTGTGATGTCACAGCAGCAGTGAGAATGGCGCAGGCCCATATTTTGCAGCGGGCGTAAGGGGCCGTTGTGTGTTTCCATTCCTGAGCTGGGTGCATCATTTTGCGCTGTCAGTAAGCCATGCTAGGAGTGGTCAGGATTATGCGCCCTGCGGGGTTAATAGTGTTATTTGTGAACCATGAAACCGACAATTCCTTTATAGTAGCAGCCTACATGGTCAGGAAGGGCCCAGAGTACAGAGGGACAATGGACGGAAGTGATGCCAGCGATATCTGGAGTTATCTCAGTTCTGCACTCGCTGGATTGTGTTGACGACTCGTTTTTTTTTCTCACTACACCGCGCAGGAAACAGTCATCTCCGTTCTCTCTCTTCCTGAGAGCCGGGGGCTTATTTTACAGAAAGCACTTAACACAGGCTCTACAGCGTAAAACATGACTTGTCACCAGACCTGTGGCGCTGAATTTGCAAAATGCGCCTTGCACGGTTGCTTTGGATTCATGTTCTGCACCTCACTGCGCTGTAATTAGAAGGTCTGCTAAGGTGGTATATATTGCCTTTACTGACTGTGAGGGCATTTCATAATTCAACATTGAAATTGGTCGGGTTCCATACGAGGGTATGCAGTCGGGATGCTGATGGTCTAAATCCCGACCGCTGGCATCCCAACTGTCTAATCCTGGCAAGGGTCTAATGACAGGCGTCAAAATCCCGACGCCTGTCATTTTACCTAAGCCGGGCGCCCGGCATTGCAATCGAAGGTAAGCCAGGCGTGTACAGCCACGGGGGGGGGTTAAGTTAGGGGCTCCTGGGGGGAAACACCTAGGGTTAGGCAGTCCCCCGGGAGGGTTAGGGATAGGCTAAGGGAAGGGGGGGAGGTTAGGGTTAGGCACCCCCCAGGAGACTTAGGTTTAGGCTAGGGGAAGGGGGGGTTAGGTGTAGGCACTTGGAGGAGAGGTTAGGGTTAGGCACCCCTAAGGGAGGGTTAGGGGGGGAGGGTAGGTTAGTTTATACTTACCTTTAGCGCAGTCGAGGTCTTCACCTCTGCCCTGCTTCCGCTGTCGGGATTTGAACCGTGCGGTCTGCGGTAAATCATACTGATCCCCGATATGAGGGACTTATTTTGACAAAAAAAACAGACATTGGGTACACAAGCTTCTACTTACCTCTGCCAATAACATCTGAAATGGCTTCACACCTCCAGTTCTGGTGCGTTCCACTAGTGTGGGGTAGATGGGATAATGATCAGTCAATGCGGAAAATGAGGTGAAACGATTACTGTGACTGGCTGGTCTGCGCGCTTCAGTGGCAAACGCAGGATTTCTAGAGAGGGGTTTCCAAATGCTTGATTTGAAAGCAAGTGTGGCCAGTTCATGAAGAGGGTATAATCAGCACCTAAGCGGCTATAATTTATGTCATACAAAGTATAGTGTGTTTCATAATTCTGACATATACAGGACCAGTGATCACAGTAACCCATTATATGTGTCATACATAGTGTATTGTGTGTCATAATTCCAGCACATACAGGACCAGTGATCACAGTAACACATTATATGTGTCATATATAGTGTATTGTGTGTCATAATTCCAGCATATACAGGACCAGTGATCAAAGTAACCCATTATATGTGTCATACATAGTGTATTGTGTGTAATAATTCCAGCATATACAGGACCAGTGATCAAAGTAACCCATTATATGTGTCATACATAGTGTATTGTGTGTCATAATCCCAGCATATACAGGACCAGTGATCAAAGTAACCCATTATATGTGTCATACATAGTGTATTGTGTGTAATAATTCCAGCATATACAGGACCAGTGATCAAAGTAACCCATTATATGTGTCATACATAGTGTATTATGTGTCATAATTCCAGCATATACAGGACCAGCGATCACAGTAACCTATTATATGTGTCATACATAGTGTATTGTGTGTCATAATTCCAGCATATACAGGACCAGCGATCACAGTAACCCATTATATGTGTCATACATAGTGTATTGTGTGTCATAATTCCAGCACATACAGGACCAGCGATCACAGTAACCCATTATATATGTCATACATAGTGTATTGTGTGTCATAATTCCAGCATATAGATGACAAGCGATCACAGTAACCCATTATATGTGTCATACATAGTGTATTGTGTGTCATAATTCCAGTATATACAGGACCAGTGATCACAGTAACCCATTATATGCGTCATACATAGTGTATTGTGTGTCATAATTCCAGCATATACAGGACCAGCGATCACAGTAACCCATTATATGTGTCATACATAGTGTATTGTGTGTCATAATTCCAGCATATAGATGACAAGCGATCACAGTAACCCATTATATGTGTCATACATAGTGTATTGTGTGTCATAATTCCAGCATATACAGGACCAGTGATCACAGTAACCCATTATATGTGTCATACATAGTGTATTGTGTGTCATAATTCCAGCGTATACAGGACCAGCGATCACAGTAACCCATTATATGTGTCATACATAGTGTATTGTGTGTCATAATTCCAGCATATACAGGACCAGCGATCACAGTAACCCATTATATGTGTCATACATAGTGTATTGTGTGTCATAATTCCAGCATATACAGGACCAGCGATCACAGTAACCCATTATATGTGTCATACATAGTGTATTGTGTGTCATAATTCCAGCATATACAGGACCAGCGATCACAGTAACCCATTATATGTGTCATACATAGTGTATTGTGTGTCATAATTCCAGCATATACAGGACCAGCGATCACAGTAACCCATTATATGTGTCATACATAGTGTATTGTGTGTCATAATTCCAGCATATAGATGACAAGCGATCACAGTAACCCATTATATGTGTCATACATAGTGTATTGTGTGTCATAAATCCAGCATATACAGGACCAGTGATCACAGTAACCCATTATATGTGTCATACATAGTGTATTGTGTGTCATAATTCCAGCGTATACAGGACCAGCGATCACAGTAACCCATTATATGTGTCATACATAGTGTATTGTGTGTCATAATTCCAGCGTATACAGGACCAGCGATCACAGTAACCCATTATATGTGTCATACATAGTGTATTGTGTGTCATAATTCCAGCGTATACAGGACCAGTGATCACAGTAACGCATTATATGTGTCGTACATAGTGTATTGTGTGTCATAATTCCAGCATATACAGGACTAGTGATCACAGTAACCCATTATATGTGTCATACATAGTGTATTGTGTGTCATAATTCCAGCATATACAGGACCAGTGATCACAGTAACCCATTATATGTGTCATACATAGCGTATTGTGTGTCATAATTCCAGCATATACAGGACCAGCGATCACAGTAACCCATTACATGCGTCATATATAGTGTATTGTGTGTCATAATTCCAGCATATACAGGACCAGTGATCACAGTAACCCATTATATGTGTCATACATAGTGTATTGTGTCATAATTCCAGCATATACAGGACCAGCGATCACAGTAACCCATTATATGTATCATACATAGTGTATTGTGTGTCATAATCCCAGCATATACATGACCAGTGATCACAGTAACCCATTATATGTGTCATACATAGTGTATTGTGTGTCATAATTCCAGCATATACAGGACCAGAGATCACAGTAAAACATTATATGTGTCATACATAGTGTATTGTGTGTCATAATTCCAGCATATACAGGACCAGCGATCACAGTAACCCATTATATGTATCATACATAGTGTATTGTGTGTTTCATAATTCTGACATATACAGGACCAGTGATCACAGTAACCCATTATATGTGTCATACATAGTGTATTGTGTGTCATAATTCCAGCATATACAGGACCAGCGATCACAGTAACCCATTATATGTGTCATACATAGTGTATTGTGTGTCATAATTCCAGCATATACAGGACCAGCGATCACAGTAACCCATTATATGCGTCATACATAGTGTATTGTGTGTCATAATCCCAGCATATACAGGACCAGTGATCACAGTAACCCATTATATGTGTCATACATAGTGTATTGTGTGTCATAATCCCAGCATATACAGGACCAGTGATCACAGTAACCCATTATATGTGTCATACATAGTGTATTGTGTGTCATAATTCCAGCATATACAGGACCAGCGATCACAGTAACCCATTATATGTGTCATACATAGTGTATTGTGTGTCATAATTCCAGCATATACAGGACCAGCGATCACAGTAACCCATTATATGTGTCATACATAGTGTATTGTGTGTTTCATAATTCTGACATATACAGGACCAGTGATCACAGTAACCCATTATATGTGTCATACATAGTGTATTGTGTGTCATAATTCCAGCATATACAGGACCAGCGATCACAGTAACCCATTATATGTGTCATACATAGTGTATTGTGTGTCATAATTCCAGCATATACAGGACCAGCGATCACAGTAACCCATTATATGCGTCATACATAGTGTATTGTGTGTCATAATTCCAGCATATACAGGACCAGCGATCACAGTAACCCATTATATGCGTCATACATAGTGTATTGTGTGTCATAATTCCAGCATATACAGGACCAGCGATCACAGTAACCCATTATATGTGTCATACATAGTGTATTGTGTGTCATAATCCCAGCATATACAGGACCAGCGATCACAGTAACCCATTATATGTGTCATACATAGTGTATTATGTGTCATAATTCCAGCATATACAGGACCAGCGATCACAGTAACCCATTATATGCGTCATACATAGTGTATTGTGTGTCATAATTCCAGCATATACAGGACCAGCGATCACAGTAACCCATTATATGTGTCATACATAGTGTATTGTGTGTCATAATCCCAGCATATACAGGACCAGCGATCACAGTAACCCATTATATGTGTCATACATAGTGTATTATGTGTCATAATTCCAGCATATACAGGACCAGCGATCACAGTAACCTATTATATGTGTCATACATAGTGTATTGTGTGTCATAATTCCAGCATATACAGGACCAGCGATCACAGTAACCCATTATATGCGTCATACATAGTGTATTGTGTGTCATAATTCCAGCATATACAGGACCAGCGATCACAGTAACCCATTATATGCGTCATACATAGTGTATTGTGTGTCATAATTCCAGCATATACAGGACCAGCGATCACAGTAACCCATTATATGCGTCATACATAGTGTATTGTGTGTCATAATTCCAGCATATACAGGACCAGCGATCACAGTAACCCATTATATGTGTCATACATAGTGTATTGTGTGTCATAATTCCAGCATATAGATGACAAGCGATCACAGTAACCCATTATATGTGTCATACATAGTGTATTGTGTGTCATAATTCCAGCATATACAGGACCAGTGATCACAGTAACCCATTATATGTGTCATACATAGTGTATTGTGTGTCATAATTCCAGCGTATACAGGACCAGCGATCACAGTAACCCATTATATGTGTCATACATA
Organism: Taudactylus pleione; assembly: GCA_031769625.1. Classification (NCBI taxonomy): domain Eukaryota; kingdom Metazoa; phylum Chordata; class Amphibia; order Anura; family Myobatrachidae; genus Taudactylus; species Taudactylus pleione. The sequence continues at coordinate 945,988 of JAUIMM010000849.1, read as the reverse complement.
GTGTATTGTGTGTCATAATTCCAGCATATACAGGACCAGCGATCACAGTAACCCATTATATGTGTCATACATAGTGTATTGTGTGTCATAATTCCAGCATATACAGGACCAGCGATCACAGTAACCCATTATATGTGTCATCCATAGTGTATTGTGTGTCATAATTCCAGCATATACAGGACCAGCGATCACAGTAACCCATTATATGTGTCATACATAGTGTATTGTGTGTCATAATTCCAGCATATACAGGACCAGCGATCACAGTAACCCATTATATGTGTCATACATAGTGTATTGTGTGTCATAATTCCAGCATATAGATGACAAGCGATCACAGTAACCCATTATATGTGTCATACATAGTGTATTGTGTGTCATAAATCCAGCATATACAGGACCAGTGATCACAGTAACCCATTATATGTGTCATACATAGTGTATTGTGTGTCATAATTCCAGCGTATACAGGACCAGCGATCACAGTAACCCATTATATGTGTCATACATAGTGTATTGTGTGTCATAATTGCAGCATATACAGGACCAGTGATCACAGTAACCCATTATATGTGTCATACATAGTGTATTGTGTGTCATAATTCCAGCGTATACAGGACCAGCGATCACAGTAACCCATTATATGTGTCATACATAGTGTATTGTGTGTCATAATTCCAGCGTATACAGGACCAGTGATCACAGTAACCCATTATATGTGTCATACATAGTGTATTGTGTGTCATAATTCCAGCGTATACAGGACCAGCGATCACAGTAACCCATTATATGTGTCATACATAGTGTATTGTGTGTCATAATCCCAGCATATACAGGACCAGTGATCACAGTAACCCATTATATGTGTCGTACATAGTGTATTGTGTGTCATAATTCCAGCATATACAGGACTAGTGATCACAGTAACCCATTATATGTGTCATACATAGTGTATTGTGTGTCATAATCCCAGCATATACAGGACCAGTGATCACAGTAACCCATTATATGTGTCATACATAGTGTATTGTGTGTCATAATTCCAGCATATACAGGACCAGAGATCACAGTAACCCATTATATGTGTCATATATAGTGTATTGTGTGTCATAATTCCAGCATATACAGGACCAGAGATCACAGTAACACATTATATGTGTCATACATAGTGTATTGTGTGTCATAATTCCAGCATATACAGGACCAGCGATCACAGTAACCCATTATATGTATCATACATAGTGTATTGTGTGTTTCATAATTCTGACATATACAGGACCAGTGATCACAGTAACCCATTATATGTGTCATACATAGTGTATTGTGTGTCATAATTCCAGCATATACAGGACCAGCGATCACAGTAACCCATTATATGTGTCATACATAGTGTATTGTGTGTCATAATTCCAGCATATACAGGACCAGCGATCACAGTAACCCATTATATGCGTCATACATAGTGTATTGTGTGTCATAATCCCAGCATATACAGGACCAGGGATCACAGTAACCCATTATATGTGTCATACATAGTGTATTGTGTGTCATAATCCCAGCATATACAGGACCAGTGATCACAGTAACCCATTATATGTGTCATACATAGTGTATTGTGTGTCATAATTCCAGCATATACAGGACCAGCGATCACAGTAACCCATTATATGTGTCATACATAGTGTATTGTGTGTCATAATTCCAGCATATACAGGACCAGCGATCACAGTAACCCATTATATGTGTCATACATAGTGTATTGTGTGTTTCATAATTCTGACATATACAGGACCAGTGATCACAGTAACCCATTATATGTGTCATACATAGTGTATTGTGTGTCATAATTCCAGCATATACAGGACCAGCGATCACAGTAACCCATTATATGTGTCATACATAGTGTATTGTGTGTCATAATTCCAGCATATACAGGACCAGCGATCACAGTAACCCATTATATGTGTCATACATAGTGTATTGTGTGTCATAATTCCAGCATATACAGGACCAGCGATCACAGTAACCCATTATATGCGTCATACATAGTGTATTGTGTGTCATAATCCCAGCATATACAGGACCAGCGATCACAGTAACCCATTATATGTGTCATACATAGTGTATTATGTGTCATAATTCCAGCATATACAGGACCAGCGATCACAGTAACCCATTATATGCGTCATACATAGTGTATTGTGTGTCATAATTCCAGCATATACAGGACCAGCGATCACAGTAACCCATTATATGTGTCATACATAGTGTATTGTGTGTCATAATCCCAGCATATACAGGACCAGCGATCACAGTAACCCATTATATGTGTCATACATAGTGTATTGTGTGTCATAATTCCAGCATATACAGGACCAGCGATCACAGTAACCTATTATATGCGTCATACATAGTGTATTGTGTGTCATAATTCCAGCATATACAGGACCAGCGATCACAGTAACCCATTATATGCGTCATACATAGTGTATTGTGTGTCATAATTCCAGCATATACAGGACCAGCGATCACAGTAACCCATTATATGTGTCATACATAGTGTATTGTGTGTCATAATTCCAGCATATACAGGACCAGTGATCACAGTAACCCATTATATGTGTCATACATAGTGTATTGTGTGTCATAATTCCAGCGTATACAGGACCAGCGATCACAGTAACCCATTATATGTGTCATACATAGTGTATTGTGTGTCATAATTCCAGCATATACAGGACCAGCGATCACAGTAACCCATTATATGTGTCATACATAGTGTATTGTGTGTCATAATTCCAGCATATACAGGACCAGCGATCACAGTAACCCATTATATGTGTCATACATAGTGTATTGTGTGTCATAATTCCAGCATATACAGGACCAGCGATCACAGTAACCCATTATATGTGTCATACATAGTGTATTGTGTGTCATAATTCCAGCATATAGATGACAAGCGATCACAGTAACCCATTATATGTGTCATACATAGTGTATTGTGTGTCATAAATCCAGCGTATACAGGACCAGTGATCACAGTAACCCATTATATGTGTCATACATAGTGTATTGTGTGTCATAATTCCAGCGTATACAGGACCAGCGATCACAGTAACCCATTATATGCGTCATACATAGTGTATTGTGTGTCATAATTCCAGCGTATACAGGACCAGCGATCACAGTAACCCATTATATGTGTCATCCATAGTGTATTGTGTGTCATAATTCCAGCGTATACAGGACCAGCGATCACAGTAACCCATTATATGTGTCATACATAGTGTATTGTGTGTCATAATTCCAGCGTATACAGGACCAGCGATCACAGTAACCCATTATATGTGTCATACATAGTGTATTGTGTGTCATAATTCCAGCGTATACAGGACCAGCGATCACAGTAACCCATTATATGTGTCATACATAGTGTATTGTGTGTCATAATTCCAGCGTATACAGGACCAGCGATCACAGTAACCCATTATATGTGTCATACATAGTGTATTGTGTGTCATAATTCCAGCATATACAGGACCAGTGATCACAGTAACCCATTATATGTGTCATACATAGTGTATTGTGTGTCATAATTCCAGCATATACAGGACCAGTGATCACAGTAACCCATTATATGTGTCATACATAGCGTATTGTGTGTCATAATTCCAGCATATACAGGACCAGTGATCACAGTAACCAATTATATGTGTCATACATAGCGTATTGTGTGTCATAATTCCAGCATATACAGGACCAGTGATCACAGTAACCCATTATATGTGTCATACATAGTGTATTGTGTCATAATTCCAGCATATACAGGACCAGCGATCACAGTAACCCATTATATGTATCATACATAGTGTATTGTGTGTCATAATCCCAGCATATACAGGACCAGCGATCACAGTAACCCATTATATGTGTCATACATAGTGTATTGTGTGTCATAATTCCAGCATATACAGGACCAGTGATCACAGTAACCCATTATATGTGTCATACATACTGTATTGTGTGTCATAATCCCAGCATATACAGGACCAGTGATCACAGTACCCCATTATATGTGTCATATATAGTGTATTGTGTGTCATAATCCCAGCATATACAGGACCAGCGATCACAGTAACCCATTATATGTGTCATATATAGTGTATTGTGTGTCATAATTCCAGCGTATACAGGACCAGCGATCACAGTAACCCATTATATGTGTCATACATAGTGTATTGTGTGTCATAATTCCAGCATATACAGGACCAGTGATCACAGTAACCCATTATATGTGTCGTACATAGTGTATTGTGTGTCATAATTCCAGCATATACAGGACCAGTGATCACAGTAACCCATTATATGTGTCATACATAGCGTATTGTGTGTCATAATTCCAGCATATACAGGACCAGTGATCACAGTAACCAATTATATGTGTCATACATAGCGTATTGTGTGTCATAATTCCAGCATATACAGGACCAGTGATCACAGTAACCCATTATATGTGTCATACATAGTGTATTGTGTCATAATTCCAGCATATACAGGACCAGCGATCACAGTAACCCATTATATGTATCATACATAGTGTATTGTGTGTCATAATCCCAGCATATACAGGACCAGCGATCACAGTAACCCATTATATGTGTCATACATAGTGTATTGTGTGTCATAATTCCAGCATATACAGGACCAGTGATCACAGTAACCCATTATATGTGTCATACATACTGTATTGTGTGTCATAATCCCAGCATATACAGGACCAGTGATCACAGTACCCCATTATATGTGTCATATATAGTGTATTGTGTGTCATAATCCCAGCATATACAGGACCAGCGATCACAGTAACCCATTATATGTGTCATATATAGTGTATTGTGTGTCATAATTCCAGCGTATACAGGACCAGCGATCACAGTAACCCATTATATGTGTCATACATAGTGTATTGTGTGTCATAATCCCAGCATATACAGGACCAGTGATCACAGTAACCCATTATATGTGTCGTACATAGTGTATTGTGTGTCATAATTCCAGCATATACAGGACCAGTGATCACAGTAACCCATTATATGTGTCATACATAGCGTATTGTGTGTCATAATTCCAGCATATACAGGACCAGTGATCACAGTAACCAATTATATGTGTCATACATAGCGTATTGTGTGTCATAATTCCAGCATATACAGGACCAGTGATCACAGTAACCCATTATATGTGTCATACATAGTGTATTGTGTCATAATTCCAGCATATACAGGACCAGCGATCACAGTAACCCATTATATGTATCATACATAGTGTATTGTGTGTCATAATCCCAGCATATACAGGACCAGCGATCACAGTAACCCATTATATGTGTCATACATAGTGTATTGTGTGTCATAATTCCAGCATATACAGGACCAGTGATCACAGTAACCCATTATATGTGTCATACATACTGTATTGTGTGTCATAATCCCAGCATATACAGGACCAGTGATCACAGTACCCCATTATATGTGTCATATATAGTGTATTGTGTGTCATAATCCCAGCATATACAGGACCAGCGATCACAGTAACCCATTATATGTGTCATATATAGTGTATTGTGTGTCATAATTCCAGCGTATACAGGACCAGCGATCACAGTAACCCATTATATGTGTCATACATAGTGTATTGTGTGTCATAATCCCAGCATATACAGGACCAGTGATCACAGTAACCCATTATATGTGTCATACATAGCGTATTGTGTGTCATAATTCCAGCATATACAGGACCAGTGATCACAGTAACCAATTATATGTGTCATACATAGCGTATTGTGTGTCATAATTCCAGCATATACAGGACCAGTGATCACAGTAACCCATTATATGTGTCATACATAGTGTATTGTGTCATAATTCCAGCATATACAGGACCAGCGATCACAGTAACCCATTATATGTATCATACATAGTGTATTGTGTGTCATAATCCCAGCATATACAGGACCAGCGATCACAGTAACCCATTATATGTGTCATACATAGTGTATTGTGTGTCATAATTCCAGCATATACAGGACCAGTGATCACAGTAACCCATTATATGTGTCATACATACTGTATTGTGTGTCATAATCCCAGCATATACAGGACCAGTGATCACAGTACCCCATTATATGTGTCATATATAGTGTATTGTGTGTCATAATCCCAGCATATACAGGACCAGCGATCACAGTAACCCATTATATGTGTCATATATAGTGTATTGTGTGTCATAATTCCAGCGTATACAGGACCAGCGATCACAGTAACCCATTATATGTGTCATACATAGTGTATTGTGTGTCATAATTCCAGCATATACAGGACCAGTGATCACAGTAACCCATTATATGTGTCGTACATAGTGTATTGTGTGTCATAATTCCAGCATATACAGGACCAGTGATCACAGTAACCCATTATATGTGTCATACATAGCGTATTGTGTGTCATAATTCCAGCATATACAGGACCAGTGATCACAGTAACCAATTATATGTGTCATACATAGCGTATTGTGTGTCATAATTCCAGCATATACAGGACCAGTGATCACAGTAACCCATTATATGTGTCATACATAGTGTATTGTGTCATAATTCCAGCATATACAGGACCAGCGATCACAGTAACCCATTATATGTATCATACATAGTGTATTGTGTGTCATAATCCCAGCATATACAGGACCAGCGATCACAGTAACCCATTATATGTGTCATACATAGTGTATTGTGTGTCATATTTCCAGCATATACAGGACCAGTGATCACAGTAACCCATTATATGTGTCATACATACTGTATTGTGTGTCATAATCCCAGCATATACAGGACCAGTGATCACAGTACCCCATTATATGTGTCATATATAGTGTATTGTGTGTCATAATCCCAGCATATACAGGACCAGCGATCACAGTAACCCATTATATGTGTCATATATAGTGTATTGTGTGTCATAATTCCAGCGTATACAGGACCAGCGATCACAGTAACCCATTATATGTGTCATACATAGTGTATTGTGTGTCATAATCCCAGCATATACAGGACCAGTGATCACAGTAACCCATTATATGTGTCGTACATAGTGTATTGTGTGTCATAATTCCAGCATATACAGGACCAGTGATCACAGTAACCCATTATATGTGTCATACATAGCGTATTGTGTGTCATAATTCCAGCATATACAGGACCAGTGATCACAGTAACCAATTATATGTGTCATACATAGCGTATTGTGTGTCATAATTCCAGCTTATACAGGACCAGTGATCACAGTAACCCATTATATGTGTCATACATAGTGTATTGTGTCATAATTCCAGCATATACAGGACCAGCGATCACAGTAACCCATTATATGTATCATACATAGTGTATTGTGTGTCATAATCCCAGCATATACAGGACCAGCGATCACAGTAACCCATTATATGTGTCATACATAGTGTATTGTGTGTCATAATTCCAGCATATACAGGACCAGTGATCACAGTAACCCATTATATGTGTCATACATACTGTATTGTGTGTCATAATCCCAGCATATACAGGACCAGTGATCACAGTACCCCATTATATGTGTCATATATAGTGTATTGTGTGTCATAATCCCAGCATATACAGGACCAGCGATCACAGTAACCCATTATATGTGTCATATATAGTGTATTGTGTGTCAGAATTCCAGCATATACAGGACCAGCGATCACAGTAACCCATTATATGTGTCATATATAGTGTATTGTGTGTCATAATTCCAGCGTATACAGGACCAGCGATCACAGTAACCCATTATATGTGTCATACATAGTGTATTGTGTGTCATAATTCCAGCATATACAGGACCAGTGATCACAGTAACCCATTATATGTGTCATACATAGTGTATTGTGTGTCATAATCCCAGCATATACAGGACCAGTGATCACAGTAACCCATTATATGTGTCATACATAGTGTATTGTGTGTCATAATTCCAGCGTATACAGGACCAGCGATCACAGTAACCCATTATATGTGTCATACATAGTGTATTGTGTGTCATAATTCCAGCATATACAGGACCAGTGATCACAGTAACCCATTATATGTGTCATACATAGTGTATTGTGTGTCATAATTCCAGCGTATACAGGACCAGCGATCACAGTAACCCATTATATGTGTCATACATAGTGTATTGTGTGTCATAATTCCAGCATATACAGGACCAGTGATCACAGTAACCCATTATATGTGTCATACATAGTGTATTGTGTGTCATAATTCCAGCATATACAGGACCAGTGATCACAGTAACCCATTATATGTATCATACATAGTGTATTGTGTGTCATAATCCCAGCATATACAGGACCAGCGATCACAGTAACCCATTATATGTGTCATATATAGTGTATTGTGTGTCAGAATTCCAGCATATACAGGACCAGCGATCACAGTAACCCATTATATGTGTCATATATAGTGTATTGTGTGTCATAATTCCAGCGTATACAGGACCAGCGATCACAGTAACCCATTATATGTGTCATACATAGTGTATTGTGTGTCATAATTCCAGCATATACAGGACCAGTGATCACAGTAACCCATTATATGTGTCATACATAGTGTATTGTGTGTCATAATCCCAGCATATACAGGACCAGTGATCACAGTAATCCATTATATGCGGCAGTAGGGCCATCCTGTCTGAGCTGAATGTTTTTATCTCAGATGTGGGCACCATTCCAGAGCATGGGAGCAAGTTCTGGAATCTGGGAGGGAATGGGGTGTATTCTTGAACTGCCCTGGACATATGTACAGATTTGTTTCCTTATGTAATGGATAGTCTATTATTATACAGTATTAACAATTGACCCTATAGCTGGTCTATATAGTATTTACCCTATAGCTGGTCTATATAGTGCACCCCTAACAGTGCATGTTTTCCAAATCTCCTAGTTGGTGCATAGGTATATATAATTATTTGATTTGTGACACTAAGGGGATCTTAAATACATGCAACTTTAGTATTATATGCTATTTCTATTGTGGTCATCATGGTGTGGGCTAAGGAGGGGGGTTTCCAGGCAACCTGTAACCCCCCTGCGTTTGCCTATGCTCTTCTCCCTGATAATGGTTCTATCTGGCACAGTGTTTGTTCTGGGGCCACACATCACAGCGCATAGGGACAGCTTTATAAGGGTTTTATCTTACTGAGGTTAGCAGAGATAGAGGCCCATTTATTAATGATGACATTTGCAATGCGATCTGGGCTCGATATTAGCCCCCATGATTGTATTGCAGGAGGCGATCATACCAGCTAAATGTATGTATAAGCACCTGCAGAGACAGTCTGCAGCCGTTACCGGGGGAGGATTCCTATGGAACCCTCACCCGGCTAGTTTTTGCTATATGTAGCCCATAGGCTACAGCGTCTAACACCTTCTTCAGATGACGTAAGCTGCGAGGACCAAGTTCCGGATGCTGGCTTTCCTTGCAGCTATCCCAGGTAATTGATGAGAAATGTGTTTAACACATACATTAAGAGTCAAGCCCAGGATTGGAGCAGCTGGCGGAAGGGGCCATGTTGAGAAGGTCTATTCTAAACCATTGGCTCTCAAACCCAGTCCTCAGGACCCCACACAGGTCACGTTTTCCAGGTCACCCAGCAGGTGCACAGGTGTACTCATTACTTAAGCTGCATACACACACAACGATTTTGTAAATAAACGATTTTAGTAAACGATTTTCGTTCATTTTTTCAAGGGACAAATGAACGATTTTTTTGTAACTACAAACGATTTTTGCATATTCCCTTACTGAAAATCGTTGAGTTGGTCAGTCTGACTGAACTACAACCTACAAACGTGAACGCACATGAACGATAATCGTTCATAGTTTTAACTTAGAAAGTGAACGATTTTTTCAACGATGAATGATAATCGATATCGTTTATCGATAATCGTTCAAAAAATCGTTGTGTGTGTATGCACCTTTACAGAAACATTTTTAAAGAGCCACAAGTGGATCTAATTATTTCACTTCTGATTCTGTGAGGAGACCTGGAAAACATGCACTGTTTGGGGTCCTGAGGACCGAGTTTGAGAACCTATGCTCTACACCGCAGGATCTCAAACTTGGTCCTGAGAACTCCAAACAGTGCATGTTTTCCAGGTCTCCTCACATAATCACAAGTGAAATAATTAGCTCTACCTATGGATCTTTTAAATTTGTCAGTGAGTGATGAATACACTTGTGCAGCTGCTGGGTGACCTGCAAAACATGAACTGTGTGGGGGTCCTGAGGACCGAGTTTCAGAACCACTGCTCTAAACCACAGGTTCTCAAACTCAGTCCTCAGGACCCCAAACAGTGCATGTTTTCCTGGTCTCATCACAGAATCGCAAGTGAAATGATTAGCTACACCTGTGGATCTTATAAAATGTGTAAGTGAGTAATGACTTCACCTGTGCACCTGCTGGGTGATCTGGAAAACGTGACCTGTTTGAGAACCACTGCTCCAACTACAGACATGAATGGACCCTTAGCCCCTTGGGTACAGAGGTCCTACCAATGTCCCTTATCTGTGAGTAACACTTTTCCTGTTTCGTTCAGAACAAAGGAGCGTAAGTCTCTGATACCTGACAATCTATAATAAGACCAGTCCTGGGGGCTCGGATCACTGTGAGCTGTCTCTCACTTACTGACCGGATATAACATGGAGGGGGGAGTGCAATGTTTTTGAACATATCTCCAGATCGCCGCAATAGGGAATGTTTATGTCTGCATGTGTGAAAATCACATATAAAACACGTGTTGGCATGTGAGATCCATGTGTATCACATACATAGCATGTATGCCCAGCGCTGCGTGTAACATGCCAAACGTTGCAGTGGATGATGGGATTAGCGTGTCAGCAGGGTATATCAGTCTCCCTCTTTGTTCTCTCACATTTATAGCTTCTTATCTCTTGTTGGAGTTTTACACCAATGTCCCAGGTTGTGGCCTCTTGCAGGAAACATAAAGCCAGGAAATCCTGGTAACCTGCAATGCTCAGAGATGTGGAAGAGATGCCTAGCAGCTAAAGCTACAGGGATAACCTAAAACCCGCACTGCTCCATGGGTTCTGTTAGCAGACCTGACGTTTTCTGACCAACTAGTTCCCCATTTTATGTACCATGAACTTCACTATATTTCTGTCCACTTCGTTTTCGTCACCTGCGGACTGTAAGCTCTTCAGGCCAGAGGCCTCATGTGTATACTATCTCCACTTAATGTGACATTGTCCTCTAAGACAGAGCGCGTTGCGGGTGGGATGCATGCCAGCCATAGTAACCCACTTTTCTGGGGGTCCGGGGGACTACCCGAAAAATCGTGTCTCCCGCACCTTCCGGGAGAGTAGGCAGTATGTGGCTGGCGCCCGCACCTTCCGGGAGAGTAGGCAGTATGTGGCTGGCGCCCGCACCTTCCGGGAGAGTAAGCAGTATGTGGCTGGCGCCCGCACCTTCCGGGAGAGTAAGCAGTATGTGACTGGCGCCCGCACCTTCCGGGAGAGTAAGCAGTATGTGACTGGCGCCCGCACCTTCCGGGAGAGTAAGCAGTATGTGACTGACGCCCGCACCTTCCGGGAGAGTAGGCAGTATGTGACTGGCGCCCGCACCTTCCGGGAGAGTAGGCAGTATGTGACTGGCGCCCGCACCTTCCGGGAGAGTAGGCAGTATGTGGCTGGCGCCCGCACCTTCCGGGAGAGTAAGCAGTATGTGGCTGACGCGATTTCTGCCTGCACTGGAGAAACGCGAGAAAGACTCCGTTCTCTCCCTACTTTCTCCCAGAGTTCCCTGTTCTGCGCACGCGCACTCGGCTAAAAATATATGCTGCCGAAAAATTCCACTGCAGCACATTTACCTCCTTCCTGGGGCACTTCTCTAATACCCCCTGCCTGGATTTCTGATGTTGTTAGTGATGGTGACTATAGGACTCAAGCTGCATACACACACAATGATTTTGTTACCAACGATTTTCTGTCAGATTATAGGTGCGTGCACACTGGGCGATAAAGTGGACGACTGAACGATAACGATATCGTTATCGTTCAGTTGTCCACTTTATCGTCCATTTTTAAGCCCAGAAAAGATGAACGATGACGACGCGCGTTCCCGCGGGTCGTTCGTCATCATCGGGCTGACATGCAGGCCAACCTGACGATCTCGTCAGGTTGCTGCATGTCAGGGAATGGGGGAGAGAGCCCGGCGCTGAACGATATCGTTAATGATATCGTTCAGCGGCTGTGCTCAATGTCATAAACGACATTGAGCACAGCCTGCCGGGGACACACTAGACGATATCGCTCAGGGAGCATATTATCTGTCAGATTTTTTAAAGTGTAATGAACGATTTTTATGAACTACAAACGATTTTTGCATATTCCCTTAATGAAAATCGTTCAGTTGACAAGTCTGACTGAACTACAAACTACAAATGTGAACGCGCATGAACAATAATCGTTCATCATTTGACTCAGAAAGTGAACGATTTTTTCAAACGATTATCGTTAAACGATATCGTATAACGATTATCGGTCAAAAAATCGTTGTGTGTGTATGCAGCTTATGGAGCATACACATGGTCAGATTTGTCAGACTTGTCAGATTTGTCAGATGAACGATTGAACGATTTTTGACTGCATTAAAATGAATGGAATCGTCTAAGTCTGACTGCAAACACATCAGATATCGTTATCTGACAAACGGGAACGCGCATCGTTGATCGTCCATCGTTCAGGTATGTCAGATATGTCAGATTTTCCTTCAGATATGAACGACTGAACGATTTTTAAATCGTTATCGTTCATATCTGAAGGAAAAATCTGACCGTGTGTATGCACCATTAAGGGGCATATTCATTGTTCATAAATAAGCATCCAACTGGCCGTGATTTGCAGCACAGGATACACACGTAGCGGAGCAGCTCTGCCCATTTATATATATATATATATTGTAATTTCTGATTTATTTTATTTTTTTTCAACTACACGTGCGCAAACATTTCTGAAATCTGCTATGGCGCATACGTTACGCAGAGGTGCTGGTGCGATTAGGAAAGATGGTGATGAGAAAAGTGATGGGGGCTCATAGGCAGTGACAGGGTGGTGGCTAGAATTGCGCACAAACATGGCGCCTGATACAGAGATGGCCGGAATCGCACACAAGCAGCTTTGCTAATTCCGCTCATCTTAATGCGAATGTAGGAGGTGTCAGACAGCTCCTGGCTGCATCAGCGAGCACCATCCCAACATCGCGACCATGCAGCCTGACCGGGCGCTGATCATCTCAGAAGCCAGGAATCTGCATCTGCCGACACAGACCCTGGCCTCAGCCCTCCAGGAAAGCAGGGACGACATGCTCTTTTTTTCTAGGTAACGGTGACCAGCCAATGCCCCTGCTCTGCCCTGTTGCAGACCCAGACCCCTAACTATTGAAGATGTACGTTATGTGAGTGCCTCCGGCTTGCCAATAAAAGTAGTTGTCTAAATAGACACTGGATCGCTCACAAAGGAGGCCATCCTCGGCCAGAGACACTGTGCGTACCATGGGGCCGGCATAAGTTTCAATAGTGCGACCGAGTGGTGTCTTAGGATGGGTGTGGTATAGAAGATCGACAGGGTCTAGATAGACCCTCAATAGATCAACAACAGTTGGTAGGCAGACAATGTGTCGACATGGGCAAAAGGTTGACAGGTACCAATGGTTGACACAAATATGGTCGACAGGGACAAATGGTCAACACAATATGGGCAAGACTTTTTGTGTGTATAATTTAAGCCTAATCTTCACCCTAACCCTCCTCTTGGTGCTTAACCCTAACCCTCCCCTTCCGTAGCCTAACCCTCCGAAAAGTGCCTGACCCTAACCCTCCTCCTGGCGCCTAACCCTAACCCTCCCCTTCCGCAGCCTAACCCTAACCCTCCCTTTCCGTAGCCTAACCCTCCGAAAAGTGCCTAACCCTAACCCTCCCCTTCTGCAGCCTAACCCTAACCCTCCGGAAAGTGCCTTACCTTGAACCTAACCTTAAAAATGTTGAAAAAATATGCGTCAACCATTTGTCCCTGTGAACCTATTGCCTTTTGAGTGTCTATCTAGACACTGTCGATCTTTAATCTAGATACCTCAAGGACGCAGCAATCAGCATTATTGTGTGCACGGGAGCTAAAAGTGGACGTCTCAGTCGGTGCACAATCGGCCACAGGGATGTACACGACGGAAGGACTTTGTAGCGGCATTTGCATAAAGTTGCAGACCGGCGACTGCCAATAGGCACTGCTGTGTGTGTGTGCGCTGCTGCGTGTGTGCGCTGCTGTGTGCGCTTCTGCGGCCAACTTTGAATCAGGCCCAAATGGTCATATTTACTGAGTTCTCAAAACAGAAATAATGTTGAGCGCAGAACGCGCCTGGTTTTACATTGCGTATTTTTGCTGTTTCATATCCCACGGGCGATACGGCTGAATATCAGTGGTTTTGAAAATAAATAGTAAATATGCCTGGTGTTACTTTTTTTAATTGAATTTTAAATGTTGCCGCATTATTAAAACCTTTTCAAACATAACGCCCTCTCTGACCTTTTTTGTTTAACTTGGTAGCGATGTCTGACATTAGTCTGTGCAGCTCTTAGAAAACCTTTAGCACTTTCTAATGTACAATGAGGAGGGAAAATTCACAACGAGTCCACTGTAAAATGCATTTTCATTATTAAACGACTTCTATGTTATTCTAAACTTTTTGAACTGTAGACAATAATTGTATGAAAATAAATTGTCTATTATTTGGCTATTGAAAGAAAGTGACAATTGAGGGTCATTGCCGCTCTATTCATCGCGAATTCCTTGCCAGAGGCGTACAGCTGATCACTGCGCGGTGTATCCCATACAGAATATATAAGGTGTGCGTCTGTCACCGGCCTATTGGCGCTCACGTAGCCCCGCGGTTCTTATTATTACTATCTTTTTTTTTTTGTTCAATGTCTCTCTCCGCGTGACACAATCCTGCTCTCCCTTATTTCTGTTTTACATTAGAGGCCCAATTACTGCGCAATATCCATTAGGATTTTATTCTTCAAGGAATTCAAACTAAAAGGTCAGTCTTTCATCCCTTCCTAAAATGTGAGTTTCCGTTTGACGCACGTCCGTTTTCCTGCAAAGAAGCGATTTTCATTGTTCTGAAGAGCCCAGGCTGAAATCTTGCTTTTCCACTCACTTCCTGTTTCCTGTCCGAGGGGAAGTCCAGATTTGTGGCTTTATGTGAACTTGATTTAGGGAGAAAGGAAATTCAGAGCCCGCAGCTACACAGAGTGTAATGTTCTGCAGTTTTAGCCATATCTCCTCGGGGCTGAGTGGGCAAACCTGAATTCCTCGAAGAACCAAGATGTTTATGAAGGGGGGAAGGGGGAGGTATATCGATGATTAAATGTGCAGAGTTTATCAGGGGACACTGGAAGGGTCGGCAGCCAGTAAACTATTTTGGGTTGAGTTTCTATTGAACAAAAGCTTTTTTTTTTCCTGAGCTTCCTTTTCCTGCAGCATGGAACAAAAAAAAAAAAATCCAGAATTCAGAAGCGGATTCCAAAAATTGCTGGGAGAGGGCTATTTTATTTTTTATCAGGAATTATCGTCCTTACTAAAGGGGGAAAGCTTTTCAGCTTGACTTTTCAAGCTGAATTACCCTTTGTCAGAAGTGAACCATAAATCTGTCTTTAGAACAATGAGGTGGGGATCATTTGCAAACAGGTATATTTGTTCCTAGTGCACTGTGCCAAACCTGCCTTCTTGAAGGACCGCTTGTGCAACCATTTGCAGATTTTTGGTGTGTGACAGGTAGTTGCTCGTCTTCCAAATCAAAGATAAACCCGTCTTTTTGAACTTCCTTATGTGGGGTTTTAAATGTGCAAAATAAAAATGTTAAAGGTCTCTTCTGCAAACATGACCCCTATTCTACCCCCGATCATTCGCTAGATGTGCTCTGTAGCAGAGCGTATCTAGACATTACCTGTGCTGGTATATATACAGTCGTTTGTCCGCTCCCAGCCCCCAGCACTTTGTTAGAAGATTGAGTAACATGGAACGTTATTTGCGTTATTCGGCTCAATCCTAGTTGGCACCTGGATTGTGGCGCATTGGTGGGGGCCAAATTTTAGATACACTCAGTTGTGGAGCAAATGATCAGATATACGAGAGTTTATGAGAATAATGAAACAATTGGTGCTACCTTATGTGAGGAGAAATTAGATATTTCAATTAACGTCAATTCCAACATGATTTTGTGCCACAATAAAGACTCTAGCAGGAAAAATGCCCTCAGAATATGAAATAGCATCACGTTATTCCTCTTATTATTTAGGGGTGGCCACTATGGTGCCCACAGATTAGTGGGGTGATCAGCTCACCCTCCCAACCATAGCATGTGCCATGAAGCCCCAATTGTGGATTAATTCTGCATGCACTGGTCCCCCTGTAATTACTCACAGGGGCAAAGATGGAGTGGCCCGGAATCACCCGGCCCTCCTCCAAAATGTTGTTAGAGGGGCTGTGGCAATGCCACATTCCACCCCTGGCATGGCAGGTATGGTGACATGATGACATCACTGACGTGGCCAAATGGGCGGGGCAATGAGTATGATGACACTGATTTTGTCAACAAACCCCACCTACTTGATATTCACAGAAGAGGGTGGGGCTTGAAGATGGGATTTGCGTTCGCATGGCACCTTGCGGGGCGCTCTTACCGTAATCCGGGGGTCACTGGATAGTCTGGGACAACAGACTAGTGTGTTTTATAGGTTGGATGTTATTTCTGGTATCTGTTCTTATTCTGTATACTCAAATAATAGCACCTGTATGCTGCTGACCATGGGGTGATATAGACCCAGGAAGATGACATACTATGCTGGTAACATACAGTACACGACAGGAACTTCCTGGCAATATCCCAGTAACCTGGCTAATGTCAGTAATCATTAATTTGGGGGATCTTTGCAAAGCTGCAAAACCAGGGGCACTCCCATCATTGGGGTTACACAATTGCAGTTTCAACATTGATGTTACCCATTGCTATTGACCAGTGATGTGCGGCGAGGTGAGGCAGAGCCTCACCTGTCATACTTGGGTATACTTCAGACTATAAAAATTATAAGAAAAATTAAAGAAAATATGACATATCTTCTTTGTATCATCCTAAACAGTGTATGGAAGGTGAGGCACTGCCTCCCCTCTCTACCTTTTCCACACATCCCTGATCAAAACGCACCAAATTTCCAGCACAATTTGCCTGATTCAGAGACAGACGCTCTGAATCAGGTTTTTTTTTTTTTTTTAGGAGCGGCCTCCTGGCCGCTCGCATAGCTATGGGTGACTACCCACAGCTATTGCGAGCGGCCAGGATGATGGTCACGATGGTCAAGACCATCGTGACCATCGGGCTTGTGACTAGACCCTTGTGGTAGGGTCTCGTGGCCGCAAGCCCCAGAGATCTTCTGGCTCATATAGCGCATGCTTGAGACCTGGATAGCGACGGGCACTCCGTTGCTCCGGGTCTCGCACCCAAGGGGACGTGCTGTCGATGTTGAGTGACAGCACGCCCCCTTTGGTGGGTGTGCCGGGGGGAGTGGCTGCCCAGACGTAGGCCCCACTCTGTTAGAGCCAAAATCTCTCTGGGGCTTGTGGCAATGAGACCCTACCACAAGGGTCTCGTCACAAGCCCGATGGTCGCGATGGTCTTGACCATCGCGACCATCTTCCTGGCAGCTCTCTATAGCTGCGGGTGGTCACCCACAGCTATGCGAGCAAACAGGAGGCCGCTCTAAAAAAAAAACAGAAGGCCGGTTCTGATTCAGGCCCTCTGACCTCTGTATTCACATCAGTAATGGGAACAAAGTCCATTGATGGTGGGAAACCATTGCTATCATACCATAAATAGGAAAACCATCTACCCCAGATCATCCATGATTAGCAAGCATCGATGGACCCGTCCCTACCCGCCGTCATGAGGAAATCTGAGGTGTCTCAGGCTGTAGCTTTAAAGGCCAAGGTGGAGATGAAGAGATTATCTAAAATGTACATTTACTTGCAGCAAAAGTGTAAATTATTGGCATCTACCTTGGTAATACTATATATATATATATATATATATATATTATAATTTTGTGCGATTTTCTCCCTGAGGCTGCACAATGCTCGATCATTGATTCAGACCCGCTCGCGATCCATCGTGCGCATGCGCGAGACCTGGGCCGGCCCCACTGACATGCCTTAGGCCCTGATTCAGAGCCGGACGCTCTGACAGAGCGCTCGCTCTGAATCAGGGTCGTCCTTCTTGATTTTTAGAGCGGCCTCCTGGCCGCTCGTATAGCTGTGGGTGACTACCCACAGCTATAGCGAGCGGCCAGGAAGATGGTCGAGATGGTCAAGACCATCGCGACCATCGGGCTTGCGACGAGACCCTTGTGGTAGGGTCTCGTTGTCGCAAGCCCTGGAGTGCTTTCGGCTCTATCAGAGCCGAAAGCACTCCCACTGACATCACTTGTGATGTCAGTGGGGCCAGCCCCAGACGGTAGGCGATCCCATGGGAATGCCTCCATCTGGGCAGCCATGCCCCCGGCACGCCCACCAAAGGGGACATGCTGTCACTCAACATCGACAGCACGCCCCCTTTGGTATGAGACCCGGAGCGACGGTTTGCCCGTCGCTATCCGGGTCTTGCGCATGCGCACGACGGAGCCGGCTCCGTCGTGTGCATACGCACTGGGCCACCATCGACCCGCTTGCAAGCGCTCGCCAGCGGGTCTGAATCAGTTACATAGCGTTATCAGAACTGCGCGCTGTAATTGGCCCATTCTGCAGATTCCGTGTCTGTGGAGATTGTGCGACCAGCTAATTGTTCTGCAGAACATTGGTTTCCTGCAGCGATAGTCTGCACACAGGGAAATGCCCACCCCACAGCTTCAGAGCAGCAGATGATGTTACAATTAAGGGTCCAGCTTCTCGTATACGGGATATTTCCAATCCTGAGAGATGTCCTTCCTCTTCACTCTCCCCCAACGGCGGTGTTTTGGGAAACTGAGGCGTCCCTGTCCCCAGCCCGCCCAGAAACGTCAGCAGACTGGCAATCACTGACAGTCTTTTGCTGGACTGAGGACCTAATTCAGACCCGCTCGATCGCTCTGAGCGATTTACAGCCATCTGTGCATGCGTATAATTCGCAGTGCACGTGCGCAAGCCATTTGTTGCGATCTGATTTAGGTTCCTCGTAAGCCACTATTAGGTCGCTGCTTTGAGTGACAGATAGCGCCGTTTATGGGAGGTAACAAGGGAAGGTGCTTGTGAACGGGGGAGTGGATGTGTCAGGTCGCCGAAACGGTGTTTAAAGGGTGTGCACAATTGGCAAAGTAGCGTCATTGTACACGTCACCTGCATGTATTTCTGCCAGCGCTGATCGCTGTGCTTGCGGAAGGCTAAAGCAATCCCAAGGGCTGCGAGCAGCTCCGATGGTTGACGATGGTCCCGATTAATCCTCTATTTCCCGGAGATGTCTGTTGCGGGTGGCAAGAGGCGTCTTTAGACACTTGCGAGCGCACTTTGCCGTAGCTCGCTAAAACATAGTGGGCATCCTTACGCGATGCAGTGCGAGCGCTCAATTTAAATAACCGGCCCCTTTTTGCCAGCGAGCGACCGCATCTTGCGAGCGGGGCTGAATGAGCTCCTGAGTGCGGTATCGCAGACCTACGCATTCGCTGTACAGGTCCTGCACAGATTCCCGATAATCTGCGATCACCAGTGCGCTAGCGCGTACTGCTGTATCAGGCCTGGAGTCTGCACTTCATGCTAAATACATGGTGTTTCCTATCCACCGTCAGTCAGTCTTTACAGACAGGCCCATTACATGCATGTATCCATTAGGCGTGTGTGTTACAGGACCTACGGCTCACCCCTGGTCTCTGTACTATAATACGGAAACATACAGTTGGACAGAAACATAAATTACCGCAAATGTTCTATTACTTTCTGCTGGTTGCAATCAGTCCCCCCTCTACATGGAGAATGAGCAGACAGCCTAAGTAAGGAGCGAGCAGTGGCCAAGTTCTGCTGGGGATCAAAGGCAGTCTAATGCAAAGAGACAGATACATGCAGTCTAATGCAAGCGGACAGATACATGCAGTCTAATGCAAGCGGACAGATACATGCAGTCTAATGCAAGCGGACAGATACATGCAGTCTAATGCAAGCGGACAGATAGATACAGTCTATCCATGGTAACAGAATGCTGGAAATAACCAGTTATTCAATGTCCGCTCATTAATGCTGCTATATCAGGATTCGTGCGCGCAGTGAGATTTACGATGATCTGTTCAGTGTGTTATCAATGTATCAGATCACCGCAGTGATCGCTGAACGCCGCTGCCATAGGCACAATCAGCGTGACGGGGAGCTGAGAGCGGCCAAAGTGACTACTACAACCAGCTTCAGCACACGAGCGTTCACATCAGCAGCTGGCGGCCTAGTAATTATATACTGATATATAGCACTGTCTCCTAGTGTAATGTATGTATGCGCAGGTATTGCTCCTGCGACTTTATGCAAATGCCGCCACAAGCACTTTCCTAGTGTAAATCCGTGCGTCTGCATGTGCAAGAACTGACACGCCCACTTTCAGCATCTTCAAACTCTGTAATACCGCCTGGCGCATCTTTAGATGCCACCATCGGTCGCAGCGTGGAAACTTGCACCAGCGCTATAGCAGATGGAGGTTATTCGCCCGAGTGCAGCCTCCTATGTGAGCGAGTAAGCGTCTGTGTATAAAACCTCTTCGGTGACATGAACTGCGCGGAGGTTTACACCCCTATTCACACATGAAACCTGTTTTCCCCCCCCCCCCTGCTGTGAGAACTGTCTATGTGAAAAGGCTTCTCCTGCCATTCACTGCCCAGGTCCCCTGATCTAAGCCCCCGTCCATGCATCCCGGATTGGTCAGAATTCCAGAAATTCCTTGTGAATTAATAATGGGCAGAATGACAACCAGGCAGAAATGCCAATTAGTGATTCAGTCACTTCCCAGGGTCCATTAGGAGAAGTCACCTCTGTACCTGGGATGGAGCCTAAGCAGAGAGGCCAGGAATAGGCTTAGTAAGAGCCATTAGGAGAAGTCACCTCTGTACCTGGGATGGAGCCTAAGCAGAGAGGCCGGGAATAGGCTTAGTAAAAGCCATTAGGAGAAGTCACCTCTGTACCTGGGATGGAGCCTAAGCAGAGAGGCCGGGAATAGGCTTAGTAAGAGCCATTAGGAGAAGTCACCTCTGTACCTGGGATCCATGGAGCCTAAGCAGAGAGGCCGGGAATAGGCTTAGTAAGAGCCATTAGGAGAAGTCACCTCTGTACCTGGGATGGAGCCTAAGCAGAGAGGCTGGGAATAGGCTTAGTAAGAGCCATTAGGAGGTCACCTCTGTACCTGGGATGGAGCCTAAGCAGAGAGGCTGGGAATAGGCTTAGTAAAAGCCATTAGGAGAAGTCACCTCTGTACCTGGGATGGAGCCTAAGCAGAGAGGCCAGGAATAGGCTTAGTAAGAGCCATTAGGAGGTCACCTCTGTACCTGGGATGGAGCCTAAGCAGAGAGGCCAGGAATAGGCTTAGTAAGAGCCATTCAGAGGAGTCGGGAAGGAGCACACGATGTGGGAATAATAAGCAGTTGTGGAATGTGCCTAATGCACCAGTCACAGAAGGCGGATTACTCTGCTTTATATGTACATGGTCCACTCAGACTTCAAAGGAACGGAGGCAGAGCTGCTTTTCCTCTACGTCTTCAGTAATGAACAGTCTCCAGGACTTCTTACCATAAACTCTCATCTGTCTGATAACTCGCTGCTTGCCCTGAAACATAATTCCCCAAACAATTGTGAGGAGGTCGCTTGGCCTCACCCAGAGTAAAACATTAAAATATCTCCCAGACATAACAACATCCATCTTGTTTGGCAAAATGTAACGCCGTACCTGATTGGTTGGCTTCTTGTTTGATCAGGTGACGCCTCCCCCCCCCCCCCCATAGCTTCAGAAATATACAGGATACACGTCCCCTCTGCTTCACTTCTCCAGACGGCATTCTGTAACGGATGATCATCTAAGTATTGTTGTCCTGCTCTATTTATATGGTGCCACCAGGGTTCTGCAGTGCCTCACACAGTACATAAGCACAAACCGTGCCAGCAATATAAGAATAAAGTGCGAAAGGCGGGCACAGGGCAGTGATAGTACCCACAAAGCGGCGCTAGGTGACGGCAAAGGTTCTGTGCTGCTGCTGGCAGGGGGCATGTGGTTCGGTGCCCGGGCAGAGGCACTATCGGCAAAATATCTGATATGTATCATTACAGATTGTGTCTATATAACCCTGTGTCTATATAACCCTATCCTGTGTGATATACTTGTGGTACCGAATATATTAGTGAAATAACCAATAAATGATATTGTGAATACACATGAAATAACAGAATGGGTATGTAATGCTGGTTGTCGGGGTACCTCCTATCAGAATACCAACAGCGGCCATGGTTGGTATCCTGACAGGGGTTGGTGAGGTATACTTACCCTCTCTTCTTGTAGCCTACCACCCCGCACCCTAACCCCACCCCCTTAATGCCTAAACCTAATCCCCCCCCCCCCTTAGTGCCTAACCCTAACCGCCTCCAGTGGTGCAACTGTCTGTGGTCCTAACCCTCCCCCCCTAGGGGTGCCTAACTCTATCTCCCCCCCCCCCCCCCATCCTAACCCCGCTACGCTCCCTAAACCTAACCCCCCCCCCCCGCCCCCGCCCGGGGCTAACGCTAAGGGTGCCCCGGACTTACCTCGTTTTATCTGGCGTCCTTTGGCCTTCTGACGTCTGGATTAAGATAGGCGTCAAAATTCATTCATTATTCTATAGGTGCATACACACACAACGATTTTTTTTTAACTATTATCGTTAACGATATCGTTTATCGTTCAATCGCTGAAAAAATCGTTCACTTTCTAAGTTAAAACGATGAACGATTATCGTTCATGCGCATTCACGTTTGTAGTTCAGTCAGACTGACCAACTCAATGACTTTCATTAAGGGAATATGCAAAAATCGTTTGTAGTTCTAAAAAATCGTTCATTACATTTAGTAAATGAACGATTTTAGTAAACTATTTTCGTTCATTTTTCCCTTGGAAAAAATGAACGAAAATCGTTTACTAAAATTGTTCATTGACTAAATCGGTGTGTGGTGTGTGTGTGTGTGTGTACGCAGCTTATGTGGCTACTAGTTTACACGCTTTGTGCTACCTTACATATAAACAATAGTAGTAAGTAATATATAGACGGCTGGCTTCCCATCACGCTGGCTCATTTAGGGTAACCAGCAACTGTCTGTGGTCCAGATTTCAGAAGGACATTTCCGCTTAGTGCAATCAGCGCCGGTTATTACACACATGTGAAACTAATCAATCACGTGTAAAATCCGGTTTAATCAGCATCATAACAGTTTGGATCTATGACTGCGGTTTAATCTGCTGTTTACTTAATCATAATGCAGATTTAATACTTTTAGAGCTGGGGGGGGGGGGGGGAGAGGGCAGCTTTCCCTCATCTCCTGGGAAAAATATATGTGCAAATCCCAGGCCCAGAAAATAGAGGTTATAAATGAAGGCTCGGCCCTGTAAGATCATAATGGCGGCTCCGTACCCCCCGAGGGAACGTTCCTGCTCACCCTCGACAATGTTGGTCTGGGGACAGGGAGAAAAAGTTAATTAGTTTGAAGGATCCTGTTGCAGAAGAATTTCAAGTATTCAAAGTTGGAGCCAGGAACAAAAACATTCTCTGCAATTTGGCTTTTTTGTTCCCCAAGATTTTTCTTTAATTGAACTGCAAATTTGATCGTCTCTGAAATAAGATCATCGGTACTAGTGACTTAAGTTGCAGAGAAGTTTTCACATACTTTTGCGCGCTATTATAGGACCTTTTTACTAACATGGCGCAAAGAGAAATGGGGTGCTGTAACCGTAGCAAGGAAAATGGATGTCGGCTTTGGTTAATCCGATTACACTAGGCGGCTAAAGGCTGTCATCTGGTTGCTATGGGCTACAGTACATCGTTTTAGTGCATAAGTCTCTACGGTCGCTCAGTAGAAGACTTATGTGGCACTTCCCGTTGGAGAGAATCTTTTTGAGAGTTACCAATAAATAAATCTAGTTTGGCCTGGAGCGTGGAGTTTGTATGGTGAAACGCACACAACATAAACTACAATGTTGATTTATAAAGTGTTACTTTTATGAAAGAACTTTTCAGCCTGTGAAGCAGACAGATGAGCAGTAAGCAGGTAAACGTATATAAGCCTCTGAGGATATAGGGCCTGATTCAGAGCCGGACGCTCTGACCAGAGCGCTCGCTCTGAATCAGGGCCCTCCTCCATGAAAATGGAGCGGCCTCCCGGCTGCTCGTATAGCGTTGGGTGACCACCCACAGCATATGCGAGCGGCCAAAAAGATGGTCGCGATGGTCTTGACTGTAATTGTGGCTTCCCGACCCGTATACCAATCAGCACAATCTATATCCACATAGCAACCTATAAGCCTGCTGCGACCCGTCCATGGTGCATTTGGGAGATGCTTAATATTTGAGTATCCCCCGAAGATGGCAGATTTGGGGAGATATCCTACAAATATTGCTTAATAAATATGCCCTATAGTTAAGCTGTGGCTGAGGCTGTACTATAAGATATCTTTACATGGTTACTTCCCGGCCTAGTGAACGTATTCCTTATGTTTCGGGGCTCCAGAACGGCTTCTCCATACCGTACAGCCAGCCAGCCTTACATGGTTACTTCCCGGCCTAGTGAACGTATTCCTTATGTTTCGGGGCTCCAGAACGGCTTCTCCATACCGTACACCCAGCCAGCCTTACATGGTTACTTCCCGGCCTAGTGAACGTATTCCTTATGTTTCGGGGCTCCAGAACGGCTTCTCCATACCGTACACCCAGCCAGCCTTACATGGTTACTTCCCGGCCTAGTGAACGTATTCCTTATGTTTCGGGGCTCCAGAACGGCTTCTCCATACCGTACACCCAGCCAGCCTTACATGGTTACTTCCCGGCCTAGTGAACGTATTCCTTATGTTTCGGGGCTCCAGAACGGCTTCTCCATACCGTACACCCAGCCAGCCTTACATGGTTACTTCCCGGCCTAGTGAACGTATTCCTTATGTTTCGGGGCTCCAGAACGGCTTCTCCATACCGTACACCCAGCCAGCCTTACATGGTTACTTCCCGGCCTAGTGAACGTATTCCTTATGTTTCGGGGCTCCAGAACGGCTTCTCCATACCGTACACCCAGCCAGCCTTACATGGTTACTTCCCGGCCTAGTGAACGTATTCCTTATGTTTCGGGGCTCCAGAACGGCTTCTCCATACCGTACACCCAGCCAGCCTTACATGGTTACTTCCCGGCCTAGTGAACGTATTCCTTATGTTTCGGGGCTCCAGAACGGCTTCTCCATACCGTACACCCAGCCAGCCTTACATGGTTACTTCCCGGCCTAGTGAACGTATTCCTTATGTTTCGGGGCTCCAGAACGGCTTCTCCATACCGTACAGCCAGCCAGCCTTACATGACTGCGATCTGAGTTCATCTCAACATACAGGCCCAACGGAGCGCCTCTTGCCGCTGCCGTGCGTTATTAATCTGCCTATGTTGTGCCGTTGTCTGCACGTCACACAAGTCATTAATCTCCGAGTGCCGATTCCCCGCGCCTTCATTTAATTTGTACACAATTTGTCTCCGGACGCTGCGAAGCTTTTAGATTGGGAAATTGATCACTTGTAGAAAAGCGTTATTCAAACATCCATTCAGCGGGGAGGTTACATGAGTAATGAGCTTTCAGCAGTACCAGGAACGTCATTACTGGGCCTTGTCAGGTCGGGCATATAGCCGAGCTGTATACATGGGTATAATATGAGCTATTATCAATTTATCTCATTGTCTTTCTCTTTTGGGATAAGATTTCATATTGCAGATATACTGTATGTAGAAACTGCATCAATAATTATAAACGTCAACATTTTGTAAAATGTGTCAGTGGGTCTCCTGCAAGTGGAGAAATTTGTGTATTTCTATTCATTCCAGACACTGATCGGTGCTATTTAAGCCATTTTTTTTTCTTTTTAAATAGACAATAATAAAAGTTAGTTTTAAACAGTTATATAACAATAGTGATAGGAGTGTGCCCTGTATATGGAGTCTTTTTCTGTTCTCTTCTCTTTTTGATACATATATATTACTCCTTGGCGCACCTCCCTTGTATATGTCTGTTCTCTTATTTGATTATTCTCACGACTCTATTATTCCTGTGCAATCCCCTCCTCCCTGCCTCCCTATCATACAAAGGGTCTCATTCAGACCCGCTCGCAAGCATCTATGCGCTCGCAAGCGGGTCGATGTTGAAGCCCTGCGCACGCGCAGCGGCCGCACTGCACGTGCGCAAGCCCCGTAGCAAGAAATTCTCTCGCTCCGGGGCTTACGACAAAAGGGCCGGCTGTCGATGGTGATCGGCAGCTCGCACAGTTTCGTGGGCGGGGGGGGGTGGCTTGCCAAACGGAAGCGTTCCCGACGGAACGCCTGCCGTTTGGGGGCGGCCCCACTGACATCACTCGTGATGTCAGTGGTGAGCTTCCGTCTCTAATAGAGCCGAAAGCTCACAGGGGCTTGCGGCAGACGAGACCCTACCACAAGGGTCTCTTCGCAAGCGCCGATGATCGCGATGGTCAAGACCATCGCGACAATCAACCTGGCCGCTCGCTAAAGCTGTGGGTGGTCACCCACAGCTTAGCGAGCAGCCAGGAGGCTGGCTCATTTTAGAGTTGCGGCCGCCCTCATTCAGAGCGAGCGCTTGCATTTTGCGAGCGGCTCTGAATGAGGTCCAATATACACTTTGGCTAAGTTGCTGAGACTCACTAATGCTGGGTGACAGTTTCTGGTGCATTTTGTCACTGTCTCACTGGAAATGAATATCTGCTGCCTCTGTGATGTGATTATTTATGTGCTCTCCGATCACTTGCCCATCAAGCCAGACGTCCATTCCCTGGTGCCCAACTGGCGGCCCGCCAGAGCCACCTCTGTGTCCCGGGCATCAGTGCCTTAGTAAGAATTCTTATCCTTGTGCAATGGGAAATGGTGCAGAATCACTGACAGTTCCCGTAGTGCAACATTACAGAGGTCGGTGATTCTGCACCATTTCCCATTGCACAAGGACCAGAATTCTTACTAAGGCACTGATGCCGGGACACAGACGTGGCTCTGGCGGGCCGCTAGTTGGGCACCAGGGAATGGACGTCTGTCTTGATGATGGGCAAGTGATCGGAGAGCACATAAGTAATCACATTACAGAGGCCGGTTGAATGTTGAAGCTCTCTCAGGTCTGGCAGGAATCCGTCCAATATTTACAGTGAGTGCGGAGGGAATACCGAGTAACGGGCTCAGGAACATTTCTTCTGCATCCCAAGCTCCATGAGCTCTTAGGTGTTTCTCAGGGCTGTAACTAGGGTAGTGCGACCAGTGCCATGGCCCTCTCTCAGGTGCACTATATTATGTCCCTATTTATCCCCAGCATCTCCTGGCCTCCCCTATCTCTTCCCTGGCCCTTCCCCATGAGGCATGGCCCTCTCTCAGGTGCACTATATTATGTCCCTGTTTATCCCCAGCATCTCCTGGCCTCCCCTATCTCTTCCCTGGCCCTTCCCCATGAGGCCATGGCCCTCTCTCAGGTGCACTATATTATGTCCCTATTTAAAAAATGGCGGGGGGGGGGGACACCAATGCTCTCTCTGGCACAGGGCACCAAAAGGTCTAGTTACGGCTCTGGTGTTTCTTATTGTACTCAGGAGATAGCAGCACAGGCTCCCCCATATGTTTTAGTACAGGCAAGATAGGAACCTCATTAATATGGGGGTATAGCTTTACCAAATTGCCCCAAAATTGAGGAAGTGAACATATGGATCCAAGGTTGTATTAACAGGGTTGCTCGTATTGGGCATTATCCAGACACCCGGGATGGCGTACAGCTAGGGCGCAGGGCCGGAATGGGCGTGTACACACAGGCAGGGGGCATGCAGACGTGGCCAAAGTACATTAAGAGTGCGGTGTGTAGTGCCACATAGATGGCTGGAGGGCTCTGACTAGGGGGTAACCACCAGCAGGGCCGCAAGGAGGGGGTGGTGCGGCCGGGGCCATCGCACAATGCAGAGCTCCCTGGGGGCACCATCTTTGCAGCCCCTCTGCCCCTGCATCTGACCTGTGCCATCCGGGTGTGTACATCTCCGACGCTACCAGCCCCAATATCTACATAAATACGTAGAACATGTAAAAGCTGCATCCAGTGGTGTATCTATAATGGGTGCAGTGTGCGGGAACACGGGCCACAGGGTCCAGGGGGGGAATTGGTATGAAATTCCCGGCAGCGGCAGCCCGACAGCGCTGGAAATCCCGATCGTGGATAGGTAAGTATTGTCTAACCTAACCCCCCTAACCCTCCCTAGGGGTGCCTAACCCTAACCTCCCCCCAAGTGCCTAACCCTAACCACCCCCTTCCCCGCTGCCTAACCCTAAGTCCCCCCCCGGGGGTGCCTAACCCTAAGTCCCCCCCCGGGGGTGCCTAACCCTAAGTCCCCCCCCGGGGGTGCCTAACCCTAAGTCCCCCCCCGGGGGTGCCTAACCCTAAGTCCCTCCCTGCCCCTAGCCTAACCCTAACCCTCCCGGGGGGGTGCCTAAACCTAGCCCTCCCCCCCCCGCGGCTGTCCGCTCGCGGCGCCCGGCATCACTACGATCGGGATGCAGAGCGTCGGTCTCCCGGCATCGGGGAAATGCCGGGCGTCTACATCTAGATGCCCGGTATTTCACCCTTGCCGGGATATGACAGTCGGGAAGCCGGCTGCCGATATTTAGGCAGTCGGCTTCCCGATTGCATACCCAGGGGGGCCCCGCACCGCTCACCCTGCACCCATATTATTTTAAACTTACCTGTCCGTGGTCCCGCGTCGGGTGTCAGCACTGCTCAGAACAATGGAAAATGGCCGCCGCGGACATTTTCCCAGTGTTCTGCACATGCGCTGTAGACTCTGGGCACACTCTAGTGGCCGGAGTCTACTAATGCTCCGGTGGCTGGCCAGCCGTGTCAGTCGGCTGCCGGCCACTGGGGAGAGAGGAAGAGCCCCCCACACGGGGAGAGCACACGGGCCCCCTCCTCTCTTAAGACGCCCCTGGCTGCATCATTTTGTGAGAAAAATAAAATTTTAATACTTATGATTTATGGGCAACTGTGTGAGCAGCTGCCATGATGCATGCTGCTATGATGATGGGCCTATATTTATGTGGAGGCCTGGGGCTGTCGCTCTATCCGCTCCATTGTAAATCTGGCCCTTGCTCTCTCCGGCCATTACGTGTAATGTGTTAGTACTCGGAGTGAAGCCACGCCTCCAGCCACATCTGTCCCGGGTATGTGACGGGACGGGAGCCGCAGATTAGGATGCGACCAATTCTGAATAGGTTGCAAAAACGTAACTTTTCTCCTGGATACTGCGATTCATTTGTGTCCAGCACTGAATAAGAACCACGGGGTCTGCACCCAATGGGCCTGATTCAGAGCCGCTCGTAAGCGGCCGCTCGTTCGTTCCGACCGATGTTCGCACTACTGTGCATGCGTACGGATTTTAATAGGCATGCGCGAACCAGTCAGTGCGGCCGCAAATCGTGTGCTCGCTAAATAGCGAATGCCTGCTATTTTGAGTGACAGGATGAGGCATATGTGGGTGGTAACGGGGGAAGGTGCTTGAAAACGGGGAGTGGAGATCAGAACGCAGGCGTGCTTAAAGGTCAAAACGGGCGTTTTAAGGGTGTGCATAATTAATACAGCAGCGTCATTGACCACGTCACTTGGTTGTTTTATAGTCAGAACTGCTCGCATGATTGCGGTAGGAAAAACCAACCACAAGAATAGCGAGCAGTTCATACGCCGTCCGGTGTACTCGATTAATATAATAAATAGCGGACATGTTGTATGATGCGAGCGGCCAGGGGGCGTTTTTTTTCAAAATTACGTTCGCATATTTTGTTCGCTCGTTCAGACATAGAGGCGTGAACAGACCGCAAAGTGCGAACGGTTAATTTAAATAGCCAGCCCCTTTTTCTGGACGAGCGAGCGCAAATAGCGTCCGGATCTGAATCAGGCCCTCTGTCTTATTAAATGGCAGATATGGGTAGAAATGCGCTTAGGTCCCTCTTTATGGGCCTCCACCTCTGTTTCATTGCTTCACGGTTTTTGGAAGCGCAGAACAGAGACAAATCAGCTTTTCACATGCGAGATGCAGCAGTCTGCGGGATTTACTCAGCTGCGGACGGGCAATGGGCGAACTCTGCACCTGATTGGCTAGTTCAGGCCAGTCAGGTGTCTTCTGAACCTCCCAGCACAAGCTCCTGCATTCTGCAATGATGGTAAATACAAGATGGAGGAAAAGACCTTTACATAACCTCTATTCACAGGCACCAGTCGCTGGAGCACAGGTTATCCCAACCGGACAATCCCTGTAATGACTGAACATTAACAATCCCTATGTTACAAGCTGTTGCAACAATGGGGTTTATTCTTATCCGGACGCAAATGCTGATATTTACGCAGTTCGAGCAGTCGTTAGCCATTGCACCTGCGTGTAAGCCAAGTGCGCACACGCAGCCATTGAATTGCGAATACGCTCACACAGAGGATACACTGGCAAAGTGAGTATATTTTCGCAATTGCGATCCGTAAGAGATCACAGCTGCGATGGCATTTGCGTTCAGATCCAAATTAGGCTAATTACCCCTGAACCTAAATAGACATAGCAGGGTCCAGGTCTCGGTGCCGCGGTTCCCCATCTGAACATGGCCTCTCTCTGTAGCTGCGGCTCTGCGCCTGTGAACACAGCCGCTTTCACTGACACGCCCACAGGACGGATTTTATTGGGTACACTTCAGGCCACCTCCCTGTTACCACCCAGGAGCGGCGCCAAGGATTTCCCTCGCCAGTTCTAATACCATTGATCCCGTACACTCAACGCATTTGTGCGTACATTCAGGGTAACGAATCCTCCGTAGGGATTTGTAGAATATTTTGCGCGTGCGCAGTAGCAACTAATTGTTTTTACTAAGTGATCATCAGGATTTCGTGCACTTTGCGTGCAGCCCCGGGTCCGGTCCAGAGGCTCATGTTCCTGTCTAGGACTAAGGCTAAATTACACAGATGTAGGGATCGTAGGGATTAACACCCGATCTGGATAAAAGCTTTATACCGAGAAGGATCAGTATGGTAGATTGGTCATTTGATAATGTTTAGAACATATGTTGTATATCTACATGGACTGATTACTCTAACTATCTCCAGTTTTGTGTGATTATTGTTTTGGGGGAGTTGGAGACCAGGCTTTCTGTACATGGCACAATATGTTTGGTATTTGCAGAGTAATTGCTATTAATAAATATTACTATTGGGCCACAATCTTGTGAGTGTCCCAGAATGATGGCGGCTTGACATCTTTAACATCTAGAGCAGCAGGGGGACGCTGCAACTTGTAGTTCTCCAGCAGTTGGGAAGCCACAATCTGTCTGAACGTAATTTGGAGGGTCAGCAGTCCCTTACTCCCCCCCCCATCCTGTAGTTATTGTACGTCTGTCACTGAAGGGCAGGTTGGGTGATCTGCACAGGAAATCAGGGACCTACATCCATCACAGCACAACCTGATATCCAGCAATTTCCTCTAATTCTAGGACACGCTGCAAGCATCTGCCATGCCAACGTTGCCTGGTTCCCCTCTGGCTGCCCACTGCCATTTCCTCCTCCTTGACACCAAAGACCCTAAATAAACATGGAACCGTGTATGGTGGAAACTGAGGCCTCTCCATAATGTTCAGCCGTCCAGCGCTGAGTGCTAACTCATTAGGCCGAGGCCCTCTCATTGCAGCCTCAAGTGTTTGTTCTACCAGAATACTTTTATCAGCCCCAAACACACACAGGATTTCCTCTACTGGATTGTCCAACCCAATCCTGATTTATACAGGAAGAGGGGCATAAAAAGATCCCTTTCGGACATTTAAAGTACCACTGCTGAGGCTTTAAAGCAGTACTTGGGAGGCGTAGGACTGGAGCAGGAGGTCCATCAGAGGGACATCATGAGGAGGACTAAGGACTTACAGACAGCTGCCAAGGAGCCGCCTGCCCTATTGGGAACTGCTGGCCATAGACTCGCCAGGCACCCGGCTCTCACAGAAGGTAATATCGCTTTTCACCTGCATTTTCCTGCAACTTCGTCACCAAACTAATTGTCTGTACACTTCCAGCTGGTGCGAATCTCTCCTCGCTACAATCTACAGAGGGAGATGACGCTTCCGATTCAATTAATGTTTAACTATTTATTTATTTTGTTTATAAATTGGCGAAAGATAATATTTTGTTTTATTGAACGGAATTATCATTTGAGACCTAGGAATGCGCAGAATACAGTCAATGATTATTATTATTATTTTTGGAATTTGTGCTAATCTCCCCGCTGAGAATTGCATGAAAAATAAATTCAAGATTATATGATAATAAATAAATTATACCCTTCCCCCTGCATCAAGGGATCGGCAGCGTCCCTCGCTCCAACTGCTGTGGAACTGCAGATCTCAGCATGCCCTGCCACAGTTTCAGCATGCCTTAACAGCAACACTGTGGAAGGGCATGCTGGGATGTGTAGTTCCACAGCAACTGGAGTGCTGCAGGTTGCCTACCCTCATTCTTTATTACAGCTATGAGGAATTAATAATAACCCTGATCAATCATTTAAACTAGTTTAACCCATAGCAACCAACCAGACATTTTGGTTTATTTGTCTAATTCCGATGTGATTGGATGAATTTGTTTTCAGCGTTTTCTAAGTTTAAAAGTCGCAGCGAATCCCAAGATCTTGAATAGGTCCTACTATCCCTGTCGTATGTTATAATCCGTTATTACGCCGTACTGACGTCATCTTTTCAATTTAGTTTTTTTATCTTTGTGGCTCCAAAGACCATTGAAAGTTTACATTAAAAGCTGTTCCCCTAGAGACCTGAGGAATTCCTGCGCAGAACATACACTCCACGACATAGGGTCCATAAATACATTTAATACCATTTTTTTTTTTTTTTAATTAGGTGTAAATCCAGTATGTTTCCCATTTCAGCTTTCTCACTGTAATCCCCCGAGAGTACATACCTCACTAATGTGGTTATACAGGATTATCAGGCCAGCTTTCCCTAATTGAATCCATGTATCCAGCCGTGTATACAGAGATTATTGCTTTCAACCTCCCTGTCTTAGTACCCAACCGTCAAGACCTGTTTAAATGAATTCTGCAATGGATGAAACCCTACTATACATCATAACAAGTTTCCGCCTGATTTTTTTTTTTATTTTAAACAGTTGTTAAATGGTCAAGTTTATGGGATTGTACAAACCGTGAAATGCGTGGGAGGGTTTTAGAACTCTGCAATGTTACTTACATTTGGTGTGGGGTGATAAATATTGGTTGCTCTGTGGGGATGGTCTATACATGCATATAAAATAAGTGTTGAAAGATGTTCTAAAAAAAAAAAAAAAAAAAAAATGGTTCCAACTAATGACCTGAAAACAGCCGAGCGCTAGAACGGTGCCAAAAACGGGCCCTGGGAAGGCAGCGATGAACTCAATGGAATTATAAACATGCTGAGGTTTTAGAATTACAGATCTTTGCATATAAATACTGACATGACATGTTGGAGAGGTTTGCAACTTTTTTTTTTTTTTTAATCTTACAGTTATCCTATGTTTAATGTAATATTGCATACACCCAATCTGGGGAGGGGGGGTGCTACAGGTGTAAATTACGGTTTTATTCCTTCCACAGTAAATTGTGCCATCTCTGTGTTACGGGCTAGAATAGGCGCAGGATATCACAACGTGCGTCCTTGTGTTTGTGCTGTACTGTAAAATGATTACAGATATTTCCCACATTGGTCTGAGTGGCAGAGCCCAGTAACTGGGATAGTCCTGGAAGACCCCACAGATATGATCCATGTTTATACCTTGTACTGTGTGTACGTGGGTCATGCAGAATATGTTACTCTATAAATACACAATTAAAAATAGGATTAGGGATAATATATTTTCCCACAGAAGCTTGGAGGCTCATAATAGTAATGTACTGTCATTTTTACCCATGCAGTTACATGAGAAGGCTCCCACTGAGGCGAGATGCTCTGCGGAGTCATGGAGCAATAAGAGGTGAGTGATTATCTGAGAGCCAAAACTACTGTACTTTCCTGATTGTCATTACTGTGCAACATATGGAGTATTAAATATATATATATCTCCAATACTGCAACGACACTCCAGTTTATCACATGTAGCAGAAAACAGCATGCTCCGGTGCCCTCCTCGGAGGTCTGCACCCCCAAAATATACTCCAGTAACACATGAGGCGGCACTCAGAGACTTCAGAGCAGTGAATTCTTAGTGCGGGTATTTATTACGTGGACAACGTTTCAGGGACTGAGGGGTCTATGTACTAAGCAGTGATAAGAGACAGAGTGAAAAGTGATAAGAAAGTGATAAGGTACCAGCCAATCAGCTCCCAACTGTCATTTTTCAAACACAGCCTGTGAGATGGCAGTTAGGAGTTGATTGGCTGGCACCTTATCACTTTTCACTCTGTCTCCTAACATTGCTTAGTACATAGACCCCTGAATATATATATATATATATTCATTTCTCATATGTTAACCCTTATAGAATATGTATGTATGTATCTATATCTTTTTTTCTAGAGCATCCCGCAATCAGTTTTAATGCTGCAGTAATTACCTAATTATTTATGTATTTGCAAAACATTGTTGTTTTTTTTTCAAAACAAAGAAACAATTGTATTTATTCTGACTCCTTGTTTAGTAATATGGTGATATGATGATATACACATCATTGCTAATAACTGTTCTGTTGCCTTCTGGGGTAAAAATAAGCAGATATTATATGTGTATCTAACACATGTGATTATAAGATTTAGATGACTGTGTGAAGAGACCGATGTCTGCGCTCTGATACCCCCCTATGTTCCCTGTACACTACCAAAGAGCACAGGAGGCAGTTAGGGCTCTTGTTAGCATTGAGATGTGTTTTGAATCCATGTCTAGTGCATGTAAAGTGATGTGTACTATATACTGTATTATATGACATCATACATATTTACATTTCCCCGTATTTCACTCTTCCTGCAGCGTTTATTGATCATGTTTTGTTTCCTATCACTGCGGCTGACGCATCTTCTCAGTCTGACACTTACAGGGCCCCATTTATCATTGTATATTTCACCGATATGCTGCCATATTTCATGATGCTGCCAAATTTACCAACATCCGGAATACAATGCATAGTCTGGATATTGGCATCCGCAGCTGACGCCCATCTGAACATGGCGTTAGCCCATAGTAGCCCATGGCCCACACTGCGCATAATTAGCTGGCGGAGGGTTCCTCCGGATCCCTCACCGGCAATGGCGGCCGTGCATGTGCAGTCAGGGTGACTGGCAGCTCCCCGGGCACATCGCAGGGATGGGATCCTTTTGGTGCCCCTCTCCATGCATGTGCGGGCTGATGCCTCCAGGCGCTATGATGGCATATTCCAGGGTGATCATGGGCGTTACTGTCATGCCCAGATCGCATTGCTATAGCGATCGGTAATAAATGGGGACCTGTAGTCATCTTAGAGGGAACACATAGTAAATACAATGAGGTGTGGTTCAAAAGCGTTTCCATATGCGTCACATACACGTTTTACTTGGTGAAGAGAACGACCGGTTTTGTCACACATGTATAGTCACCAAACGCACAGCGAATTTATTTGAATGGACAGATACAATGTGGTGTTTATTACAGATAACAATACATTGGTAACACAAGTGTGTGCGTAGCCATTATCTGTTCTTGTGTAGCGCTAACGTTCCTGTGCGTAGCCAAAATATTAACCCTTCATTTTACAGATTTTTTTTTTTTTTGCCAAACTGGTCCCCTAAAAAAGTCTAATAGTTATCACATATTTGTAATGCATTATGCAAGATAGTCTACAGTACCTAGCTGTGGTGTAAATGACCACCTGCTACACTTCCATATGATATGTGCTATAAGCTGGAGGCACTGCGAGGCTGGAGGCACTGAGGAGTGTCAGACATAACCGTCCCTGTCTGCCAGGAGACAAGTGATTGACACTGGTTTATATATTCAACAATAATCAAAAACTTCCAGCTCTGCTTCCAAGAACAGTTCTAACAGATACTGAATGACACACAATCGGGAAATAATATCTTACTGTCTCTATGCAGCAGTCAGTTCTGCAGGTAGTGTTACCTTTCAGTGGGCTATTATCCAGTCATAATTCTTTTAATCTTTTATGGAAACATTGTTTTCTGCTATAAAACACACAAATGTATTATAATGACCAAAAAGTACAGTTGACAATATCTTTATTTGCTATTGAAACAGTAATTCGAAGCATATTTATTGATTGGGTACAAATGTATGTGTATGTATGTATATATATATATATATATATATATATATATATATATATATATATATATATATGTGTATATTTATATATATATATATATATATATATATATATATATAATTGTATTTATTTTATATCACAACTCTCATGTTATCCTTCATCACCTGGGCAGAGTCCTGGGCTTCATGTTGCTGCTATAACGGTGGGCACCTAGTGATGTACTCTTACTATGTGATCATGTGTGGCAGACGGATTTCATTGCCCTGACAGATGCATAGTGATATATTCTGCAGATATACACTACTGACATATCTAGAGATTTGCAGAGCATTGCTGTGTTCCTGCTACCCCCTGATCGATAAATAGTGATATATAGTCTGCAGATTATTACATCACTGACCTCTCTAGGGATATGCAGAGCATTGCTCTGGTCCATCTACCTGCTGACAGATATATAGTAATATATTCTGCAGATTATTACATTACTGACCTCATTACTATTTTCCACTCTAGAGATCTGCAGACTGTTGCTCAGTTGCATTGACCCACTGACGGATACATAGTGCCCTTAGCCTGTGTCACCTCCGGCATCCAGCAGAAACAAGCCCCCGGCCTGGGAGGTGCTGGGACCCGTTATAGGAAATGTCTGGAAAACTTTCAGCAGCAGAGTTGTCTCTTCTCCTCCTTCCATAGAGCTATTAGCAGACAGCGGTGTGAGAGGAGCCCCCCTGCCTCCAGGACATGGGGTCCAGCTTGGTGCAGGAGAATGGGGAGGGGGTCAGGTGAACACACTAACTCTATATGATGTCATGTAAATGCTGCCCCCCCATCCAATGGGAGACAGGGAGGGGGGGGGGGGCTTTCCCACTGGCACATGGGGGAGGGGGCCCTGAACTCCCTGTCACTTTCCCACTAGACATCAATGTATATTTCTCTCCATGGAGTAAATGCAGAGCAAGGACCCAAAGGCATTATCCATCTGCAGGGACTCTGCCATTATATCCCATAGCAGGAGACTGAGCAGGGGTCCCCAGCTAGTCACAGGCTCCAGCAGCTCCTATTGTGGGTACATAAGCAGCACCCCCTCCCCTGTACCTGGCACTAACAGTGAGTACAACAAAAATCATCAGTACATGTATTAAAGGGGGTCATGGGGCTTCTACAGTACTGTGCATGCAGCTCAGACTAAATAGTCCACTCCTTGTATAGTCCACTCCTTGTATAGTCCACTCCTTGTATAGTCCACTCCTTGTATAGTCCACTCCTTGTATAGTCCACTCCTTGTATAGTCCACTCCTTGTATAGTCCACTCCTTGTATAGTCCACTCCTTGTATAGTCCACTCCTTGTATAGTCCACTCCTTATAGTCCACTCCTTATAGTCCACTCCTTATAGTCCACTCCTTATAGTCCACTCCTTATAGTCCACTCCTTATAGTCCACTCCTTATAGTCCACTCCTTATAGTCCACTCCTTGTGTAGTCCACTCCTTAAAGCCCACTATTTATAGTCTGACTCTTTGTACCCTTATACAATATCACATATTTGCAGAGATCTCCACCTAGTGGATCTGAGGCTTATTAATTGCAAGTCTTCGCCAAACCTACTATGTGTCAGTGATTATAGAAATGCTTCAATGTATCAGTGATAAAAGTTATACAATGTATCAGGGATGATTGAAGTGCTTCAATGTGGCAACATTTGATAGTAACACTTCTATGTATCAGTATTGATAGAAGTGTGTCAATGTATTAGTATCGATAGGAGTGCTACAATGTATAGGTATTGATGGAAATGCTACATTGTATCAGTGATGATAGGAGTGCTACAATGTATAGGTATTGATGGAAATGCTACATTGTATCAGTGATGATAGGAGTGCTACAATGTGTCAGTGTTTGTATAAATAATGGTTTTAAGAATGAATGATTGGTTTATTACCCTATGTAAGGCGCAGCAGGCCCTTTGTGGTGCCATATAAATGAAGGAGAATAATAATTACCCCATACATTGTAATGGAGGCAGAATTAGTCCTGTGGAAGGTCCCACATAGATCCAGGCTGTACAGTGCTGAATCCTCTGCTAAGTATCTGCTAATATACACACAGCCCCCTCCCCTAATCACTCACAGGGTACCGTATAAGACTCTTGTCTCATTGCAGATGGCAAAGCTTATTATCTTTCCCCAGACTAATAACCCCCCAGCCGGGTGATGTCAGATCGCTGCGCACTGGTTACCGCCATCATGTCAGATGTCCGAGTCAGCACATATTATATATATATATATATATATATATAGTATATGTGATAATTGCTATAGATGTCACCCTGTATTTCCCATTCTCCGCTATTTGGGGCGTCTCCATTGTCAGTGTTCCTGAGTGTAACCCTGTGACTGCCATGTGATGTATAATAGATATTCGCGTGTGTGTATATATGTATGTGTATATATAAATATATGCATGCTTGGAGCCTCACTAATATAAGCCAGGCAGACGATATTAGGATAAATATTAGGTAACAGAATATGTTTATAGATAATGTCAGTTTCTGGCACCCGGGAAGACTGTAGAGTGAGACTGAGTTACTATATATCCCTATTATTATTATTATTATTATTATTATTATTATTATTATTATTATTATTATCTGATGTTTATATGGCGCCACAAGGGATCAGCAATATATTGTTACATTTTGTATCTTAAATTTGTATTTAACATAGGACTCAATCCAATCGTTAAACCGCAGACAGCAGTACCTCATCTCGCACCCCTCTTGGCCTGCTCCTGAATTCGCATACTTTACCTTGGCACCCTATGGGGCTGCGAGCACTTTTATGCGCATTCAGGCTGCCGTAAAGTGCGGCCATTGCCACGACAACTCACACCCGCAAAACCATCGCAGCTAATTGGATCGAGCCCAATGTTTAAAATAACAATGTGTTTAAGAAGAACCATTAGATTATCTGTACTAGCTGTATTATTTTCCCTATAGAGTGTAAGTGTGCGAGCAGGGCCCTCCTACCCCGCTGCCTGCTATTGCCCAGCCTTGTCTTATTACTGTTTTAATAATGGGATGTAGTTAGTATCAGAGTCCACTGACATCCCGAAGGTAAGTATTAGGGATAGGGGGAGGTTTAGGATTAGGCACCAGGGGGAAGATTGGGGTTAGGCTGCTGCGGGGGGGTTAGGCTGCGCGTGGGGGGATGGGTTTACGCAGGCTCTAGGAGGGGAGGGTTAGGGGAATGGCTATACAACTTGCCTCCAGCTGTCTGTATTGCAAACCTGTTGGGATTCCGGCGTTGGCACTGTGACCGCCAGTCATTTGTGCGTCGGGTTTCGTACCCAATTCTTAATAATAATTATTAATTATTATTGTGGAATTCGTGTGTAGATGGAGCCTCAGGGGTAAATTTACTAAGATGGGAGTTCTAGTTAAGAAGTGATGTTGCCCATAGCAACCAATTAGATTCTATTTCTCATTTATCTAGCAACTTCTAGAAGCTAATACCTGGAATCTGATTGGTTGCTGTGGGAAACATCACTTCTTAATAGAACTCCCATCTTAGTAAATTTACCCCTCAGTGTAATTGTGCCAGAAGAAAGTTCAGTTTAGTTTGCAAAATGTTCTGCGCCACCTGCTGGATGTTAGAAGGTATTGCACCACAACAGGCCACTGACAAATCCTTCTTTTTACCGTAACTTGTGTAACTGATCTCCAGCTAGTAGCCAGAATATCATTTATACCTGGAATTTTTGTCTTGGACACAGCATTAATGTGTACATACCTTGCTATAGACTTTTTTTTTTTGTTTAGTTA
This sequence comes from Taudactylus pleione, assembly GCA_031769625.1. Taxonomy (NCBI): domain Eukaryota; kingdom Metazoa; phylum Chordata; class Amphibia; order Anura; family Myobatrachidae; genus Taudactylus; species Taudactylus pleione. The sequence goes on along the minus strand of JAUIMM010000849.1, from coordinate 905,484 downwards.
TTTTGTAGCTTTTTTTCTAGCAGTTCCCGTTGTTTCTACATTAGTAGAATAGCTTCCACTAAAATAATGCAAAAAACAAATACACCAGTATGTTCTGTTCCATGCATTTTGGGGTTTCCTTGGTTACCAAATAAAATGCTAAAACAAAGCAATTGCTTGTGCCTCATGCCTCAGTGAGGTTACTACTTCCTAGTGAATAGAAGCCTGTACTGTATGTAGTTGGCATCATGTTCACCATAGTTCTCCTGTGTTTGTCCATAAGATCCTGAAACCCTCTTGGGTTTCTTCTGTGCCCTATGATTGGTTCCCTGGTGCTGAATGTCCAAAGGCTGCTGGGAAATGAGAGTCAGACATCTCACATGAGGTAAAATCTTGGGATAAGCGGATTTGACGTTTACATATCAACCCCAGGCATGAGGCCTATCCCAGGATGTTCTGCAGCAGCTGAGATGTCTCCTTGTCTGACCAATGATCACATGTAAAGTGTAGAATAGGTGACAGTGTCATTTATGATAAAGTTCCCCTGTCACCTATACAGGCTGGAAACAACCATTCTGCAATTGAGTTGCTCCCTGAAGTATTATTAGTTGCTTGTACTTAATGTTACTATTGCATATATCAATTATAGTATCAATTATAGCATTTACAAACCAGATATTTATTTATGAACCGCTATTTATACAGCGCAAACATATTCCGCAGCGCTGTACAACGAATATGAGATCACATCGGTCCCAGTGGAGCTTACAGTCCATATTCCCCACCACAGACACCTACATACACACTACAATCCAATTAACATTCCTGTATGTTTTGAGATTGTAGGAGAAAACCGACGCAAACGTGGGGAGAACATACAAACTCCACAAGGTTAGGGCCTTGGTGGGAATGGAACCCAAAACCTCAGTGCTCTCAGGCAGCAATGGTAACCACTACACTAACCGTGCCGCCACAGAGGAGTGTTATTTATATACATCCCAAGTCTGTGCAGCTGTTTATATCCCAGCTTGACAGACAAACTAAAGAAGAAATGGTGAGTTATTAGGGTGAGAGTCCCTCAGGGCAAAGTAGGTTCCCTTTTCAAACTAAAACTTTTAACCAAGTTTTAATTTTACTAAAAGAACTTACTTTGGCCTAAGTGCATCACCCCCTAATAACTCCCCATTGTTTCTGTACCTTGTGCCTCATGTTTGAGGTATATTGTGAGAGCAGCACCCGTTATAATAACTGGGCACATTTCATGCGCCCTCCTGAATTTCAGGCATGGCAGGAGGGTGGGTGGCATGAATCGGTACAATGAAAATCTCCGGCGCAGGATAACCTCCAATGTCTCTAATCTATTCCAGCGTTGTCAGATTATCCTATGGGTGGTCGTACAGTAAAACTGCATTTAATGACCAGTCATGTACTGGAAGTTATCATCATTAGAGGAATGAAACGCTGTTGGGAAATAATGCGCCTCTCCTCTCGGCTATGAAGTGGTTAATTCCCTCCGCTGACAGGAACAGACATTTGTACCAGTTTAGAACCTCTGAGGTAAATGTGAATTTCACCGCTGGCCTCCTGTGCTTTGTGTTTCAGGGAATTCCTCCAGAGTCTGCACTGACGGAGCAGCGGAGAGGACGGCGAATTCCTCCTTCCACAATAATTCCCAGCAGCAGCACACGCCAGGCAGAGAATGTGCGGAATCGGCTCTATGCTCACGGGATGCGTGATAATCCTTGGCGTGATGGGCACAGATCGTGTGTACCGCTCAGGGTAAGACCCCCCCTCTGCTTTGTCTGTACTGTGATATCCCTGTAACATAGAACTTCTTCTGAGGGGAGCAAAGACCCCTCCACAATGCAAGGCAGGACAGCTATCCACTTACTACTTCCCCGAAGGCAACATTGAGCTGGACCAGTCACCATTTTGGGGGTTGAACCGAAAACCCACCTATCAGATCACTAGGAACTAGTAGTGGCATCACCAAAACAAGAGGCCTCTTCTGCAGCCTGAGGCGTGAGGCACTCTTTGAGGCATGAGGCACTTTGTGAATCCATAGTCTCCATTCTCAGGGTGCAAACATGATGGGTACACTGAGTATGACAGGCTGCTTTGTTTGAGCCTCTTCTAGGTGTATACCTGCAATACATAATAACAGTCACTGTAAATGAGATTACAGGGAGCAGCCTGTTGGGATGACCTCCGCTATAGCCAGCTGTGCATCCTGGGAGATGTAGTTTTCCAATAGTTGATGAGTCAAAGTTTGGATGAGTCTTGTTTATTATGTACTGAAACTTTATTCAGTAAAACTGATTAATGAACACAATTACCAGCGACTGGCGCCTAATCTGCGCCTTGTATCCAGTTATCAGATATCTATGTGCTCCCATCAGAGGATAATTGGATATGTAAATTATAAAAAGCGACACTATAATTACTCCACATTAACATCTGATACATGCACATATCTTAATGAATGTTACAGCTACAGGCAGACAATCATGGGGCGAGTTTAAGACTGTGTTTACGACCTGGATGGCAGCCGCAGGGGTTAAACCTTACACTCTACCCTCCTTGCATCTGTCCCCTCTAGGCACTCAGTGACCATGAGATGATTGTTACCCACAAGCTGGCAGGACATATTGTAGGCTGGGAGAGGAGCAAGGCCTTCATCAGATGGGCCATGCAGGGGGTGAGCTCCATCCACAGATAAGGAAAGCGAGAAGAGGGGTCACAGAGGTCAGGGCTGAAAAATGGGGTAATCGCACACAAAATAAAAAAAAAAGAACTTTTTTGTTTAATTGATACTTGTCCACAAAACTGATAATATCAGAATTCTGCATTTTGTGTAGTGTTTTCGGCCTCCGCTGTGGTGTCTGACGTATGTTTTGCATTATGTCACAAATAATACTGATCACTCCAGATGCCCCAGGAGTTATGCCCTGATAGTCACAGGGAGACCATGCACAATTGCCCCCTGCCAGCTCGGAGGGGGATCCTATATTATTATGACTAATAGTGACAGAAACAGGTTTTTGTTTAGTGAGTGTATAAATCTGCAATGTAATCACAGCCAGGACCCCCTCCCATCGCTTCGCCACTCCAGGTTGGTCTTTATAGGTGAAAATTGGAGTTTGTGGATGGACTATGAGGTCAGCAGATATATAGAGAACATGGAGAGGGGGTATTACACATTCCACTGGGGTGTAACTGACACCGTATGTAATCCAGCCCGCAGCATAGAAGACTGATGGGAGCATTAAAAGGGTTTTTATGAGAAAAGTCCATCTGATCCCAGTGTTATTGGATAGAGGTTTAAGGAGAACCATACGGTGAGTTTGCAGCGCTGCGTTACATGGTTCATATAGAAAGTGGGGTCAGTTCTGGGTCCTGCTTATATTTGCGGTCGTGTCGGCTTTCAGCCAGTCTGAGGAGGGTTATACCTCATCTATACAGACACGTCTCATCATTGCTGCATGATTTGTTCCCTGTGCACCACATACAGATCCTTCAGAGGTCTAGCTGTAGGCCGAGGCCTGTGCACCTCTGATTGTCTCACACAGTACCCTGATTCCTGTACGTCCACGTCGCCAATGGCAGCTGATCGGGGCCTCACTGTAAAATTCTACAAATAGACGCATCCTGTCAGTCTGCAAAGCTGGGAAATTGTTTATTAATCTCCCATTAAATCTAGATACAGAGGGGTAAATTCCATCTGGAGTGATGTGACGCAGGACATAACTGCGAGGTCTGGCTGCGCACATTAACATCTGCTACACAAGCTTCGCTAATTCTGTGTACATTCGTGGGACGCAGGGAACAATTAGCGAAGAGGCTTTCATCAGTGCTTGCCTTAGGGCCTTCATCAGACGGGTACAGGAGGGGCAGGGGAAATGGCCCCTGCTTGTCAGGTGTTGTTGGCCAGCAGAACATTAGAGACCACTATCATTGCAACCTCCAAGTTAGAGACCATTTGGACAGACGTAAAACCTAGAACATAACATCTGGAAGCGTTTTCTGGTTTCCAATGAGAAGCTGAGTGCTAGGATAAGATGTAACCCATAGCAACCAATCAGACATTTGCTTTCATTTTTACAATGTGCCAGCAGAAGTCTGATTGGTTGCTACTGGTTACAACACCATCTTCCTGTACACCACTCCTCTTTATGAATGTATATATAAATAATGACATATTCTCATCATAAGGAACAACGTTACTATTGGCCATAATAGAAGCCACTGTCCTGACAGATAATAATCTTTCTGGAATGGAACCTGCAGCGTTTATTCTTCATTTCAGCAAATTGTAATCCTATTATATACATCTCTCTAAAGCACAGGTTCTCAACCTCAGTCCTCAGGGCCCCGAACAGTGCATGTTTTCCAGGTCTCCTCACAGGGGGAAGGATGTACCCCCCCCCCCCCCCCCCCCCTGACTCCGGATACATGGCGCGGTTCATCACGATAAGAGCTGTCCTTTGTGATGCTGCTGGGCACAGGGACTTCCAGGATTTAACACCCAGAAGTGCCTCTGGCGTCCTTTTGCTCATGCGCAGAAGGCCGCCGGCCGCGGGGGCTCATGGGACGGATCCGGTCGGATCTCTCCCAGCCTGGACTGTCCTGATAAGAAGCACATAGGCTGCTATTGGGTAACACCACATGCAGGTGGCGTTACCCATCGGGATGAAGCACCAGAATACATCACATTTTCTGGGGTTTTACAGCATTTTTACCTTTAGTACATCCCGGCCAGAATCACAAGTGGAATAATTAGCTGCACCTGTGGATATTATAAAATGTGTCAGTGAGTAATGAGTACACCTGTGCTCCTGCTGGGTGACCTGCAAAACGTGACCTGTGTGGGGTCCTGAGGACCGAGTTTGAGAATCACTGCTCTAAAGTAACTGGCGCCAGGTGTTTTGGGAGCCGGTTTCCAGGTGGAAGAAGACTTGTGGCAGGAGATGATGATGTTCTTGTGGTAATATCGAGTATTCTGAGGCATCTGTGTACATCCATCCCTGTGGCCTTCCAGCTGCAATTGGACTACAACTCCCAGCCAACCCTGCCAGGCAGGTGTAGCCGGAAAACTCCAGCTGTAGATGAGTCTCCTGAAGAAGTGTCCTGTAATTGCTGGTTAGAGTCCTGGAGAAGGTGCAGCCCGAACAGCTATCTGAGGAGAAAAGTGAAGGTGTTGTCCTGCCCAGCTCCCAGACATCACTCACCAGAGCACAGCTGTCGTCTCTTGTCACTTTCCGCACGCACTCAGTGATGGCGGCCATCTTGTGTGAGCGAATCTTTCATGTATGTGTGTGAAATATTTCACTGACTGCTAGTATTTCTTTTTTTATTTGTTTTACTGACCCGTAATAAACCCGTGGTCACCATTTATTCTGCACAGAAAAACAGACCTATTTGCATTTTTACAATCTTAATTATTTGATAGAATATATCTGAGATGTATAACAAAGTCACTGACTAAATAATCTGTCACATGACGCTAGAAATATTCTCTATAAGGAAAAGTTAGGCCCAGCGTCTTAGGGATGATGAATGCTATGGTAAGAACAATCGGCGGTTTTAGGCTGCACTGGAAGCTCAGTTGTTTTTGTCCACTCTTCCTGTGCAGCCCAATAACCCACTGCCACTGCCTGACTTCCAAACCCCATTGCCTCCAAATACATATATGGGAGTAGTAAAATATAGATTGCTGGCTGTATTAAGTCACTATGGGGGATATTTACTAAAGTGAGAGTTTTTAAAAGTGGAGCTGTTGCCCCAGGGGCGTATCTATAATGGGTGCAGGGTGTGTGGGACACACGGGCCCCTGGGTCCAGGAGGGCCCTACACCGCACACCCTGCACCCATAGTTTTACTTACCTCTCCGGAGTCCCACGTTGGCGCGGGGATCCGGCGCTGTAAAAATGACTGGAAAATGCGCAGTACAGGGAAAATGGCCGCCGCTGCCATTTTTCCGGTGACCTGTGCAATACTCTATAGACTCTAGGCGCACTCTAGTGCCCAGAGTCTATAACTCCGGCGCTGGCCGCACACAGCTCAGTGCGCTGCCGGGCGTCGAACAGAGAGGAAAGGACCCCTGTCTGAGACTGCACACGGGCCCCCTCCTCTCTAGAAACGCCACTGTGTTGCCCATAGCAACCAATCAGATTCTACTTCACATTTAACGAACACCTTCTAGAAGATAGCTAGAGTCTGATTAGTTGCTATGGGCAACATCATTACTTCTACAAACTCTCACTTTAGTAAATATACCACTTGCAAAATGTTCTGGATAGATTTTAATTAATGTCTGTTCGTTTGTGCTTCCAGGCGGCGGATCTGCTCATCCAGCGTGCCAACTGGAGCCGTGTCCGTGACGCAATCCTATATCCAACCGGTATACCATCCGCTGATCACCATGTGCCAGGGCTATAGGATATGTAGCACTTACAGGTCAGCGCAGAAATAGTTCCTGTCAGACTTAGGGGCCATCCAGGCTCCTCACCCGCCAGGGCCGTATTGTTATGGGGGCAGCGTAGCGGTTTTGTGGTAATTTTATTGTCATCTGATCGCCTCCTGTACGTGTAGAGACTATACCATGGTAATAAGACTTGTTACCTTATTTAGAAGCCAATTACAGTCTGATCTCACATTATAGACATAGTCCTGTATATTCTGGGAAGATTTATTTCATCTCTCATTATTTACACACTCTCCCTGGGCAGGTGTCCCAGCATTTTCCTATTATAACATCGCCGGGATAATTAAATGGCAGAACTATTAAGCCGCTCAGCTCTGGGCGCTTTCCGAGATCCTGTTTTAATTATTCCCCCCCCTTCCATTGTGTCCCCATCAGCCATTCATATATACTTCATAACTCACAGTTTACTGACAGGAGATTATTAATATGGTCTTGTTACTTGTATTATTCACATATAGGACAACGTACAAGATTTCCTATAGACAGGTGTCCAGGTTACGGTCATTGCCTATATATACCTGCTGTCCAGGCTGGAGGAAGACAGACACTTACACCCACAGCTGCAACAAAGGTATGGCCGCTGTCTGTCTGTCATAATGGACCATAAATCCGGTATTCTTCGTTATTCTTTACATCAAGTTTAAGCGACCTTTGGTCTTCCAGCTGTACTTACACTACAAGTCCCAGCATTTGCACCATAGGACATATTGTATATACAGCTACAGGAGGTGCTGGCTGTACTCGCACATCCCCCCCCCCATCTGTGCGACTTTGGGGTCTATTTACTAAGCTGTGTTAAGGCACACATCCACTAGAAGACAGGCAAAAGACTGCACGATGATGACATTGTCATGGTGCAGTCATTGCTGGTTCATTATAGGCACAGCACAGACTGACAGTCACTCAGTGCAGGCTCATCAATCATCTGCTAACATGCTCAGTTTGACTGTATCGTCAGATATTCCAACATGTTTGCCCGATGATAGATGTCTAAAACGACCAGCAGGAGCGTGTATCGCAAGTCGTTTCAGACATTTTAGTGAACGATTTGCGAACGATTAATGAACGATAACTATATTGTTCCATTTAATTGTCTAGTGGATGTGTGCCTTTTAGGAGATAAAGTGAATGGTGATATGGTACCAGCCAATCAGCTCCTAACTGCCATGTCTGGTACTTTATCACTGTTCACTTTATCTCCTAACACAGCTTAGTAAATAGTCCCCTTTATCTCTGTGAGCGAGACCAAATATAGAACAAGGCTACACAGCACGTACGTGTTGTGAGTTACTTGGTTATTTCAGGGCCTGGGTGTTACCCGCAGGGACTCACAGAACATAACTCTCACATTTTGAAACCCGGTCATGGACAATTATAGACAGTCACTCGGAAATAGCTGGAAAGTGGCCGGCTGTAAAACGCTTTGATGCTCGTCAGACAGAAGTGGATGATTATAGCGTAGAATCTGCCGTAAAACATATTTCCGTTCCACGGGAACCTGTAATGTCAGGGGCAGAGGGGGGGCTGGGGTTTCCCAGGATGAGTCATCTGAGGAAGGGGGGGGGGGGGGATGTGGGATTTAGTGGTCTCTGGGATATTTAGCACATCTTGTTCTAACGACGCAATGCACAGCGCAACTGGCGCAGACTAGAATTGCCGTTCTGTGTTCCTAAATAATCTGTATGGATTTGTGGATTTCTTTAATCATACACAGGGTCAGTAATTATCACTACTGCTTCCACAGACAGAAATCCTCAAAACAAGACCTGTTGGGGGTACGTGAGGACTGGAGTTGAGAACCACTGGAGCAGAGGGATGATTAACTGATCTATGGTGCAAGAGGTTGTCTATCCCCTAGAGCAGAGGTTCCCAAACTTGGTCCTCAAGGCACCGTAACTGTCCAGGTTTTAAGGATATCCATGTTTGAGCACAGATGGTAAAATCAAAAGACTGAGGTACTAATTGATTCACCTGTGCCCAAGCATGGTTATCCTTAAAACCTGGACCGTTAGAGTGCCTTGAGGACAGAGTTTGGGAACTTCTGCCCTAGAGTAGTGGTTCCCAAACTCGGTACTCAAGGCACCCTACCAGTCCAGGTTTGCAGGATATCCATGGGCAAGCGCAGATGGTTAAATCAAAATTAAATTAAACTTAACTATACTAATTAAATCACCTGTGCTCAAGTATGGGTAACCTTACAACCTGGATTGTTAAGGCACCTTGAGGACGGTGTTTGTGAACCATTGCGCTACAGGGTGTGCTGTATCATCCTGTAACTGTCTATACCCTCGACCAGTTTATTGGGAATGTTACAGACGGTAAGGTATTACCGTAATTGTTATGGCCGTACATCGTACGAAAGTTATTCCTGCAAAAATGACAGCATAATTGTATAAAATCCAATGTACAAGTCTTTTTATCATTACGCTTATCATGCCGATACCAAATAAATTATTAAGAAAATATCAACAGGCCAGATGAACAATAGTCACGTAATGGCGGTTTCCACTATTCACCTCACAAAATGGCTGCCTATGCTGTCTGCAGCGGACAAGGACCCTTTCATCTGGCCCCAGTAAAAAGAGCATCTTAAATCCCCAGTACGTGTTCTATGCACCATGGTGTCTGACAGCAGCAGATCTCATTACACGCTTTATCTCCCCTTTCTTACTGACGGGTGTCAGAGGAATGACGGTCGTGTTGACAGAGTGAGAAATAGTAGCATGACCCCATGTTAGTACAACCGAGGGATGTGAGCTCTACAGATGTTTCTAATAGGCATTACAGGGGCTGAAAGCTCATCTCGGCTTTCCCATTATATTTTTTTTTGCAGTGTCATGCCAATTACCCTGTCAGAATGGAGGGACATGTATCAGTGTGAACAAGTGCGAATGCCCAGCAGGGTGGACGGGAGAGCGCTGCCAGACAGGTACAGTAGAACACACACGTTCTGGTGCACAATAAACTACTCCTTATGTGAAAGCTATTATGCAGTATTCCTAACAAGGCCAACCCCTGTGTACGTGATCATCTTATGCCGTTATGGGGCGCACACAGCCAACAATCCCTATTAATATTCCCTCAGGATATTTCACATGTCTGTTGGGATGGCTGGAAAATCCGATCTGATCGCAGTCATGGTCTCTCAGATGTGGACACAGAAATATGCAGCTAAATCTGCCACCGATCTAGTTCATTGGCCTTGGGGCAAAGCTGCCAGGTCTGCCAATGTTTGGGCACCAGTGAGCTCTTACACATTAAGCGTATTGGTCATTTATAAAAAAGTGCTGGCAGCCATTTTGAAAACGGAACCAATATTCCACTGTGCACTATAGAAGTTACTGAAGGCATGCCGTGCATGTGGCGCAAAGTGACGCCTCTGCGATTTCGCTAGTTTCTAGTGAATTGGCCGCGACCATATGAATATTTTGTCATCCACCAAAATGGCCGCCTTCAGTGCATTTAAGCAACACTTTGATTTTAATGCATTTAGTGTGAAAGGAATAATGTAATATCTGCTTTTAGATGTGGATGAGTGTAAGACTGGGAGCCATCAGTGCGCACAAATCTGTAAGAACTCTGCAGGAAGCTACCATTGTGCGTGCCGGGATGGATTTGATCTTTCCGAAAATGAGAAGTCCTGTCACAGAGTGGAAAAACCACCAGCCACCCAGCCACCATCCATACAACCAGCTGTGAATGGAACAGGTTAGTCTAGCACAGCTGCAGCCTCATGTACGGCCATTTACTAGAGGAGGCAGCCATTTTGTGCCTCAGTGATGTCGATAGGTTGTATTCTATAAATGTCTGCCTACAGTGTGACAAGGTAAAATGTTATTTAAACAAAGTTTATCTATGTCGTGAAGCCAGTTTAGATTATTTGTATCTGTTCTGAAGCCTCATATTATTGTCTTTTAATTGGTTTTAGTCACCGACTATACATCTTACTGGCAGTCGCCCGTCTGCAAGCTTATGCAAATGCCGCTACAAACGCCTTCCGTGGTGTACATACATGCAGCCGAATGTGCAAGGACTGAGATGCCCACTTGTAGCGCCCGTAAACGCTGTAATACCAATTGGTGCTTCCTTAAACGCCACTTTTCCGCCACCTTTCTGATACCATCTTAATCAATCGCATGTAACGCATGCCCCGTAGGGGTTTTCAGAACTTTTGAAAATAATAATCACTCAACTACAAGAACATCGGTCTTGCGTGCGGATAGCGAGCATCTCAGAATCACGCCCTTAGTCGGTGTCTAAATCCATTTAGAGCTAACCTCAGTCACAGTGCCACTAGTGGCGGAGAGAGGAACTACACACCATACGGAAGAGACGCAGCATGGCTTTCTAATAATAATAATTTAGTGTATTTAAATGTTTATATATAATGTAAGACATTTATATTTATGCTGAAATATACAGATTTGTTTTCTTGTCCTGTTCGGTCCGTGTATAGATTTATATTAAGGACACAATCACTGCTCCTATATTTCAGTCCAAATCTGCTTATAACTCGTTATTAATGAATTATCTATAGAACTAGGGAAAGAGGAGTTTTCTGTGTCACCAGACTGTGCCAGGTAGCTTGAAGATGATGGTGGTTGTAGTACAGCCACAGTTGGAGTGTTGTGTGTTGCCAACTCCTGATTCCTGGCACCTGGGCTCCATTTGCAGTTCCATATTTACTGCGCACAATCGCCTGCCTTTCATCGCTATCCCGCCGGAGACCTCCGCAGAATAAGACCAGTGACCTGAGAGGTTGGTGGCCGGTCATTATTACTTTTGGTACGCGCTGTGACACATCAAACTCGTACCGTGAGTAATAATGCGCGGCTGCCAACGCTACCAGCAAAGACGCCATATTGGGTTGGCATACTTCATACCGGATGTATCTGCTTCTTATTGACCTGATTTTATGGATTATAATGTAAAAATCATGTATCTCTTACAGCCAAGGGTACTATAGTATCTATATAGTATATAGATTTAAGTCACCATGAGAGAAGGGCTTCAGTGCTACAGTAGAAGCCATTTTGAGGGCTTTAGTGATGTTCCTGAGGGTACAGCCCATGGACAGAGATTGTATCAACTCACAAAATGGCGGCGTAGGCCTCAATGAGGCTGTACTCTGAAAAACTGCATCTAGGCTTTGAAAGTTTCTAACAAGCTCCGAGCTGTAGGTAATTAGGACGCTTTCTTCATTAATTTTTATAAGGTGCTTTGGCCTAGGTCTGTATTTCATATAATCCAGACGTCCAAATACGACCTCTGGTTCCTGTCTGCTGTCTCTGGATGCAGCTGTAAATCGCCAGGCGGTAGCTGATCAGAGCACGGCTGTCAGCTCAGAGGCCGAGGAGCTTCCGCGCACTCTGGGGAACAACGGTTTGCGTTTCTGTTCTGTAAAGGGTCTAGGACTGACTGTGCCCATTTCCAGCTGTATACATGCTGATTGCTGCCTCCTGTACTGCAGGGGTCCCGGACGCTGTCCAGCAAGAAATGCAAGAACTGAGGAACAAGATCAATGCTATAGAGCAGGTAAGCCCCGAGGTCGCACCTGGGGATGGGGGGGGGCATACTCCGAATAAGCGACCGCTGCCCTGTGCACTGCAAGAATACAGCAAAATTATTATTATTAAAAGAAAATTCATTATATTTATGTCAGTGGAATTTCCTGTTCATTGTAAATTAGAGAGCTGCTCTGCTTTCCGGGACACTTTCTACATTGCACCAAGGCTCCTGCTAAATTTAGCACTCTAGAAATGAGAGGGTTAATAGTTTAGAGCAACACAAAGAAGAGCTGCATTGAGAATCTGCTGTATGGTGCAACCCTGTTAATTTCTCCTAGGATGTTCAATCATTGGAGTCGATAGTACTGCACCAGAAACCAACTTTCAACAGTTGTGAACAACAAATTAATTGCTTTCTGTTATTAAAAATAATATAGTTAATGATTACTTCTTATATTGTTAGTCAGGATATGGTGTGCTCAGTCCGTAAAATCATGACTTCATACCGCCACCTACAGACCAATAGAGTGTACTGCACCATCTTGAAATTGCATCCAGATGCTTATGATTTTTTATAATAACTTTCTTGTATCTTTATGTCCATTATCATAAGTTCCATGAGCACGTAGTCACAGGCAGACGGATCAGATGCACATACTTGGCTGTTAAGCTAGCTACAGATTCTTTTAATGGGGACGAGGAACGGGATGATATTTCGGAAAATGTAAAGCCCCAATATTTGAGCTACACATGATGCGATTTTTCCATAGAAGCTAGCAATTTGCATATGTCCACCCCCAAAAGGTGACGAGATAGTGACAGGAGAACATAGGAAAAATGAGCAGATTATTGAAATTGCGCACACACTGCTCGATATCGGGAATGTGAGGCCGAGATTTTCCTTCTTGACTGACAGATCAGATAATCAACAGAATGCATTTGTGGATATTTTCTAACCGTTTTATCGGTGAAACGATCGTTCATACACACTATACGATAAGTCAGGCCGATCACCCGATTATTCGCAAATTGGCGCAATAATTCTATAGTGTGTACGTAGCTTTACACATGGAAACAGCGTTCGTATTCCCTCACTGCCTCCCTGTGTTTTCTCCATGCAGAAACTGCAGCTGGTTTTGGCTCCATTTTACAGTTTATCGACTGCGCCCCCTGAGGACGGTTTGGAGCCCATCGCGTTACTGACTCACTCCTTCCAGCAGCTGGACCGGATAGACTCACTCAGCGAGCAGATCTCTTTCCTGGAGGAGAGGCTGGAGACATGTAGGTACCACAAGTGAGGTCCACGCCATGGATGGCGCTATGATAGCTGGAACAAGGGGGCATTAGACTAAGCAGGCCTGTGAGATAGATCTGTTTGGTGGCGGTCAGAGAGCATTGCCTCCCACCATCAGAGGCCTACAAATTGGGACAGTCCGTGGAAGGCCGGTGTGGCTACAGCATTATGGTGGCCACATCCCACGTGCGTACCAGGCCACCCCCTTCCCACAAAACACCACTTAATTGCTGCACACGCCAGTGGCATGTTCTAACAACGGTGCATTGGGATTAGGGGGGAGAGGTTTCAAACCTACTACGAGGACAAGCATAGCAACCAATCAGCTACTTGCTGTCAATTATCTATCACATTCTATAAAATGACAGCTAGAAACTGATTGGTTGCTAAGGAGAACTTTTCCACATTTCTACTTTATATTTGATACATCTCCCCCATACAGTAGTACCCAGCCTCCTGATTCTAGGGACAAAGGTGTCTGCAGGAGAGACAGATCCTTTACATGGGGGCGATTAGGATCTGTGATAGAACAGGCAAAGAGCAAACTGAAATAAATGCCCATACAGTATGCAAGACTGGGAGTACCACCCTCTCACACATTTACCCCCCTCATGTACTTAGATTTGCTGGGTATAAATGATAGCACATACGTACATGTTGCATTACATTAGTTTGGATGTACTTTAGGCCAGAGTGAGCAAGGCAAAGCTGGGATTTGTAGTCCCACACTGGCTCGAAAGTCACGTGTAGCCTAAGTTAGCTGTAAGCATTAGAACCAGCCCCGGTAGGATGAACCATGTCCCCCACCTCCTGCCAGGCGGATGGCGTAAAAGTCACCTTAGTCCATTTGTACCTTATTCTGGCTTTCTCATCACTGTCCCTCAATTAGGAGTCTAATTACTTAGCCAATACCCAAAATGTTCTATTAATAGTTAAGACATCGTGACCGTATCCCGGTGTGGTGATCAGCCAGATGGGAGTATATAATAACTGTAACTTACTATATTGGCCATTACAGGACTGTATACTTGCATAGTAATTTGGATACATGTCATACAATAACCAATATTCAGCACTGACTGCCCGTGGCAGGGTGTTCCTGCCCGCTGCACGTTACCATCCGCATTATTCCTGCACATTATGAGACGCGCCAGGTTTCATGGACTGTTAGGCATCCGTCCAATAATCAGAAATCACAATCTGTCCTTCATCTTAATCCAAATCCGGTCACGGCTAATGACGCACCTGCCTGTCGCCGGCTGTAAGAATATAACGCTGCGGGCAGTATGTGTTTAACTGTCCCATTAGTTGTGGCAATTACTGAATATTTCCCCAATGATGATAACCAAGGGGCGAATAGAAGTATGGGAATATATTGCATTTACAATCTACTTTAGCCCTCCTGGGAGAAATGTACATCGGGCTGAGCACAAGCTTACTGGTAATTACACTGGAGCAGCAGTAATCTGCTTTACAGGAGCGGAGGAAAGAGAAGTGGTAACCCGGGGTAATGAACTATACAAATGACATTATTGTACATGAATACACTCATATCAATGTCTGTATATTCATTACTTAGTATTTACACTAACATCAATCACTCCAGAGTCCCAGCCCCCCTCCCCTATAAAGAAGCCCACTTCTACCTTTATGTGGCGACCAGTAGGGTAACCTTCTAAATCATAGGGGGAGATATATCAAAGCTTGGCACGAGATAATATGGAGAGATAAGTACCAACCATCAGCTCCTGTCATTTTTCTATAACATGACTGTTAGGAGCTGATTGGTTGGTACTTTATCACTCTCCAAGCTTTGATGCATCTCCCCCATAGTATCCTTCCCAGGATGGAGACAGGGATTGTGATGTTGTGTATCACTATCGCTGTACCCCCTCCTACGCGGCTATCAGTAAACCCCCCTGGCAGTCCAGTATAAGTGCTTGGAATACAATAAGGGGGAATCTATACATGGAACAACAGGTAATACAGGTGCGAGTGCTATTACCTGTCCGACAGAAGCTCTCAAGGTACACGCCCACTTCCAGGAACCGTAGTTAGGAAGCTGGCGGTCGAAATGTCAACCGCTGGCTTCCCGACTGTGAAATCCCGGCATGGGACTAATGATAGGCGTCTAAATACATTGGTATTTTATCCGCCAGGCTTAGGTTCGGCAATGATTCATACAGATTTCGATATCACCACCTGTAAGTTATGAATCACGTTACATGTGGCTTTTGTATTCCAGGCTCCTGCAAGAATGAGGTGTGAGGTGTCTGGGCACAGCACAGACCTGGAGGAGAAGAGCTGTATAACACAGGGTGACCGGTCATTATTCTGTACCTCAATACACGCCAAGGGCACCATTCTCCTGTACGTGTTCACGTGTGCAGGGAGACAACGCTGACATGTAATTTAAACATTTCTTGTACATAGTGTAGAATACATTTCAGTTCCAGACGTATTTCCTTAAATGCTTGTTTCTGCAGACAATATGGGAGACCTACATTGAATACGACAGAAGTTAATGCGCCAGGCACCAGGGAGATTACGTGTGACCTGGCTGAGCAAACTTCACGCACACATGTGACGCCACTTGTACCGGGGGTGGCCGCACATAATGGTGCGTATTAATAAAATAATGGTGATAATAATAATAATACTATGCAGCTAGTTATACCGATGAGCATGGGGCTATGGTGCTGGCACTATAGTCACCGACCGCTCAGTTAGTAGAAGGTATCATTTATCCTATCCGGCGAATGCGCTGCCAGCGGTCCCTGACACCAGTTAATTTAATCTCCTCTTTATTTTAGGAGTCATAAGAATGATTTTGTTCCCGTAAGGTTGCTGCAGATTGGCGCAGTCTATCCCATCTTGCCTGCTTCCTATATGCTAGGCGCAAAAGACGCGTCACCAAACAGGCGTATATCTTGCGGACATGCTGGTCTGCATGGGGCGTATATTGCCTACATGGCATCACCCCGTTAGAGCCCACTGCCAACTCTTCGGTCTTCAGTGTAGGTGCGATCAGAATGCGAATAGCCTGGCATTGCCAGTGTCCATTTGTGGAGAACGCAAAGTGCACTTTTATGCAAGATAAACTGATTAAACAAAAATGGCTTCACCTCTGCACAGCCCCTCTGGGATGACGTGCTCGTACCCCACTGGCGCTAACTATATACATGTTACTAGCACGTATGTAACGCCAGACTACACGCCATTTTATTTAGTGACGCCTCACCCACCGCTGCGGTTACTAGCGTACAGTTTGTAATCCGGTTCTCAGTACATATGCTCTATCTCATGCATTTATTACTGGTGAATACAGAGGCCGACAAGAAATGACGGAACAAAATTATTGCCTTCTAATTGCAAAGTTTGATCATTTTTATTTTACACAACATTAAACAAAATAAAAGAAATTTTTTACTCATTTAATGAGAACACAGCAAATATTTCATCTGTTTAATCAGACGATGAAACGTCACTTTGTGCCGTTTGCCAGGATTACAGAGGATCAAACACTTTTGTCAGTATCTTTGTTTCAAAATGTGAAGACTGTATATATATATTTACATGGTACAATAACGGTTTTGTAGAAGAAGGAAAAAAAATGTATTTTGTGTTATATTTGTTAAAAAGTTGCATTTTGTGTTTTTTTTTCATAATAAAAGAAAAAAAAAAACCCCACACACAACCTGATAAGTGCTTGTTGTGCGATTACTGTCCCACCTTAAATGGTTGTGTTATAACCAGAAGTCTGGTGACCATCATCTAACTACCGGTGACATTTGGAACTATAAGTCCCAGCAGCCCACGCCAGCCAGTAATGATGATCCACAAATAAAAACCCCATATTGGCTTCACAGCCTCCATTGTCCAACTTCATATATCTTTAAAATGACTGTATTACATACGCCCACCTCAGAAGCTCAGTAAGTGGGGTCATTCTCACCGGTCACCAGTGTTATTGTCTATGTCCATGAACCATCTCCTCCTTGTGTTATAAAGATGTGATGGGAGTACCACCTGACTTACTAACCAGCTAAAGGGAATTGCGTGGACGGTATAAAGTAATACAGTACACAACGCTTGGCTTGTTTTTAATGAAGGCACTTAGTTTTGCATACACATTATACATACTGCCCTCTCATCTGCCTTAGACATTGCAATGCCGCTGTGGACTGCCATCCAAAACCCGTCTGGTCCATTGGATTATACGTCCGATCCCAGACTCCTCTTCCCGGCATTGAACGTGGGAGAATTGTTATTACACAGACAGAGGAACAATGGTAACGGTTAAACTTGGAATGTTCTAATAACACTTTGGCATAAATGAACTTATAAAAATTAACTTTTCAATAAACCTATATATAAAATATATATATTAATAAACAGAAAACTTAGCAAACTCACAGTGACGTCCATTGTCTGCTGTTAAAAATAGATTAACTCTAATAGTCCAAAAAATATGAATTACGGGATGCTTGAGATTACACCTCCCCAAATAATACCTATACAGTATTTTATACTGTAATCAGAAAGCAATAAATTACTGAAGCACAGACTGAACCGCGCAGAAGTCGCAGCGCTCGTTCGAATACAATGAAATACGCACAAGGTGGTGACATTAGAGGAACGACGAAGGAGAACTGACACCTGGTCTGTCCTCGGTGTTCCTAAAGGGCTGAATAGCTGAAGATTGGTCTAGAACATAGGGTCAGGCAGACGACAGAGGAGGTCTTTGGCTTAGCCGATAGCGCCTGGGTAACCGGGGCTTTCAGTGAAGAAAGACTGACGATTTGTACAATTTAAAGTCACATATTATGGAATCCAAAGAAATAAAAATTGGGACTTTACATGACGCAAGTAGTGATGCCTTGTCCCAAGTCCCTCCAGTATAAACATATAAGCAGCTTGGAAAATCTTTGGTACCTCGTGAGACGATAGTAGGAGGTTGTACGTGTTATGTATGGCTTGCAGTGCGCTGCCCGATACGGGTGGGTCTCATTCGCAGTGCTGTATGCGGCACGGTTAGGCCTCATTCACAGGGCTGTGTCCAGCACTGGTGGGTCTATTTACGGGCAGTGCTCTGTTTGCTGGGGTTGTACGGCTTATTGGATAGTCTGAAGAAGACCTGCCGCATGTTACTGTAGCATCTTTCTGTCAGCTCAGAAATATCTTCTTCTTTTAGCCCCGAAATGTCTATTTTTGGAAGGATTTCGACTTTTATGGTTCCTGTAAAATATAAAGGAAATGGGGGTCAGTACCACATCTGACAGATAAAGTCCGGCAGCTCCTCGGCAGGAGCACAGTATGCGGCCATGATGGAAAATGGCTGCTCCCCAGCTGACTGGATTAGTAGGATGTTATCAATATGGTTATAATTAAAGATGGGGTCAGACTACTATTAATTGTCTGCAGGATTTTCATTAGGAAAAGCCCCGTCAGAGATCAGGACCAGTATTCCTATGATGTATGGACTGAGCAGGACCAAGCAATATTATATATGGGGAACATTCTTGGCTCCATATATTTTGGGTAGGAGGCACAGGCTGGTGACTCTGGGAGTTGGCACAGGCTGGTGACTCTGGGAGTTGGCACAGGCTGGTGACTCTGGGAGTTGGCATAGAGAGAGAGCAGTAGCTGAAGGACAGCCTCGTGCCTCGGCAGCTTCAGTGGGTAGATTACATGACAGACTGGTATCAATATAAAACCAAACACAATAAAACCAGGTGCTAATGGTATTTTGCTGCTTCTTACAGAGGGATTACCAGAGACCCCCAAACATCAATGCACAAATACAAAGAAGACAAAAAGCGCCGTCTTATCAGACTAAGGGGTCTATTTACTAAGCAGTGTTAGGAGACAGAGTGAAAAGTGATAAGAAAGTGATAAGGTACCAGCCAATCAGCTCCCAACTGTCATCTCACAGGCTGTGTTTGAAAAATGACAGTTGGGAGCTTATTGGCTGGCACCTTATCACTTTCTTATCACTTTTCACTCTAACTTGTCTCCTAACACTGCTTAGTAAATAGACCCCTAAACATGTAATACACATATAAAACATATACACATAATGTGACCTAAATGTTTGGTCTGACAGACAGCACGTCTCTTTTGTGTATTGGTACCAATAAAGCTTGTACAGGGACTTCCTGATTCATCTATATGGCTGGCAGAGGGGAACACAGCCTCACACCTCTATGGCCGGCACAGGGGGGCACAGCCTCACACCTCTATGGCCGGCACAGGGGGGCACAGCCTCACACCTCTATGGCCGGAACGGCCTCACACCTCTATGGCCGGCACAGGGGGGGCACGGCCTCACACCTCTATGGCCAGCACAGGGGGGGGCACGGCCTCACACCTCTACGGCTGGCACAGGGGGGGCACGGCCTCACACCTCTACGGCCGCCACAGGGGGGGCACGGCCGCACACCTCTACGGCCGCCACAGGGGGGCACAGTCCAACACAGCCTGACACCTGTAAGAAAAATGGAACACAGCCTGGCATGCACGCCTATTGCTATAAAAAGGGGCAAGCAATACCTATCTCACTTGGTATGGTGAGGGGCAGCCTGGTACCTCTATGCCTATATACCTGGATCAGGTTGTGACAAGAGCCTTTTGTAGAATGAACTTAAAATCCTGTATTTTTACACAATATACAGTAAGTACTAAACACGTTCTGTGCACAGCTAAATGAGGAGTATACATTTTCCTCAAACAGTTCAGAAAGAGGAAGAATTTATCTACTGTTCTCTATAACTATAGTTTCATCACGTAGGTCAGAACTAATGAAAATAAGACAAAGCCTCAGTCTCACCAGCAGGTGGCAGTCACCACCCTGACCAAGTCCCAGAGACTGCACCATCCACAGCAGCACAATAGCAACCTCCCATATCTGCTCCAATCTGCAGAACAAATCTCTGCAAGTCCCTCCAGCAGATTGAGGAGCTGTCACATCCCACGGGCAGTGCTGCGTAAAGCCGATAATCCCCCCCATCCACTATAAGCCAGAGAGCTAGGAAGCAGATGCCACCCACAAAACAGGCTTAGGCTCTGATGGCTAAATACAGCCTCCCACTATCTCATATGCTCCCTCCATCTCCAGCATTACCTCCTGTAAACAGCTGCTTCTCTCTGTCATAGAAGCTGGTGAATGAGGAATACACCACGGGGATGATGGGAACCTGTAATCAGGAAAAGAGACAGCTTGTTACAATGTTACATACTACAAACACTTCAAGGGACAGGAATATGAAACATTGATTTTGCTGAATTGTGCCCTGTATAGGACAATGTATATAATAGACACAGACTTATTTATTTATTTTAGTTATTTATTACCAGTTATAGCGCACACATATTCCGCAGCGCTTTACAGAGAATAGTTGGCCATTCACATCAGTCCCTGCCCCCAGTGGAGCTTACACTCTATGATCCCTATCACATGCACATACACACTACGGTTAATTTTTGTTGGGAGCCAATTAACCAACCAGTATATTTTTGGAGAGTGGGAGGAAACCGGATTACCCAGAGGAAACCCAGGCAGGCACAGGGAGAATATACAAACTCCACACAGTTAGGGCTGTGGTGGGAATTGAACCCACGACCTCAGTGCTGTGAGGCAGTAACGCTAACCATTACACCATCTGAGCTGACTTAGGTTTTGTGTGTGTTATTTAGGGATCAGCTATTTACTTGTTCTCATCATATTTTTTGCTCTTTATGGATAAGGCCACACCCCTCCAATATCTTATCCCTCCTCCAATGACATTGCTCCTATTCCTTTCCACTAGGCCACACCCCTCCAATATCTTATCCCTCCTCCAATGACATTGCTCCTATTCCTTTCCACTAGGCCACACCCCTCCAATATCTTATCCCTCCTCCAATGACATTGCTCCTATTCCTTTCCACTAGGCCACACCCCTAAAATATCTTATCCCTCCTCCAATGACATTGCACCTATTCCTTTCCCCTAGGCCACACCCCTCCAATATCTTATCCCTCCTCCAATGACATTGCACCTATTCCTTTCCCCTAGGCCACACCCCTCCAATATCTTATCCCTCCTCCAATGACATTGCTCCTATTCCTTTCCCCTAGGCCACACCCCTCCAATATCTTATCCCTCCTCCAATGACATTGCTCCTATTCCTTTCCCCTATGCCTCACCCACCCAATATCTTATCCCTCCTCCAATGACATTGCACCTATTCCTTTCCCCTAGGCCACACCCCTCCAATATCTTATCCCTCCTCCAATGACATTGCACCTATTCCTTTCCACCAGGCTACACCCACCCAGTATCATACCCTACTCATTATTTTGCACTAGGCCACACCCACCCTGTATAATCACACCTAGTCCTTTGTTTGTGTATAGAGCACATTCAGTAGACGCGGCATGGAGTGAGGTCGGTTCCATGTCCTGACAGCACCGCTATTTTGTCTCCACTGTAGTATCTGGCCACCAATAGTAGAGATTTGTACCCTCGCGGACTCGCTACGCTTCAGGCACGGTGGCTCACTTTGCTCGCCACAGTTTACTATTCCCACGTGCATAGTAACTGATGAGGTCAGGGTACATCTACTGAAAAGGATCTATCCGCAACCCTATTCCTTTCCACTATGCCACACCCACCAGTGTCATACCCTCCACCTAATCACATCATCCCTATTGCTTTCAGTTAGACCACACCCACCAGTGTCATACCCCCACCCAATGACTTCACACATTCCTTTCCACTAGGCCACACCCACCAGTGTCATACCCCCCACCCAATCACATCATCCCTATTCCTTTTCACAAGGCCACGCCCATCCAGTATCATACCCCCACCCAATGACTTCACACATTCCTTTCCACTAGGCCACACCCAAAAGCTATGTACTGAGGGAGGATATCACACTTTAATTTAAGTGACAATAGAAGTTAGAGCTCAGGTAACAAAACAAAGCATTATGGGTGTGCATTTATCCCCCTATTCGTGATATGGTGTAATGCTGTTAGTCTGACATGTATTTATCCCCCTATTAGTGATATGGTGTAATGCTGTTAGTCTGACATGTATTTATCCCCCTATTAGTGATATGGTGTAATGCTGTTAGTCTAACATGCATTTATCCCCCTATTCGTGATATGGTGTAATGCTGTTAGTCTGACATGTATTTATCCCCTTATTAGTGATATGGTGTAATGCTCTAAGTCTGACATGTATTTATCCCCCTATTAGTGATATGGTGTAATGCCATTAGTCTGACATGTATTTATCCCCCTATTCGTGATACGGAGTAATGCCGTTAGTCTGACATGCATTTATCCCCCTATTAGTGATATGGTGTAATGCCGTTAGTCTGACATGCATTTATCCCCTTATTAGTGATATGGTGTAATGCCGTTAGTCTGACATGTATTTATCCCCCTATTCATGATATGGTGTAATGCTGTTAGTCTGACATGTATTTATCCCCCTATTAGTGATATGGTGTAATGCTGTTAGTCTGACATGTATTTATCCCCCTATTAGTGATATGGTGTAATGCTGTTAGTCTAACATGCATTTATCCCCCTATTCGTGATATGGTGTAATGCTGTTAGTCTGACATGTATTTATCCCCTTATTAGTGATATGGTGTAATGCTCTAAGTCTGACATGTATTTATCCCCCTATTAGTGATATGGTGTAATGCCATTAGTCTGACATGTATTTATCCCCCTATTCGTGATACGGAGTAATGCCGTTAGTCTGACATGCATTTATCCCCCTATTAGTGATATGGTGTAATGCCGTTAGTCTGACATGCATTTATCCCCTTATTAGTGATATGGTGTAATGCCGTTAGTCTGACATGTATTTATCCCCCTATTCGTGATATGGTGTAATGCCGTTAGTCTGACATGTATTTATCCCCCTATTAGTGATATGGTGTAATGCTGTTAGTCTGACATGTATTTATCCCCCTATTCGTGATATGGTGTAATGCCGTTAGTCTGACATGTATTTATCCCCCTATTAGTGATATGGTGTAATGCTGTTAGTCTGACATGTATTTATCCCCCTATTCGTGATATGGTGTAATGCTGTTAGTCTGACATGCATTTATCCCCCTATACGTGATACGGTGTAATGCCGTTATCCCCCTATACGTGATACGGTGTAATGCCGTTATCCTCCTATACGTGATACGGTGTAATGCCGTTATCCTCCTATACGTGATACGGTGTAATGCCGTTATCCTCCTATACGTGATATGGTGTAATGCTGTTATCCCCCTATACGTGATATGGTGTAATGCCGTTATCCCCCTATACGTGATATGGTGTAATGCCGTTATCCCCCTATACGTGATATGGTGTAATGCCGTTATCCCCCTATACGTGATATGGTGTAATGCCGTTATCCCCCTATACGTGATATGGTGTAATGCCGTTATCCCCCTATACGTGATATGGTGTAATGCCGTTATCCCCCTATACGTGATATGGTGTAATGCCGTTATCCCCCTATACGTGATATGGTGTAATGCCGTTATCCCCCTATACGTGATATGGTGTAATGCCGTTAGTCTGCGTTTCATACCTTTGCCTGCAGAGCGAGATGGAAGGCCCCCTTCTTGAATGGAAGAAAGTCGCCGCTGTTGTTTCGCGTACCTTCCGGATACATCCAAACCTTTAACTACAGAGAAAGTCCGGTGTCATCGCCACAGACCAGTAATTACACAGAAACAAACCGTTCTTCCCATAATAATGTTAGAAAATGAGCATTTCCTAGAGCCGCCCAATGCCCCAGAATCTACTTCTGCAAAGTTAATATAGGATTCCCGTCGCTATATTTACTAAAGTGCAGATGTTGCCCATAGCAACCAATCAAATTCTAGCTATTATCTTCTAGAAGAAGATAGATAAATGATAAGTAATTATCTGATTGGTTACTATGGGCAACAGCTCCACTTCTAATAACTCTCTTTAGTAACTACACCGCCCTGAGCCAGTTCTCATGTAAGAGTTGTAAAACGTTTGGGCTGTTTCTCTATGACAGAGGTTTCTTTCTCCTGAATTTGTTAGTAAATGATCAGACGCTAAACAGGCAGAAATATAGTACATACAACTGAACAAATGACTCCGCTATGTGACACAGAAAAATGTATCTGGGCAACAGAACAGAGCATTTAAGCATAAATAAAATAAAATCGATCCTACAAACCCATTTCCCCTTTAATAATTAGCAGCAATAAATGCGTTTTACAAGACAATCTAAATGTAATTAAGTTTTGCCATCATATTTAGCAATAGACTAATAACGGGCAAAAATATTCCTGTTCCCTTAGGAGCTGCTGCCTAATGTGCGATGTGGTCTCACAGCCGCCGAGTCAGCGCTTTATTCTATGAATCTTGCTCTGGAGAACCTGCGGTTAGCAGTTGGCACAGCTCACATTGTCATCGATCATGGCTCGTGCCACCCCCGCCATCACAGCCTTGGCATCGCTGGTACGCTTCCTGTTGATGTAAATGACACCTCCCAGATAGGTGATCAGCCCCACCGAGCCGGCAAACAGCAATTCCTTCTTGGCGATCTGCACGCAGCGGTCTGGCAGGATCTCCATCAGACCTAGGCCGCGCACGCGGCAATACACAGAAGAGAAGGACGCTTATTACGCACTGTACTTTCTTTACATTATATTTTGCGGAATAGGACGGTTTCTGATATAATGATGGAAATATGGGCATGATATAAGCAGAAATACAGTCACGGCTGGACACCATCATATGCAAATAATGCAGCCATAATATACCTGAAGTAACAGAGGTGTGTAACCCCGCCCAGTGCGCTACCTGCATCATCCCATTCCTGACAAGTTACTGCCATAGAGTGGAACTAAAGGATAAGGGTCTATTTACTAAGCAGTGTTAGGAGACAAAGTGAAACGTGATAAGGTACCAGCCAATCAGCTCCTAACTGTCATCTCACAGGCTGTGTTTGAAAAATGACAGTTGGGAGCTGATTGGCTGGTACCTTATCACTTTTCACTCTGTCTCCTAACACTGCTTAGTACATAGACCCCTTAAGTCTGTACATATTTCCAAAGTATGTAAAGGGCATGAACCTATGGGGACATTATCTGTGCTACAGAATGATGCTGCACCGTGACCGCCGCCATTGTGCGTTACATGAGACCATTTGCAGCTGACAGCGATTAGACGTTTCTTCCTCAGTCACTGCAATTTGTCGGCTCATTTGCTTCTGCCATTCTGACACTGTAACAGGCTCCTGTGTCCCGGCCATCGGAGGGATCTATCCAAAGTGATGAAAGCAATAAATAAAGGCCGGCGTTCATACATTGCGGCCATACAGGGGCTGTATATTGTATGCAATGTTCTCCATCAGAAGTAGTCCAGGTGTACAGAGCATTATCTGAAGGATCCAGGTTACAGTCACATTTTTTTTTTAATGATACAGGTCACCCCGCTCTACTACTAAAGTTTTTTGCTTTTTTGGGGGGTGGGGGGGTGAATTAGGTCCCTTTTAAATATCTTCTGAAGATGGTGGAGCTTTACTATCGTGGTCATTCTTGGGCAGGGCAGAAGCCAAGGCCTGACTGACAGGCTAGCAATCTTTTACAACATTTTGGTACTGATTGGTGGATACAGACACAGGCACGTGGTCGGTAATTTCACACCAAGAGTAGCGGGCAGCTTACCATCTAACATTTCTGTAATTTAGACAGAACTATAATAGCGAAACAGAGGCAATTTATTCACTTTGGTTGTTTTATATTAGGGTGATGCAGCCCTGTCCTCACTTTCACATCACTCATCTCCTGATATACTCTGTGCTGCTGGGGACCCTGCTCCTCCCACTATATAACGCTCAGTCTGTGGCTTCCTGTTGCTCCCAGTCAGGGGCATTTTAAGAGAGGAGGGGGCCCGTGTACACTCACCGTGCGGGGCCCCCTCCTCTCTCCCCGGTGGCTGGCAGCAGACTGATGCGGCTGGCCAGCCACTGGAGCATTAGTAGACTCTGAGCACTAGAGTGTGCCCGGGGTCTACTGCACAAGCGCAGAACACCGAAAAAATGGCCACGGCGGCCATTTTGCCAGTGTTCTGAGCAGCGCTGACACCCGACGCGGGACCACGGACAGGTAAGTTTAAAAAAATATGGGTGCAGTGTGTGTGGTGCCCCTCACCTTAACCCTCCCTCCTATTAGGTTTAGGCACTAAGGGCCTGATTCAGAGCCGGACGCTATTTGCGGTCGTTCGTCCAGAAAATAGGGGTGGCTATTCAAATGAACCGTTCGCTCTTTGCGGTTTGTTCACGCCTCTATGTCTGAACGAGCGAACAAAACTTGCGGTCGTTTTTTGAAACAATACGCCCCCTGGCCGCTCGCATCCTACGTCATGTCCGCTATTTATTAGATTAATCGAGTACATCGACCAGGGTATGAACTGCTCGCTATTCTTGTGGTTGGTTTTTGCTACCACAATTTTGCGAGCAGTTCTGACTATAAAATAACCCAGTGACGTGGTCAATGACGCTGCTGTATTAATTATGCACACCCTTAAAACGCCCGTTTTGACCTTTAAGCACGCCTGCGATCGGATCTCCACTCCCCGTTTTCAAGCACCTTCCCCTGTTACCACCCACATACGCCTCATCCTGCCACTCAAAATAGCAGGCATTCGCTATTTAGCGAACAAACGATTATCGGCGGCACTGACTGGTTCGCGCATGCGTATTACGATCCGTACGCATGTGCAGTTGGGCAAACATCGCTCGGAGCGAACGAGCGGCCGCTTACGAGCGGCTCTGAATCAGACCCCAAGTCTCCCCCCTTCGTTCCTAAACCTAACCTCCCCCCACCCCCCAAAACCTAACCCCGGAATGCTGCCTAAATCTAACCCTCCCCCCACCGCGGCTAACAGCTAAGACGTCCCGGCTTACCTCGTTCGGGATGGCGTCGGGATTAAGATAGGCATCGGTATTTCAATGCCTATTTTAAGTGCTGTGTCGGGCTTGCACCGTGGGTTTAGACCAGCGGCATCCCGTCCGCCGGTCTGCTAAATACATCCCCTGTTGGGTAGGTGGGAGTTGAATGCTAAACTGAAACTAAAACCTCAAACTAAAAACCAGGACCTTAGTCGGGCCCCCGAGGGACACTTTAGTCACAGGCATCACACACCCTAGGAAGCCATTAGCTCAGGAACGCTGACTTAGCTGAATTAGCAAACGCTGACCGCTTATTATAAATACAATACAAATGCTTTGATGCCAAAAGATTTTGGAAAATAAATATAAACGTCTGCTAGTCTGGGTGTGACGGGGTTAAGGAGAGCGCTTCCCCAGCTCTGTATGCTAATAGTTATATTTAATGAATCTTTAATAAGTTCTGCTGGAACAATTTGCTATCTAACGAAGCAGCGACTTTTATTAGAAATGAAGATCTTGAGATTAATTATATCCTTTAGATGAAAGGTTCCTCACATCTCCCAGGTTTTGTGGCCATGGATAGAGGTTGTGAAGCGGGGGACAGCCATAGCGGGCCCAGCCTAGAGCAGCCATAGCGGGCCCAGCCTAGAGCAGCCATAGCGGGCCCAGCCTAGAGCAGCCATAGCGGAGCAAGCCTAGAGCAGCCATAGCGGAGCAAGCCTAGAGCAGCCATAGCGGAGCAAGCCTAGAGCAGCCATAGCGGAGCAAGCCTAGAGCAGCCATAGCGGAGCAAGCCTAGAGCAGCCATAGCGGAGCAAGCCTAGAGCAGCCATAGCGGAGCAAGCCTAGAGCAGCCATAGCGGAGCAAGCCTAGAGCAGCCATAGCGGAGCAAGCCTAGAGCAGCCATAGCGGAGCAAGCCTAGAGCAGCCATAGCGGAGCAAGCCTAGAGCAGCCATAGCGGAGCAAGCCTAGAGCAGCCATAGCGGAGCAAGCCTAGAGCAGCCATAGCGGAGCAAGCCTAGAGCAGCCACAGCGGAGCAAGCCTAGAGCAGCCACAGCGGAGCAAGCCTAGAGCAGCCATAGCGGAGCAAGCCTAGAGCAGCCATAGCGGAGCAAGCCTAGAGCAGCCATAGCGGAGCAAGCCTAGAGCAGCCATAGCGGAGCAAGCCTAGAGCAGCCATAGCGGAGCAAGCCTAGAGCAGCCATAGCGGAGCAAGCCTAGAGCAACCATAGCGGAGCAAGCCTAGAGCAGCCATAGCGGGCCCAGCCTAGAGCAGCCATAGCGGGCCCAGCCTAGAGCAGCCATAGCGGGCCCAGCCTAGAGCAGCCATAGCGGGCCCAGCCTAGAGCAGCCATAGCGGGCCCAGCCTAGAGCAGCCATAGCGGGCCCAGCCTAGAGCAGCCATAGCGGGCCGAACCTAGCGCCTGCTTATCAGATTTATAAGCCTTGATCAAGCTATGATCAACAAGGATATTCTGCAAACATGCCCTGTTAGTGGCCCTTGAGGACAGACTAGGAAAAACACTTTATTACATTAAAAGGAAAATGTTCCGCAGACCCCACCTGAAAATGTCTCGGAACGCCTGTGGATAGCTGTGTGGCAGGTGGGTGGTTATCGGAGGGCGACAGACCCTTAGGTACATAAGCGAGTTATAAAACACGACAGTCTTATCAATACATAGAATTCACCATATGTATTAAAATGGTTGCAGCACATATGGGAAAGATCCGCTGAGGACCGTTGGCGCTGCTGTCCCCATAGTATTCTGTGAGGCTGTAATGTGCCAACTTTCCGGAGCTTCTGTCTGACATGCTTCCCTCTCCTTCCCCTCAGCTTGTGTATGTGCAACTCCCGGGTCATAAACCAGGAAGTCAGCGCAGCGCCGGGGCAGCTCCATATAGGAAGAGCTGTTCCGCGGAGGTAAGTACTCATGTATACGGGGTTATTAAATGCCGGTATGCACGCGATAGGGGCAGCGGCCATTTTCCCGTCGTTTGCGCATGCACAGTACAGAGAAAATGGCCGCCGGGGCCATTTTCCCGGTGACCTGTATTTACACTATAGACTCTGGGCACACTCTAGTGCCCAGAGTCTATAACTCCGGCGCTGGCCGTGCACAGCTCACTGCGCTGCCGGCCGCCGGGCGGAGAGGAGGGGGGACTGTGTCGGACACTGCACACGGGCCCCCTCCTCTCTAGAAACGCCCCTGATAATTAGTAATGTTGGAGTTGTGCACTTGTAATTCTTCTTTTTGTGGATGCAACAATAGTCCTCACAGGTAGCACTTCCCATTATATATATATTCAGGGTGTGCAGTCTAGGGCCCTTTTCTACATAAAGTAAAGGACTTGCTCAGCTCCGTTGTGACATCATTACGCCATGACATCATGTGCTCTGCACTTTTGGGCACAATATCATGGACGTGATGGAACCTAGAGCCAGGAGCTCGGATGGAAAGGCAATGCTGGGGGAAATCTGCAGAGAGCCTTCTCCAGCGTCTGGGGGTCGTGGGTCCTTCTGGTGGCTGAGCCATGCAGTGCATCCCCTTCACCGGCATCCCTGGGGACTGCGGCCCTGTACCTAACCCACCACCTCCCAGGCTTCAAACATGATATCGGTGTCCTGCCAGCAATGACACTGCCCCCAACCTGGTCTGCGGGGAACATTGCATCTCCTCTTACAGCGACCAGATAAATATATGTCCCTCTAACAAGGCGTCATATCTGCCATCTCCGGTGCACCATCCCGATTTCCGTAATGAGACACTGATTAAAATGTCTGCAACTAAGTGACGCGTTATCTCCATCTACTCCCCGAGGCGGCTTCTTGTCTGATCAGCGGCGCCCTGATAACACGGCGCATTCCTGAGCAGAAAACCTCTCGCCTTACACCAGACACTAAGATGATAATGATAGAATATTAGTCTCTGTCTCGCCGCGGATTTCTCAGGGTTTTCCTTAATAAAAGTAAAACTCCTCTCAGAAGTCGGAACAATCAATATTTTTCCTTGTAACACGGAATCTGAGCTTAGAAGCCGCGCTGGGCTCCAGCGAGACATCCATTTTATTCACCTGAATTATTTTACCTGCTCGTCCCGGCTGAACGAATCATCACAATCTGATGAGAGAGGAAGATCTATGCGCAGTCATGGCGGACAGAGAGCGTATTTTCTGCATGCGACCAAGCGCCTGATATTAGGTGCGGGAATAAGAGATCATTTTAGGCCTCAAATAAAAATTAGGGAAAGAGTCGTCACATTTATAAATTTATCGAGACGAATAAGCTCAGTTTTAAGGACGACCTGCAGAACAATACATCTATATACCGTAAGGCAGTGACGTGGGGTGAGGTAAATGGCTGGGGAGGCACTGGCAGTGACGTGCGGTGAGGTGAATGGCTGGGGAGGCACAGGCAGTGACGTGCGGTGCGGTAAATGGCTGGGGAGGCACTGGCAGTGACGTGCGGTGAGGTAAATGGCTGGGGAGGCACTGGCAGTGACATACGGTGAGGTAAATGGCTGGGGAGGCACTGGCAGTGACATACGGTGAGGTAAATGGCAGAGGAGGCACTGGCAGTGACGTGGGGTGAGGTAAATGGCTAGGGAGGCACTGGCAGTGACATACGGTGAGGTAAATGGCTGAGGAGGCACTGGCAGTGACGTGGGGTGAGGTAGATGGCTGGGGAGGCACTGGCAGTGACGTGGGGTGAGGTAAATGGCTGGGGAGGCACTGGCAGTGACGTGCGGTGAGGTGAATGGCTGGGGAGGCACAGGCAGTGACGTGCGGTGCGGTAAATGGCTGGGGAGGCACTGGCAGTGACGTGCGGTGCGGTAAATGGCTGGGGAGGCACTGGCAGTGACATACGGTGAGGTAAATGGCTGGGGAGGCACTGGCAGTGACGTGCGGTGAGGTAAATGGCTGGGGAGGCACTGGCAGTGACGTGCGGTGAGGCACATGGCTGAGGAGGCACTGGCAGTGACGTGCAGTGAGGTGAATGGCTGGGGAGGCACTGGCAGTGACGTGCAGTGAGGTGAATGGCTGGGGAGGCACTGGCAGTGACGTGCGGTGAGGTGAATGGCTGGGGAGGCACTGGCAGTGACGTGCGGTGAGGTAAATGGCTGGGGAGGCACTAGCAGTGACGTGCGGTGAGGTGAATGGCTGGGGAGGCACTGGCAGTGACGTGCGGTGCGGTAAATGGCTGGGGAGGCACTGGCAGTGACATACGGTGAGGTAAATGGCTGGGGAGGCACTGGCAGTGACATACGGTGAGGTAAATGGCTGGGGAGGCACTGGCAGTGACGTGCGGTGAGGTAAATGGCTGAGGAGGCACTGGCAGTGATGTGCAGTGAGGTGAATGGCTGGGGAGGCACTGGCAGTGACGTGCAGTGAGGTGAATGGCTGGGGAGGCACTGGCAGTGACGTGCGGTGAGGTAAATGGCTGGGGAGGCACTGGCTAGTATCAGAGTCAGAGTCACACATACATATATGACCCTGAGGGTACATGTGGGCATTATAAAGAGGTGCAGCAGGATATAGTGCTGGGAATTTGGTGAGTTTTGATCAGGGATGTGCAGATAAGGTAGCGAGGGGAGGCAGCGCCTCACCTGCCATAGACTTTTTACTCCAGAGTTTTGACTATAAAAATTATTAGAATAATACAAAGAGGATATTTATAATATTTTATTTCATTTTTTCTTATAATTTTTATAGTCAAAACTCTGGAGAATACTGAAGTATGACAGGAGGCTCTGCCTCACCTGACCGTACACCACTGCCACAAGGAGATGTAGGAGTATAATAGTACGGTTAGACCTGCGTTATAGGAAACAATTAACAATACATCTATATAAGGAGTATAATAGTACGGTTAGACCTGCACTATAGGAGACAAGTAACAATACATCTATATAAGGAGTATAATAGTACGGTTAGACCTGCACTATAGGAGACAAGTAACAATACATCTATATAAGGAGTATAATAGTACGGTTAGACCTGCACTATAGGAGACAAGTAAGAATACATCTATATGAGGAGTATAATACTACGGTTAGACCTGTGTTACAGGAGACAAGTAACAATACATTTATATAACGAGTATAATAGTACGGTTAGACCTGCGTTATAGGAGACAAGTAACAATACATCTATATGAGGAGTATAATAGTGCGCTTAGACCTGCGTTATAGGAAACAAGTAACAATACATCTATATAAGGAGTATAATAGTACGCTTAGACCTGCGTTATAGGAGACAATATATCTATATAAAGGAGTATAATAGTACGCTTAGACCTGCATTATAGGAGACAAGTAACAATACATCTATATGAGGAGTATAATAGTGCGCTTAGACCTGCGTTATAGGAAACAAGTAACAATACATCTATATAAGGAGTATAATAGTACGCTTAGACCTGCGTTATAGGAGACAATATATCTATATAAAGGAGTATAATAGTACGCTTAGACCTGCATTATAGGAGACAAGTAACAATACATCTATATAAGGAGTATAATAGTATGGTTAGACCTGCGTTATAGGAGACAATATATCTATATAAAGGAGTATAATAGTACTCTTATACCTGCGTTATAGGAGACAAGTAACAATACATCTATATAAGGAGTATAATAGTACGCTTAGACCTGCATTATAGGAGACAAGTAACAATACATCTATATAAGGAGTATAATAGTACGCTTAGACCTGCATTATAGGAGACAAGTAACAATACATCTATATAAGGAGTATAATAGTATGGTTAGACCTGCGTTATAGGAGACAAGTAACAATACATCTATATAAGGAGTATAATAGTACGCTTAGACCTGCATTATAGGAGACAATATATCTATATAAAGGAGTATAATAGTACGCTTAGACCTGCATTATAGGAGACAAGTAACAATACATCTATATAAGGAGTATAATAGTATGGTTAGACCTGCGTTATAGGAGACAATATATCTATATAAAGGAGTATAATAGTACGGTTAGACCTGTGTTATAGGAGACAATATATCTATATAAAGGAGTATAATAGTACGCTTAGACCTGCACTATAGGAGACAAGTAACAATACATCTATATAAAGAGTATAATAGTACTCTTAGACCTGCACTATAGGAGACAAGTAACAATACATCTATATAAAGGAGTATAATAGTACTCTTAGACCTGCACTATAGGACACAAGTAACAATACATCTATATAAGGAGTATAATAGTACGGTTAGACCTGCACTATAGGAGACAAGTAACAATACATCTATATAAGGAGTATAATAGTACGGTTAGACCTGTGTTATAGGAGACAAGTAACAATACATCTATATAAGGAGTATAATAGTACGCTTAGACCTGCGTTATAGGAGACAATATATCTATATAAGGAGTATAATAGTACGGTTAGACCTGTGTTACAGGAGACAATACATCTATATAAGGAGTATAATAGTACGCTTAGACCTGCATTATAGGAGACAATATATCTATATAAGGAGTATAATAGTACGCTTAGACCTGCATTATAGGAGACAATATATCTATATAAGGAGTATAATAGTACGGTTAGACCTGCGTTATAGGAGACAATATATCTATATAAGGAGTATAATAGTACGGCTAGACTTGGCAGTGCCAGTAGGATATGAATGACAATGGGGCAGCAGGTCACCAGGGCTTGTACTGAACAGGAGAACAATATACGTGGTTTAGCATTCCTATGGGCACTTCAGGCCAGCAAGGAGATTAGCTAAAGTGGATGCTATAAATGGAGTGACGTACTGTACATGGACAGTTTAAAAGCGCTCAGTCATGTCAGGAGGGAGACGCGTCACTTCCCCATTGGTGATGTACCATTTGGGGGAACGCGTAGAAAAGCCTGAAAGGAACCAAATCTAATCGCCACATTTCTTGGCCCACTATTCCCTGCTAGCCACCGACATCAGAGACACAAGGCCTAACCATTCCCTACCAGCCACTGACATCAGAGACACAAGGCCTAACCATTCCCTACCAGCCAATGACATCACTGAGAAACAAGGCCTAACCATTCCCTAACAGCCAATGACATCACTGAGACACAAGGCCTAACCATTCCCTACCAGCCAATGACATCACTGAGACACAAGGCCTAACCATTCCCTACCAGCCACTGACATCACTGAGACACCAGGCCTAACCATTCCCTACCAGCCACTGACATCACTGAGACACCAGGCCTAACCATTCCCTACCAGCCACTGACATCACTGAGACACCAGGCCTAACCATTCCCTACCAGCCAATGACACCACTGAGACACAAGGCCTAACCATTCCCTACTAGCCAATGACACCACTGAGACACAAGCCTAATCATTCCCTACTAGCCAATGACATGACTGAGACACAAGCCTAATCATTCCCTACTTGCCAATTACATCGCTGAATCACGAGGCCTAACCATTCCCTACTAGCCAGTGACATCACTGAGACACAAGGCCTAACCATACCCTACTAGCCTAATACATAACTGAGACACAAGGCCTAACCATACCCTACTAGCCAGTGACATCACTGAGACACAAGGCCTAACCATACCCTACTAGCCTAATACATAACTGAGACACAAGGCCTAACCATACCCTACTAGCCTAATACATAACTGAGACACAAGGCCTAACCATACCCTACTAGCCGAAGACATAACTGAGACACAAGGCCTAAGCATTCCCTGCTAGCCAATGACATCACTGAGCTATGAGGCCTAACCATTCCCTGCCAGCCAGTGACCTCATTAAGGCATTAGACCTAACTATTCCCTACCAACAAGTGACAGCCCCTAAGCATGAAGCCTACCAGCCAGTGACTTCACTGAGGCCTTTTCATTCCCTACCAGCCAGTGACTTCACTGAGGCCTCTTCATTCCCTATCAGTCAGTGAGATCACCGAGGCATGAGGCCTACTGACTCACTAGGATCGAGTGCTAGTGCTAATGTATGGATAGGCTGCAATCATACGATACGGCTTCTGCCACCATATACAGTAACTGTGTGTAAGTGACAATAATGGTTTTAACAGGTGACGTCACCTCTGTATTAGGAACCTACAGATGTCAGACACTTTGGGTTGATTATAAAACAAGAGCTGCCAGGTTCCTTGTCAGACACATGAATGTTTTGGCAGTTTTGCAATCAGACGATCAGAGTTGCCACAAACACCACAAAGCACCTAAACACTTTACCAATATACAGATTATACACAGATTAGATGCTATATACATTTCAGAGCCATACAAACACATTTTAGGGGCTATTGGGGGGTATCTATTTATAAATATGTAATCAGACCCAATAGAAGGACAGATGTGATTGCAGCAGTCACTCTATCCAGTGACACGAGAACCCATCTCTGGGTCCCGCAGGGTTTGGGAATCACAGACAGAATTAGAAGACTACGCGGGATTGGACAACACGGACGTCACTTCTCACCCATCATGTCCAGGACGCTCTGATGATTGGATATAATGACACAGGGCCCGTCCATCTGAAAGTTCTCCAGGCCCTTCACCTCAAACCGCACCCCGAAAAAATACTTCAAGGTACGCACAAAGGACCGGATTATCCTGAGGAGAAAATAAACGATAATGTTTCAGGAACTCATCGGCGGATATTACATTTTATGTCAATGAGGAATTCCAGCCGTTTCAATTAAACGAATATCTATCTATTACAGTAATCTGTCTAATGAGGGCAGCGATCAATGGAATGTAAAACATTCCTGTGTATACAGACCGACATGGTGAATTAGGAGAGATTGATTCATATATAACAGTGCTGCTATCTAAGTGGAACACAAAATGACCGAATGAGCTCCTGCATTGCGTGCACAGAAAATAAATAAGTATATTCGCCTGTACGCATCGTACATTTTCAGTGCGCACTTGCACCAGCCTATACTTGGGGCAAATTATGCGCCTGAAGTGTATTTCCACTTACACCCAACTCTTTACTGCCCGCAGCTGCGTTGACACGAACCTAGGTGAACGCCTACTCCATTGCAAGTGAAGGTGTGACTGATAGCTCACCCATAACTGCGCAGGCTCGCCCCGGAGGAATCACGCAAGATACATTACACAAACATGCGTACAGATTAAGCACCAGGCCATAAGGGGTATATTTACTAAAGTGAGAGTTTTTATAAGTGGAGATGTTGCCCATAGCAACCAGATTCTACTTAACATTTATCTAGCACCTTCTAGAAGATAATAGCTGGATTCTGATTGGTTGCTATGGGCAACATCTCCATTTCTACAAACTCTCACTGTAATTAATATACCCCTATATCTCTTCGTCAGGTAACGATAAAGGAACTTCAACAGAGTCTCCTTATGCAACATTGAAAGTAATTGTCAAATTATTATTTTCCCAACCAGTTATCATTAATGCTACAGAACATTTTGTGTTAAATGATAGAGACAAATAATTGTCTCAGAAAGAAATGAGCTGGAAATTTCAGCTAACACAGACACCCCACAGGCTAAATGAAGGTTCTGAAATATCCCAATTCCATGTAAAGTGTAAATATGTACCTCATAATGTCCCACCCTGTAAGGACTTATACTCCTCAAACGTCTTCTGAGGTTTACCCTCCTTTTTTACCTCTGCAATCTCCCCACCGCTTAACATGATGATGATGATGCCGCCTTTTGAGGATGATACTATTTCAAATAAATTCTGTCTCAATGTTTTCAAAATACAATGCGGACCATGCGAAAATGGAGGCCAACACCACTCTTAGGCTACAACAATATGGCTGCTGCCTTATGATTTACATATTTATATGAAGTTTTCACATGTTTATATGACAATAATGAAACACATCAAAAGAGAAAGAGAACGGGTGGTCACGATATTAAATATAAAGCAGTTTCCATTTATCTTGACATTACAGCTAAATAGAGGATCGGTCTGCAAATATTTCGCCCACATATAGTACAGATTGGTTTGATTTCATTGGGTTATTGGGTTGCTGAACTTCACCAGGGCTAAAGCCCTGTACACACTGGACGATTTATTTGAACGATAGTGACATCTTTCAACTATATATATCGTTCAAATCGTCCAGTGTGTATGCGCACTTACCAACGAACGATGCGAGCTCCCGCGGATCATTAACGATATCCCTAGTCGTCTCTACATGCAGTTTAATCTGGGGATATCGTTAATGATGTCATGCTGCCGAATGCAGCATGGCCCCGCCCCCCCTGCCGTCATTTCGGCAAGCGTGTGTGCACCCTCGCTGGCCCGCCACATCAGACATCGCTGGATACACACATCGTCTAGTGTGTACCCAGCTTCAGTCTACATCGTCTGTGGTACCAATAAAATGGAGCCCAGACTTCAACATGGCGGATAAGATTGTTGCCATTACCTAGAAATGATTGCTTCTGTATAAGTGTCACATTAGCAGAGATCATCGCCTGAGGCGGACCACGGGCTCGGTGTACCCACATTCAGCGGTGAGCCGCACATACGCACTTGGCACAGACCAGCTGTTAAATTAATGTAACAGGCCTCATTCAGATTCCTGGAAGCGGAGACACCTGGTGCATGCACGGAACGGACCACGGAGCGCGTGTTAGTATTTCATTATTTAATTACCACTATTAAGGCTACTATATATTTTACCCATGTAATAAGCACCCCCTTCCCTTGAAGATGTTTATACACTAGATGAAACGCGTTGGTTTATTGGTCATTTATTGCAGATCACTTGAAGTAATTTTCCGAGGACATATACGCAAGCGGTTTTCACTATTTTATTGATGTATCAAGATTTTATACCTTCTGATTCTTTTAAGGTAGTTTTAAAAATAACAACACACTATGAGCCTGGGGAAATAGCCCACGATTTGGCCCCAGGTTTATTGTGATGGCTTCTATGGTTCCCCCTACACCCCAGGAGTAAGGAGATGACATCCACCTGACATAGGAAGGACTTCAAGACAAACATAAGATTATATCATGTGAGCTAGTTTGTGCCTGTAACGTGGTACGAGGGTAATTTGCACAGCTATGTACACACAATATTTGATTTTGAACATACAGTATTACAACCAATTCATCATCATGCTCACAACAAAATACAGTGTATAATCTGCGCAGTGATTTTACGCTCGCCTATTTATAAGTGATGAAGGTTCTTACACAACCAATAGACCCTCGCTTCATAAATGTGAAGGATCAACCTCAAAATGAAAAGGAAAACAATAGCGCTCTCTGCGTAACAAGGGAATGGTTTACGTGCCCTTATTAAGTGAGTTTCCAATGACCTATTGTAACAACATACAAGAGGATGGCTGGCACCAGATGATCACTGATCCATCTCAGGGGCGGCAGACCCATGTCTAGTCTCCATTCAGGCCCCCTCCTCTCTCACTGTGCCAGAATCCTGTGCATGCGTTGGTCTCCAGGAACATGGCGGCCGCAACATTTTCTGCAGTGCTGACACCAGACTGGTAAGTTTAATGCATGGGTGCAGTGTGTGCCCCTCTGGACCCAAGGGCACGTGTGCACCCATTATAGATAGACTGATTAGTCAGTGGGGTATCACTGATAGGCATGTACAGTAAGTCTAGAGGGTGTAGCTGTGTCCCTCTAGGCCAGGGTGGTCCTCCAGCTGCTGTGGAACTACAAATCCCAGCATGCTCTGCCACTATTTTTGCATGTCCTAATAGCTAAACTGTGGCATGGAATGCTGGGATGTGTAGTTCCACAGCAGCTGGAGTGCTGCAAGTTGAATACCCCGGGCTCTAGGCCGGGCCTGCCAGCGCTCCCTACTGGTTGGGAACACTGACAGAAGATGGACACCATCACTATGGGCAGACGTCTGGCATACTGGCTGAGCTACAACATGGCCCTAATCCTATGTGAACGGGTTGGAGGCAAGAACACTGCAAGACCGACCTTTACTAAAGCCTACGTTTTACCGAAATATATGTATATATAGCAGCCATGCTCCCCCTCAGTGACAAGCACCACTCAGAGGCCGAGGCTCGGCCAGGCGGTAAGCCACAAGTCCATTATCCTGTTGTGAAATCACAGATCCACAACGATGCACCAGCGCAGTGTCAGGAAAGTGCGCTGTATTACAGGTTCCTTCTTTCTGCCCTTTTATCCTCAGTGAACATTTAATTTAAGCAACAATAAACTTATATTAGTCTTCAGAACACTTATTGCGCACATCAGAGGCAGTATAAACCCCGCTCATTGCGTCAGCTCATCCTCCATCACTGCTCTGGCTACACGCAGCCGTTATCTCCACCCGCGCTCTGGACAGGAGTCGTCGCTCGCTGCTCCCTACACCCAGGGGAGTAGCGAAGGTGGTTCCGGTGGAGCATGAGCCCCGGGCACCAAAATGGACATGGGCGCTACTCAGTATGACACATCTGAGGTAAAGTCCTAAACTTAAATGATAAGGTATGAGATTAAACAAAGTCACTGCTTTGCTATGTAAAGTAATGAGGTGTTCCCAGGCATGACCACAAAGGGCTCTATTTACTACAATCCGCATATTGAATGCGGATTGTAGTGTGATATTACCGAGTGAATTCGCATTGCGAATTCAGGCAATATCACAGGGATTTACTATAAATCCCTTGCAGGGACAGAGCTTGCGATAAAGCTCTGTCCCTGCGGATCCCATCCGCACTCTAGTCGCGGTATTTTCGGAAAAAATACCGTGACTAAGAGCCCGCGCATGCGCCGACCGACCACCGCTACTACCCCCCACGACGCTAAGCCCCGCCCCCGGTGCTAAGCCCCGCCCCCCGCGATCGCGGACCCCCCCTCCCTTCATTACACTTACCTGCATCCTCCTGGCCTCCGGTGATCTTCTCCGGGCTTCCCAATCAGGTGATCTCCCATACTGCACTGGGACCCGATCACCTGATGACCGGGCCCCAGTGCACTGTGGGAGACCAGCTGACCGGAGAGGAGCCATCACCGGAGGCCCGATCACCGGTCCCTGGATTCAGGTAAGGAAAAAAAAAAATGTTTAATTTTTTTTTTTTTTCTTTTTTTTACAGTAATCAGCTTGCGGTCTGCTTAGACCACACAGCTGATTACTGGTACCGGCTCCCGCCTCTGCTCTCTCCGTTAGAGCAGAGTGGGAGCCCGGTAACCGGGGGAGACCCTGGATAACGCCACCTCCAGGTGGCGTTATTATCACAGGGCTTCCCCCGGTATTTTTTTACAATTTATTTTTAGTAATTGTGGTCGGATCACATTTCCCATTACAATTATGGGAAATGCGATCTGCTTTACTAAAAATAAGTGATACTGGGGGTTGGAGTAGAATTTTACTAATTCTACTCCAATTGCCCTGTAATAACTACAGGTGATACTAAAATAATGTGAAAAGGGTGTGAAAACACAAAAACAGCCTCTATCACTTTATTTTAGTAAAAATAATGTTAATAAATAGAGCCCAAAGTGTTATTTGAAAGGTCTTTTAAAATATATTAGACCTGAAATAATAATAATAATGGTGGTAGACAGAACATGGTTAGTAGTACTCACAGTACTATAGGTGCACTGTATATTAGGAGCATAGCCACTCCAGTGACTGCAATGGGGTGCACAGCTTATTACTGCAATTACTGCCCCAAGCCGCTGATTTCATGTTTAGCTATATTACGTAGATAATTCTGTGTAGTATATGCAGCTTTCGTTATTTCAAGATGTTTAGTAAATTCTCCGGCACTTATTCTCCTGCACTTTTACAATTTATATTTGCTCTAATTTATGAAAATTGGGGGGAAAAAAAAAATCAGAAACAGCGACATTGTATTTTGTTTATTTCAAGAAACATTGTAGTTTCTTATTCAAATGTTTTATTGTATTCAATTCTTGAATGTATAACAATTTTTCGCTGTTCAATAAATAGATTAATAAAAAAATAAAAAATAAATAAGCTGCGCACCCTGTGGAATCTCACTCTAGCACATGTACTCTGTCAGTTTACGTTAAATGATCAGAATATATAATACAATCTCCTCTATTGAGTAATAACAATGATTCAAAGGAGATAAAAGTCAGATCCTAGGTGCTATACATAAATAAAGCAGCTTAGTGTCAGATAGTGCCTCACCGAAGCATTCTATTACCCCAATGGGGCCTCAATGCCCAGCGTGGTACTGCCACTGTTTGCTCTTTTTCTCTTCACTTCAGTATTGCCCCTCAGGCTGGCCATACCCCACTGTCACAGTTCAGTACAGTACAGGGAAGAGGGACGGTATGACCTGCACTTTCTCTGGGCACCCTGGTTCCACGCTAGTCCTTTGCCTACACCTGTAAGTTCCTCCTGCGTATGAGGGATCGGGTAGGGAGAGGGGGGGGTTACTAATGAGAGGAACAAAAGAGAATCGGAAGGACAAGAGGATATAAATCTATATTGGTTCAATCCCGCTTCCTACACTGGACACAGGGGTCTGATGAAGAAACTAATATACGGCGGTTTGCGGAGCACATTTTGCATACATTTTCGCACTGCGCACGTTCTGTCAGACGTCGTATGGGAAACGCGCAGTCATGAGCATTTCAGTCACATCTCCACTTACAATAAAAGTGACGCCCATGCACGCAAGCCCAGCTCGGGGAGGGTGTGTTGACGCAACTGTGGGTTGTGATTGTTAGATACAAGTACAAATATGCCTGTAAGCGCGCCCTGATGATGGCGACTAGAACCAAACCCATCGTACATAGAGCGGGGGCGCAATGCAAGGTACATACAACTCAGTAGGTCTGCAAAATATGATGCATTTATT
Source organism: Taudactylus pleione (assembly GCA_031769625.1). Lineage (NCBI taxonomy): Eukaryota > Metazoa > Chordata > Amphibia > Anura > Myobatrachidae > Taudactylus > Taudactylus pleione. The sequence continues at coordinate 863,464 of JAUIMM010000849.1, read as the reverse complement.
TTTTCCCCCCATCAAACTCTAAGAGCCGTATTCAATATGAGCCGCGATACTTTTTCGCGGCCCGGACTTTCCGCCTACTTCGCCTGTTTGGCAGGCGGAAAAGTATCGATTTACCCCGTATTCAATATGAAAGTACACGAAAACGGGACTCGGCGAAACTGAAACAGGCGGAAAGTGATGTCAGATTTGGGGAAATCAGTCTGACACCCCCCAAATGATGCTCTGACATGGGGGTTCACTATGGTACCCCCCGATTTGGCTTGCTGAAGGTATTTTGGTTTTTTAAACGGGCTCAATAGCTGCTAAATAGCGTTTTTCTATACGTGGTGCAGAATAGTATTCAGGAGTATTTTTTTCTGAAAATAACTTATCCCAGCAAATTTGGGGTACTTGAAAATGGGGGTCAGCATATTTAAAAGATGCTAAAGTGAAGTTTAAAAAATCGTGAAAAATCCACCTGCCGCAAACACCTGCAATAAAAAAAACACCTGGGGCATACTTGGGGACCCCCCCAGAGTAAACTTCGCTAGTTTTTAACTTTGTACCCCCAATTTTTTTTTTCCTCCCCCTTTTTTTGGGGGGTCCTTTTTTTTTTTTTACATGTTGACACAGATTACCTTTGGGGGACTGTCTTGAGACTGCACGGGGGTTCCCGCAACGTTGCACCCCAAAACCCCAATTCTGCACTTTTTTCCGCCTGCTATTCATAGGCGAAACTTTTTCGCCTGGTACATTGCATCGACTATCCACCTAGGCGGAAAGTCCTTCAAATTGAATATGGGGCAAAACCCAAACAGGCGAAAATGACGTCGTCACCCACGAAAAAGTTTAGCCAAAAACATGTGAAAACGGCTTTTCGCTCCAAATTGAATATGGGCCTATGTCGGGTCCAGAGAATAACGTATGTAATGTGTACATGATACATGTACTAATGTAGTAGGGGTTACAGGGAATTTCACATCCCACACGCTGATTTCAATCAAGGCAGCTGGCAGGAAGGGATGATGGTAAATTTGCTGTATAGCTGATTTCTGTGGTTGATACAACGATATAAACAAGTGACCAAAGTCCTACGTGACACCTTCTAGCAAACAAACAGGAAATACAAAACACATGTAAACACGGCGGTGTGATTATTATTCAACGCTGCCCTGTGTATCCGTAATATTATTATGGTTCAGTGATGTATTCCGCGCAAAACAGAGATCCTGGGTTGTGCAGCTTGTCGCAGTATAAATGAATATCATCTCATTTCTCTAAGTGTGTCCTAGAGAATCACAGCAAAGATACTGCACAGCTCAGCGTTGCACAACATCCCCAGCCACCTGCAGATTCCTCACCAGCTCAAAGATCACAAACAGGTATTATTACCCAATGGTATGGCCATCACCTGATAATACCGCTATCAGGAATCTGTACCAGGGACTAGTCAGGATAATGAGAAAAACTATTATACATAACAGAAACTTTAGGGCCGTAGTGGAACTACAAGTTGAAGCATGCCCTGTCTGCCTCCTATCTACAGAGGAAACTGTGTTTAGAACTAGAAAGCAAGTTCAATGTGTCTCTATGTTCGCTGAGAGCACCACCCAACCTCAGAGCCCTGGAGGGATAACATTTAAAGCAGGAATCTCATGAAAAACAGGTGTTTATCTTTAAGATGCTATTAATGAGGAATAATTCTGCAAAGTTCCCAGTGTCATGTGACTACCGTGGCAACCACAGTCACATGACACACATTGAGGCTTTGGAAATCCCTTCTGAGCTCTGCACTGTGAATTCTTCATAAAATACCCATCCGTATATCTACAGTTTCAGATTTTCAGCAATCAAAAATGTGCGTGGAATGCATAGAAAGGGGGCTGTGAATACCGGCATGGATATTTATGGGATAACCGCCAATTCCTTAATCCTGGTCTTGCATTGCTGGAATATTAGTGAATGCTTACAGGGAAGTTGCAGCTGGATTTTGGCTTATTCATGGTGTACTGTATTTGGGGGAAGTTGTTGGGACATGTGGCTACTCTATATAGCCAAAGTATGTAGATGCCAGACATCACACCCATAGCTGTTGGGAGACCACCTCATTCCTAAACCATGGACAATACTATGTAGTAGCTGCTGGAACAGGCCTCATAGTCCTGGGAAGAATTCCCACTAGTTCTAGAAACATGGCTGCAGGTTTCGCATCCATTCTGCCGACGTGTTAGTGCGGTCGGGCACTGATGTTGGGGATAAGGTCGGGGTCATCCCAAAGGTCCTTGATGGGGTTGAGGTCAGGGCCCTGTGCCGGCCAGCCAAGTACTTCCACACCAAACTTGGCAAACCAGATTTTGACAGACCTTGCTCTGTGCGCGGAACATTGGCATGCTGACACAGGGAAGGGCCTTCTTCAATATGCTGGCACAACACTGGATGCCCAGAATTCTCTACAACGCTGCTGTATGCTGTAGCATTAATATTTCCCTTCACCGGACCCAAGGAGTCCAGGCCAAACCATGAATGACTAAACAGTTGGCAGTATGCATTTGTACAGAGAGCGTTCTCCCGACATCCGCCTAGAAGATTGCCAGAACGCGGCTCCACTGCTCCAGAGTCCAATGGTGGTGTGTGCGCATTACACCTCTCCGGCCAGCGCCTGGCTCGTGTGCGGCTGCTCGGCCATGGAAACACAATCCAGGACCTACCAACTAATCATTCCTGTGCAGACGTTGCTTCCAGGGGCAGTTTGGATCCCGGTAGAGAGTATAACAACCGAGGACAGGAGAATTCAGCACTCGGCGATTCCATCATGTGTGGCTACGGCTTCACGGCTGCACTGCTGCTGCTCTGAGCCGTTACTACCTCATAACAACAGCACTTACAGTGTGCTGCCTCCATTTTTCTCTTCCTCTCCAAGAGATCCCAGAGGGGAAGCCCAAGTTGCAGGTAAGGGGAGGTGGGGTGTTGCAAATCATGTGATTACAGTCCCACCCACCAGTTGCGCAATGCCCAATGTGCACCTGGATGGGCGAGGACAGGGACTGTCTACTGGGGAAGTGAGGGTTGGACTACTCTACTGTGAGAGCTCCCTGAAATTTCATTTCAGGAGAGTACGCAGTTGTCTGGGGCAACTCTAGCTGGGCAGAAATGTCTTGTTGGAATTTGGCAATCTATGACCGTGCCATGCTGAATGCCACCAGCGGAAGAACTTCATTGGTGGTGCCTGGAGACAAGGTCTCCAGCAGCAGCCCCTCCCAGACCCCCCTACCCTACAAACCCTGGTATTCCTTAGGACCTTCTCTTGGTGGCACTGCTGGAGCCCCTTCTCCCACGACAATTGGTGCCCGGAGGCAAACGCTTCATTGCTCCTGGGAGTTACGTCACTGGGCACCTCAGGCACCCTGTCTGATGCTAATGTGTGACTATGGAGATAGCACCTCTTATGCTGGATTTTATGCAAACGTTAGCAATGGGTCTGGCTGAAAAGGCCAAACACTCATTCTGGCCATGAATCGCATATTACAGACAGAACACTGTCATAAACAAGCAGCTATAATGCTTACTACTGCAGCATGCTACAAAAGCACAGACTACAGGAACAAGCAGGACTCAGGGTTACAGAACAACAAACAAGAATGTCAGGTTGGTTGCACCAATAAAGGAATAACCCCTGGCAGAAAGGTACACGATCCCTGCCAGACCCCCAGAGTCAGGAGAATTCACCCCCACCAGAGCGTAACAGCCTCGTCCCAGCACTGACACAGGCGCCTGCTGTCCACGGCTGCAGCTCCGAGCAGACACCCGCACTGTACAATCAAGTCATCCTCAACACTGGGAGTACCTCTGATTTTTTTTTTTTCTTTCCTGAAGTTCAATCTTTTTATCCTCATACTTTGTATATTTTCCTGGCTGAGCCAGTGGCCATTGTTACACGCAGCGAGAATAAGTTTGATCACAGCAGTGAATTTCCGGGAGTCTTATGAGCCTCTGGAAATCCCTCTAGAAGAAGAACTGTGCGCAGGGCTGCTGCAATGATCTGCAAAAGACCTGGAACATTGATTGTCAACCGAATAATTTCCTTCACGCTGAGCAAATTTGCAGACGCTTGGAGAAGGATGTTTGCCCAATTACTTTCTGTAAATGACCATTAAATATTTGGAACTGTGAAGTGATTTCTAGATGAAGTTTTCTCCTCTGTGGAATCATTTCAGAGGAAATATTTCATTACCCCCCTTAATGGTGCGTACACACTGGGAGATATTACTGAGCGGTTGCACGATTATGACATCTTAACCGTGCAATCGCTCAGTAATCGTGCACTTTTATGTCAGAAACGACCAGCGTCGCACGCTCCTGCTGGACGTTTCCGACATCAATCATCACCTGCCGATAACGACAGATAGACCATGTTCGGGGATGAGGGAGGGTGCCTGCACCGAACAACTTATCTTTCAGTGTGGGCACTACAGGATGAGGAACGTAAAGGCCTGTGCATGATCTCTGCAGATTACCAATGGCGGCTTACAGAATGGAACAGTCACTTAATAAATAAAATAGTCTCATTAAAACCCCATTCAATAACAGATACATTCATTGTATTTATGGCTCAAGTGTTGCAAACACAAATTAAATATTCTTTAAAACTCCAGTAAATAAACATACAGTGGATCCGCTTGTACACAGTACATTCATATGCAACAGAATCCACCGTGCATCTATCGCTACTCTTTTGGAGGCTGCCATGTTGGAGGTGCTTCTCTCGCTGAGCAGACAGCGTTTGACTGACAACTTTGTAGACTTGCTGTGCAGAAATGTGGAACGATACACAAGGTGGGGGTTAATGATGTTACAGCAAGTCAACCGACTGACTTGCATCATATCCCATCAGGACATGGACCTAAAGATGTAGTGTGTGGAGTAATACTTTATAAGTGAGCTTCAGTGGAATGTTAGGTAACATCGAAGTGTTTATTTTACTCCATGATTCAGACCTAAAAAAAAAAATTGTTTTTCAGGTTTACTGGTTTAGAAGCTTTTAAAACTTGTGCTGCACACGATGAGTCCGTATTCGCCCGTAACCATGAGCAGAGGCGGCGTATTGTGGTGTGTACTGTATTACAACAAAAAGCCTATGTGCCTTCATTTCACTGTAACTCATTGGCTGGTATGTGCCCTGCTGCAAATTCTACTGGCATATTTTATTTCTGTTATATGCACACGTTTTCCTACTGATAGAGGACCGCAGACCTGACTGACTATAAGCTATGACATCATAACTCATCGTTACCACAGACAGAACAGTACCCAGAGATAGGACCATCACTTGTGTATATAAAACAAGTGTCTAAGGCAGTGATCAGGGGACAGGGGTAAATTACCCCACATGGACGGACAGCCGTCGCGACCATCGGGATTGCGACGAGACCCTTGCGGTAGGGTCTCGCTGCCGCAAGCCCTGGAGTGCTTTTGGCTCTATCAAAGCCAAAAGCACTCCCACTGACATCACTAGTGATCGGCCCCAGACGGTAGACGTTCCCATGGGAACGCCTCCGTCTGGGCAGCCACGCCCCCAGCACGCCCACCAAAGGGGGCGTGCTGTCAATCACCATCGACAGCACGCCCCCTTTGGTGCGAGACCCATAACAACGGCTTGGCCGTCGTTATTCGGGTCTCGCACATGCGCACGACTGAGCGCTCCTGAGCGGGTCTGAATCAGGCCCAAAGTTTGGAAACCTCTGATTTATTCATAAAAGAGACAGTGATGAATGACTGGGGATGTTATTCCAACACATCAGTTCCACAGTCGGAGCGTCTGCTGGCTGGGAGCGGCCATGATGACGTCTCCCAAAGTGGGTGGCACTGGGATCTAGGTGGAGACAGAATATTATCAGACATGCTCTGCTTAGTGGCAGGCTGGAAAAGCAGGAACATGGAGGCAATTGCCCTAGGGTCAGTCTTCAATATGAGAGGCCCAGAAGGCGTACAATGGATGGAATCTCTAGTGTTGGTGCCATTGTTGGGGCAGCCAATATCAGCGGGCATTGTTCTGCAGTACATTATGGACATACTGCCCTCTACTGGGCATAAATATAGGTATATTCATATTAACCCTAATATCTAATGCTAGACAATATTACATCCTAATGGGCATTATCTCTGGAGTATTATATCTTACTGGGCATTTTTTTTCAGCTTGCTGGACTTTACCCTTGGCACATTACACGTTGCTGGGCATCCCTGCTGGTGCCAAACATCCACCTGCACTTTACTCCTGCATATTACATCACACCGGGAAATATTACTGTAGTACTTAGACTTTTATAGGTATTATCACAGGCACATTACATCTTGCTGGTGCAATATTACAATCGACTGGCTGCTGTAACAAATATCAGCCTAATACACATTACTGGGGATTCTACAATGCTGGGCAGTAGGACTAGCACATTACTTCTTACCATCACTGCCAAACCTGCACCATGCCAGTTATCACTAGTGTTAATTACTGGGCAATATTGCGGGGTACATTATAGAGTTAGAGAATATCACTGATATGTTGTAACATACTTCACTATTCCCTGTAGGAAGTGATTATCCCGGCACCATGTGAGGACTACAGCTATACATGGTATAGGAGACATAGCACGGTGCTGCGTACTTGTATCAGAAATTAAAAATGAATAGGTCAGTTTATTTGCGCCGCACAATATGGGACAGGTACTCGCACAGTATCGCTGTCTAGTTCCCCATCTTCTGCAACATCTCAATAGAAATATGGTAGTGTGTGGCTAGCAATATGGCTGCCTCTGCCTCTCCCCCTGGACATTGCCTATACTCTGGATCCTGAAAGGCTTTTTATCTGGTAAAACAATCTGATTTTTGCAGAATGTGTTGGAAAACCTGAATGGTCAGTGACCCCAACAGGATGTGTGTGATCTTCACCCAACCTCTGATCTAGACAACCGGCCCAATTCGATGTGTAGAGTTTGGTTCACCATGTTTGGGTCCTTTGGTGGTCAGGTCAAACAAATGGGAGTAGATTATGGCCGGCATAAATCCGGACTGCGATTTCCGGTCAGCAAATCAAAATGGCTAAAAATTGTGGTATTTTGGCACGAAAATAATCGATCCACAGCTGACTCCGGCTGGTCGGCTAAGAAGGGAGCAGAATGACCTTTATGATCATTACCTCCAAATGGACAAATTTTTTAAATATGGACCTTATTGCGTGTGACCATGAAACCCCACAGATCCAAACATTTGGATGATCAGATGACCACGTAAACGACTGACAAGAATGTACGAAGTCTGGATTCCACGTGCAGTACAGATTGATATAGGTTGGCAGAAGAGGAGGTCCAACGTTACTAGGATAGAGGTCATTACCAAATGCAGCTATCAGCAATTGTTAATACCAGCAAGATTAAGTTGAACCCTTGTACCCATACATTATTATCATCTGTTGATAAGCTTCCCATGGCTTTACAACAATATCACAGCAATCCAATGAATGAAAGCACCCCATGGGGTAGGCTATAAGAAGCAACCCGATCATTACAATTGCTCATTCGTTTGTTTCTTCAGGCTGCTAAAAAATAATAATAATAATAGATAATCCTGTAGATATTCCACTTTGTTATGTTGTATGGTACATTATGTAGTAAGCAGAGAGGCTTTTGGTACCTTTCTGAGCTCTGTTTTCACCATGTCACACATGCTAGGAGTTGTGGCTCTGTGGCTGCCATGCTTGTTTTTCACAGATATACTATGCAATGACCGGGTTAGCAGCAGACAAATATTCATTATACAATCCACGGTCAGGGCTGGTGGCAGACAAACAAGAAATACATTATCTGAGGTTAGGACTGGCAGCAATCAGGATTAAATGACAATACAAACTGAAGTCAGGGCTGGCAGCAGACAAGAGACAGAGTCAAAATGCGCAAAGGTCAGCAATAAGCTCCAGAATGAAAACAGCGTTAGCAATAAGAACCACCACAAAGGAACACGTGCAGCTTATAGAAATGCAGGAACTATCAACGACGCATTAGAGACAACAGCCAATCAGCTACGAACTGAAGTATAGCACACTCTCAACCAATGAAGACGACACCCGGGGAGAGATAGGCAGCGTAGGGGAAGAAAAGGATACTACAGAGGTCTCCATGGCAACCAACTGAGAAGCCGGAAGAGCCACAATATCTTCATGTAAAATGAAAGCGCCAATTGAAAAGAGCCCTGGGCATCACCACCGCCCTTGTAGGTTGCGCCAATATTACGTCTGGCATCTAACATCTGTTTTCCCATGTAAGCTGACGCAATGGCATCCGGGAGCCATCTTGCCAGAGCATGTCCCGGCCCTGAATTGTTTTCATTCTGAACACAGAGACTGTCCTGACGAGGCCCAGGGTATTTCATCGTACGGCTTGTGGAAACTACCTTAGGGAGAAAAGTAGGATTATTTGCAACAAAACTTTGTCCATATATATATGTTCAAGATCTTACAGAGCATGAAATTCTCCCAGATGAAAAGGCAGAAGAAATGGCTAAATAAGAGCAGATCTCAGCCAGGCATAAAGGAGAGGATACGTGCCAGGGGGCTATGTAGCATAGAGCAGAGAAACAGGTCGCATGAAGCTGGAAGGGGCTGGGGTCATAGGTGACGGCTCGTACATGTGGCCCATCTCTGTGTTAGCAAAAGTCCAATTAGGTCCCATGGTTTTAATGCAAATTTGCACCTCTAAGTAATATCGGCAAACAACCTTTGCCCAGTCATTACTCCCAACATCGGACGATTCGCACTCAGGACGGGGGCATGGCTTTCTGACCTCAGGATGGGGGGCATGGCTTTCTGACCTCAGGATGGGGGGCATGGCTTTCTGACCTCAGGACGGGGGGGGGGCATGGCTTTCTGACCTCAGGACGGGGGGGGGCATGGCTTTCTGACCTCAGGACGGGGGGGGGCATGGCTTTCTGACCTCAGGACGGGGGGGGGCATGGCTTTCTGACCTCAGGACGGGGGGGGGCATGGCTTTCTGACCTCAGCACGGGGGGGGGGGCATGGCTTTCTGACCTCAGCACGGGGGGGGGCATGGCTTTCTGACCTCAGGACGGGGGGGCATGGCTTTCTGACCTCAGTACGGGGGGGGGCATGGCTTTCTGACCTCAGGACGGGGGGGGGCATGGCTTTCTGACCTCAGGACGGGGGAGGCATGGCTTTCTGACCTCAGGACGGGGGGGGCATGGCTTTCTGACCTCAGGACGGGGGGGGCATGGCTTTCTGACCTCAGGACGGGGGGGGCATGGCTTTCTGACCTCAGGACGGGGGGGCATAGCTTTCTGACCTCAGGACAGGGGGGGGCATAGCTTTCTGACCTCGGGACGGGGGGGGCATAGCTTTCTGACCTCAGGACGGGGGGGGGCATGGCTTTCTGACCTCAGGAAGGGGGGGTATAGCTTTCTGACCTCAGGATGGGGGGGGCATAGCTTTCTGACCTCAGGACGGGGCATGGGTTTCTGACATGACAAAATGAAACAAGAAAAGACAAGGAAAATAAAACACCACAGCAGGAGTAAAAGTCTATAATACACATTAATATGATCTAGAGGCTGCTGAGTGTGGAGAATTGGTGAAGTCAGCACAATGCTGGGTAATGGGAATATTTGTAGAAATTATAAAGTGCTCTGGAAGGAAAGGATTTGGAGTACAGCGCTCATTAATATTCCTGCAATGTGCGGCCTTATCACCCGCTGCTTTATTTTTGGAAGGTCAACCTTGAATTTTGCAACTATTTCTGCTTCGTCTTCCTCCGACTTCCAGGTAGAAATCACATTTAATAAAGTCTACAAAGTCCCCTCCTTCCCCAGTAACAGCACTTTAGGGACCCCCTTCTGCGCAGCTTCCCCCCATAGCTGGGGAGTAAAACGAGAGCTGGTTGGTCACCCCATGCGAAGTTTCATCTATGGGGCATGGAGAATCGGTGGGCAATCAGACTGTCGTTAGGCTGCATGCCTATATACACTGACCTACGTGGGCACGAAATCGTGTTTTGAATGGGTACACACATCATGCACTTGGTACACAGTATATGTGTGCGCTGGAAACGAATATACCTGGTCCCATCCAGGTGACTTGCACATGGCCGCCTTGTGTCTCTTGTAAATATTTTCATTACTGCAGTTTATGATTAAACAGATTATTACTATACAAAGGTGGCAGAAACTGCAGATTAACATTACTACAGGAACAAATCAAACATTCTTGTAACTGAATGTATATGTAATAACACCGGCTACTTCCCCCCCACCCCATGATATGCGAGCACCTGCCCCAAACACAAATACTACAATGAACAAGTACTACAATAGGTGAATGCACTGCATAATATCAGCATATTTAACCGTAGACCCCACATAAGTACTACAAGCTAGATTCTGGCAAACATAATTTGTTTATCTGAATTGTCTGTATTGGCTGACTGCAAACATGTTATGTAACGGTTTATTAAGTACTAGCTGGGATACCCGGCCTTGTCCGTGTTGAAGAATGGACCTTGAGGTACATCTGCAGCCTTCATTTGTTACACTGCAGACCAACACTGGAGAGCATGGCATATGAGAATGTGCTGGGAGGATATGAGTAACTGTCAGTACAGGTGCGGTGTGATAGTTGATCCTCTGACTCACAGCACTTCCATTGGAGCTTTGCCTGACCCCCCCCCCCCCTGCCAGAGCAGTTTTAGGCACTGGAAGACATCCTGAGCGAACTTACTTAAACCAAAATTTCAAATCAGAGACTCCACGGCCTACTTGGCGGGCTCCATGTAGAAATCCATGGCCCTGACCAACTTCAAAACATAGTCAAGAACCTAATCCTGGTCAAACTACATAAACTACCAGTTATAGGAGGCCCCATGTCCGGTATCCTGTCTGGTATCCTGAATGAGGCCCCATGTCCGGTATCCTGAATGAAGCCCCATGTCCGGTATCCTGAACGGGAATTGGTGTGAAATACCGCCGGCCGCATGGCCGGCGGTTCGATTCCCGGCAGCCCGACATCAGCAGAGATCCCGGCAGCAGAAGCCCGACAGCGCTGGAAATCCCGATCGTGGATAGGTAAGTATTGTCTAACCTAACCCTCCTAACCCTAACCCTCCTTAGGGGTGCCTAACCCTAACCTCCCCCCCCAAGTGCCTAACCCTAATCCCCCCCTTCCCTGCTGCCTAAACCTAAGTCCCCCGGTGGGGTGCCTAACCCTAAGTCCCCCCCCGGGGTGCCTAGCCCTAACCCTCCCTCCCCCTAGCCTAACCCTAACCCTAACCATCCCGGGGGGGTGCCTAGCCCTAAGTCCCCCCCGGGAGCCCTAAACCTAACCCTCCCCCCCCCACGGCTGTCCGCTCGCGGCGCCCAGCATCACTACGATCGGGATGCCAGGCGCCGATCTCCCAGCGTCGGGGAAATGCCGGGCATCTACATCTAGATGCCCGGCATTTCACCCTTGACGGGATATGACAGTCGGGAAGCTGGCTGCCGGCTTCCCGATTGCATACCCCTGAACGATCTGCAAAAGGGAGATGCCTGTATCGCCATGACACCCACCCAGAAAAACCGTAGCCTGTATGGAGGACTCCTAAGTCCTGGGCTGTCCACAGGCGATAACTATACTTGTCTACTCTCACAGGAATATCCGGGAGACTCCCTGTTCTAGACTCCCGAGACAGAAGACCAACCTCCTGGATCCAATCTACATTCCCAGTGAAGTGGGTGATCCTGGGGTTTTAATAAACAATTCAAGGGGCAACATCCTCAGCACCTTTAATCTGGACCCCCAGGGATATCCCAGAGACCACCAGTAAAAATTCAGCATATGCCCCTGTGTATTCAATTGTTTTTGTTTTTCTTATCGCGCTTGTCGTTCCCAATCAGACCAAGTTTAGCTGCGTAAAACAGCTAAACCCATCTAAAGTACGGACTTTCTCGCACATTTCTCAGGAGGGTGCAGCAGAAACGTGCGCTCCCGCAGCTATTCACACCCGAACAGAGCAACAATTGAATTGCTCCGTTGGGCGCCCATTACACCAGAGTCATGTTAAAAACAAATTGAATCATCCCCTAATTTGGAGGCTGCAGCGGCCATGTCTTTTGTTGGTATTGCTTCTGCGACTTCAGTCAGTGTCTGAATAAACGCAACCATCGGTTGCACCATGAAAACTTGCAGCAGCCCCATGTCCGGTAGCCAGCAGAGTGCGCAGGCGACGGATACTCTCTGGGCCTGACGCGGTGTTGCACCAAAGTCAGACGCACGTGCTCTGGCATTGCATGCATGGAAATAAACGCACATATTTGTCCATATACAGCGATGTATGCGTCTTATAGTGCATCTGCGCAACGTCTGTACATTCAGCTTGCAGTTTGCCTTCACCAACAGTGCACACTTACATCAGGTTATAAATATAATAGGTACAAATAACGCACTTGGAAACAGGCTTATATCAGTTTACGTCCATATGTCTGCAGAGCCGGCAGTTGAGCTGAAAGTTCATTGCGGGAATGCACCAGTACGGACCAGTTCCACCCCTTCAGTCGTGGCTGTAATGTCCCAGTACACACTAGACGATGTCTAGTGTGTACTGACCTTGATAGCGACGGGACACGGCAGGGTCTTGGCATCGGCAAGTGTGTACACACTTGCCGATGCTGGCAGCGACAGCATAGCCCTCGTTAACGATGTAGCCCGACGGACCTGCATGCAGGTCCAACGGGCGATGTAGCCGACGACGCGCGGTAGCGCGCATTGTCAGCGACATAGCGGGTACACACTAGACGATGTGCCCGATATCTCATCCGATCCGGCCAAATCAGAGGAGATATCGTCTAGTGTGTACCCGGCATATATGCAAAAAAAAAAATTAATAGGACTAAGCATCATTCCTCTTCGTGCACGCTCACTTCCGGAGCAGGCGCAGTGTGAAACATGCGTCAGTTCCTTTGACTGTAACCTCATCACAATTTATAGAAAGTGATACATAACATCAGGTGAGTCCAGCTGTGGACCTACCTCCATCACCTATACAGGGGTGCAGCGGGGGTGGTCGAGGGCTGGCATCGCAGTGTTCTGGCCGTAGTATATAATAACAGTCACTACTAGGCTAGGTCTGATCGTCCACATGCCAAACTATTTTAAGAAGACAAAAACAACTATTTTAAGCCTTTAGCGGAATTAATGCGAGCATGCCAGCCATCTCCAAAAAGCAAAACACAGCTCTTATTTTAACGGAAGTACAGTAAACACAGAGCCACATTTAAATTGCTAATTCTCTGTCCACAGTCACTGATCCCTGCCAGTTTGAGCCTCACACTCCGGCACAATTTTTGCACCATTGTCAGTTCCTTTAAAAGTATTTTAAAAACAATTCAACGACTGTTTTCTCAACCACCACCCAAGTGTCCCAGACAATGGTGCCTCCGCGCCTGTTCCGGCAATAGATCATATATGGTTGCAGTATAGGATCCAGAAGCCTTTGCGATGCGAGAAAAGCTCCGGACAGAATTTCAGAAGTTTCACGTTTGATCACAGAATTGAAAGGAGTCAAACGGTGACAACACCCTGGTAAGAATATTCCAACGTAGTTACTGATCTAATCCCTGCCGTCTCCAAGAGGCAGACAGTGGTTTTATCATGTCATCCTGGCCTCAGATCAGACTGCGTGCGCACTGAAGCCACGAGATTTACAGCGTTCTGAAGAGACATTCCCCTGTAACATGTCACAACAACAAAAGGTGCAACTGGTAAATGACAAATCTCTTGCTGGAATCTCAGATTAGAGCGAACGCTGTCTCATTAAACGTAATCTGGCAGAGGACAAAAAATAAAACAAAAGTCTGGTGTATATTAATTACTATAATTATTAGATGTAATTCGGGGCTAATTGACAGTATTTGTGCACCGACGGGTTTTGAGAACACGGTACTAGAAAGATGCAAGAATTGTGTTTTTTTTTTTTTTTTACATATTAAGCGCATTCCTCTCACAGTACATGTCCAACACACTTCTATATGGATGGCCGATAGGGTGCCATGTAACGGTATCCTTATATATCGCCGATACATATCGCTGACTACATTGCGAAGGTCGTCTCACTTTCAGTGGCAGCCTGACACTGCCAGCAAAAGGTGAAAGTGATTCGCACACGTGCGTGGGCGTCGCTGGTCCCTGTTGCCTAAGGTAGTAATCGCCTTCCTGTGGTGAGCTCAGTATTGTGACATCTGCTAAGGTATTGAGTTCAGAAAGTAGGTACTGTAAGACCTTAGCACGTTAACCCTTTAAGTAGTAAAAATAGAGTCAGAGCATTTTGAACAGCATTTACGCCAATGTTCAATTCTGATCGGCCGTGCATACACACTTACCAATCGTTGGCCCGATGGGTCATAACTGACGTCACAACTGGGCGTGCGTTTACCAATCACCAGGCAGCCTCTCAGCCGACCGCCCGTACACACAGCACGATAAGCAGATATATGTGCCACCTGCACAAACATATCATCTGTACACACTGGCCGATCGATGCACACACGATATATCGGCCAGTGTATACCCAGCATCAGTATGAATGTCCCTTTGCAGTGCTACTGTAATTACACCATAGCGTTTCAGGCCATTACACCATAGCGTTTCAGGCCAGGCTGATACAATCATTGGGAGCTCGAGACGCGACCCTTTCAATACAATGGGAAACACAGATTCCCTGTCACTCCAGTTATTCAGCTCACAATGTGCTCACCTGACACTTCTATAGCTAGCAGTACTGTGGGGGCTCAGGGGTATAACTACAAATTTGTGGACCAAATAGCAATATTTTGAAGGGTCTTTCAGTGCTTCTCTCTGCAGCAGTGGTTCATTTCTGCCTCCTAGTAGTGACCCCACTTCACATTAGGCCACATTGTAGTGACCCCACTTCACATTAGGCCACATTGTAGTGACCCCACTTCACATTAGGCCACATTGTAGTGACCCCACTTCACATTAGGCCACATTGTAGTGACCCCACTTCACATTAGGCCACATCGTAGTGACCCCAGTTCACATTAGGCCACATCGTAGTGACCCCAGTTCACATTAGGCCACATCGTAGTGACCCCAGTTCACATTAGGCCACAGCGCCCCCGCATCCCGTTCACACTATGCCACAGTGCCTCCAGCTCACATTGGCTGGCTCCTGCTTTCCACAGGGTACTTCAGCCAATGTTAGACTGAAGGCCCCACCAAGACAATGTGGTTACAGGGTCCCACTGCTGAGACATAAGTAACAATGTATATACAATAGACAGGTTGGTAAAACAGTTATGAAACATAGGCGAAAGTTACTTTTACAGGTTGAGTCTCCCATATCCAAAATGCTTGGGGCCAGGGGTATTTTGGATATCGGAATATTCCTTATTTTGGAATAATTGCATACCATATTGAAATGTCTTAGGAATAGGGCCCAAATCTAAACACAGAATGCATTTATGTGTTATATA
The DNA here is from genome assembly GCA_031769625.1 of Taudactylus pleione. NCBI lineage: Eukaryota > Metazoa > Chordata > Amphibia > Anura > Myobatrachidae > Taudactylus > Taudactylus pleione. The sequence continues at coordinate 847,963 of JAUIMM010000849.1, read as the reverse complement.
CAGCTTATACACACAGCCTGAAGGTCATTTTATACAATATTTTCAATAATTTTGTGGCTCAAACAAAGTTTGTGTACATACATGAAATTAATTTATGTTTATTATACACCTTATACACACAGCCTATAGGTGATATTATACTTTATTTTTAATAATTTTGTGCCTTAAACAAAGTTTGCGTACATTGAGCGATCAAAAATCAACGTTTTCACTATCTCAGTCATGCTAAAAATATTCCGTATTTCGGAATATTCCGTATTTTGGAATATTTGGATATGGGAGACTCAACCTGTACTACCAAAAAGGCCACTGTGAGTTGTGGACAAACAATGGCTGCTCTTGCAATATAGATCTCGAGAAGTTGCCAAAAGCAACCAATCAGCTTCTGTCATTTATCTAGTACAATCGTTGAAATGACTGATTGGTTGCTATGGGCAACTTCCCCACTTTATCTCTCTCCAATGCTTGATACATCTCTCCTTGAATAACAGTCCTGTAAAAGCTGGAAATAAAATATATACATAAGAAAATTGGGACTACAGAAGGCTCTATCCATGGCACAAGGTGACGTGTGCACCACGGGCGAGCCCTGAGAGGTGTTAAACAACGATCTGGATGAAATGTCGATGACTCAGTCCATGAGGGCCAAAAGGAAAGTGGAAAACATGCCGCTGGCATCTCATTCCCAGAGCTTCCTCTGTGGTGAAAGCGCGGGTGGTGGGTTGACTGCGTGGCATTACCGGATACGGAAGCTGCAGGATGGGCAGCTAGTAAGACTGGTGTTGAGTGTGTGTCGAACACTAAAAGGAATTAGGCCTCGATTTATGTAACGGTGCAATGGGACTACTCATTAACGGGGCTTTTCCGACTCATTTCAGTGGGACCCCTACTCTACAGTACAGGTTTACCTAGTAGTGAGGTAAAAAGCGTCTCAGAACTAGCAGGGACCTCCGCCGGTAATGCGGACAGGGCGGCCCTAACTCTAAACTGACCCCTGGCGCGCACAATCAGGACCTGGCTGGCGTTTCTACCTTAGTGTTGTATCCTGCCGCACTCACATACCAGCGTTCATATCATTACAGCTTGCCTACAGAGGTCGCCATTCATATTAGGTAGGGGTACTGTGATACCCTGAGCAGACAGAGGACAAGTAACCCCCTAAATTACTAATAGGGGGGGATGGTTATATTGCTGTGGCGGAATTTGGAAAACTACTTTAAAATATATAATAATATAATTAATAGGCTAATTATTAAATGTTTAAAAAGACATTATGGTACAAGAGAAAACCTTAATACATGGGATAGGCACTGCAGGTCACCTCCCATATCATGCACTTTTGCACACATTTTTGGCCTCTGAATCAGACTGCACTGACAGCCCTAAAGACTGAAACACAGCGCCACCCAGTGGTCAAATTAACACGAAGTTTGCTCTTAAACATTTAACATGGGACTGTTTGTTAAATTCTGTGACAGGTCATAAAAAAATTTATATATATAAACCAGTAATAACAGAAGACTTACTTCATGTTGTCCACCGTCCTGCCTCCATTCTTCCACAGGCACACGGGCGCTGCCAGCGCAGACAGGATAAGGCATAAGACACAGTAGTAGAAGATTTTAAAATGGAACTTGAAGGTGCTGCTAATTCCCATGAGGAGGAGAGGGGCGAGAATTATCATGGTGCACCAAAACAGCCACATAAGGTCCATACTGGAACCTGGATCGCCAAATGAAATGAATGCAAATAAGAATAAATATGTATATTAGGTTCAAAACAGTGGTTCTCAAACTCTGTCCTCAGGACGCCACACAGGACACGTTTTCCAGGTCACCCAGCAGGCGCACAGGTGTACTCATTACTCACTGACACATTTTAAAAGATCCACAGATGGAGCTAATTATTTCACTTGTGATTCTGTGAGGAGACCTGGAAAACATGCACTGTTTGGGGTCCTGAGGACCGAGTTTGAGAACCTGTGAGTTAAAAGAACAGATAGGAAACTAATAAATAATGAATATAAAAGTGCAGGTTGTGCATTGGTGAATACAGAAAGGCATCTGGGAAGGCACAAGGTGAGCTTGCATGGGGGACTGGGAGGAGTAATGTGCACACTACAGGTGAGACAGTCAGGGAGGGGAGGCAGGTATACAGGTGAGACAGTCAGGGAGGGGAGGCAGGTATACAGGTGAGACAGTCAGGGAGGGTAGGCAGGTATACAGGTGAGACAGTCAGGGAGGGTAGGCAGGTATACAGGTGAGACAGGGAGGGGAGGCAGGTATACAGGTGAGACTGTCAGGGAGGGGAGGCAGGTATACAGGTGAGAGTCAGGGAGGTGAGACTGTCAGGGAGGGGAGGCAGGTATACAGGTGAGACTGTTAGGGAGGGGAGGCAGGTATACAGGTGAGAGTCAGGGAGGTGAGACTGTCAGGGAGGGGAGGCAGGTATACAGGAGAGACAGTCAGAGAGGTAAGGCAGGTATACAGGTAAGACAGTCAGGGAGAGGAGGCAGGTATACAGGTGAGACAGTCAGAGAGGGGAGGCAGGTATACAGGTGAGACCATCCGGGAGGGGAGTCATGTATACAGGTGAGACTGTCAGGGAGGGGAGGCAGGTATACAGGTGAGACTGTCAGGGAGGGGAGGCAGGTATACAGGTGAGACTGTCAGGGAGGGGAGGCAGGTATACAGGTGAGACTGTCAGAGAGGGGAGGCAGGTATACAGGTGAGACCGTCCGGAGGGGAGGCATGTATACAGGTGAGAGTCAGGGAGGTGAGACAGACCGGGAGGGGAGGCAGGTATACAGGTGAGACAGTCAGGGAGGGGAGGCAGGTATACAGGTGAGACAGTCAGGGAGGGGAGGCAGGTATACAGGTGAGACAGTCAGGGAGGGGAGGCAGATATACAGGTTAAAGGTGCAGACACTTGATGCAGGCAGGGAGGGCTCTGGTGACTGGCAGCCAGGATCTATCTATGGGTATAGAGGACACAGGAAAAGGGAAAAGTCACACAGACATGGGCACAGCAGGGAAGCATGGGCAGACAGGTGGCACAGCAATATCACCCTCTCCTCACTGGTACCTGCAGGACGAAGCTCGGGTCCTGGCACACAGGGGGCAGCAGCTGCCCCACACCAGGGACTTTCCTCTTCTTACAAAAAAAAAAAAAAAGTCATAAAAATAAACAAACTGTGATCACGGAAGAGCAATGAGGGGAGGAGAGGGGCAGGAAGGGGGCAGAGACAGGGAGGGGCAGTCTAATGAGACGGGGAGAGGGCAGAGACAGGGAGGGGCAGTCTAATGAGACGGGGAGAGGGCAGAGACAGGGAGGGGAAGTCTAACGAGTCAGGAGAGGGCAGAGACATAAAGGGGCAGTCTAATAAGACGGAGTGGGCAGAGACATGGAGGGGCAGTCTAATAGGCAGGAAGGGGGGGGAGAGTGCAGGCAGAACTGCTGGAGAAGGCAGAGACTCGAGACAGTGAAGGGGCAGGGCAGTAGCAGCAGTCTAATTGTTGGAGGGTGGGTGCAGTCTCATGACAGACTCTGGATAATGAGGGGTGGTAGATGTAAGAGGCTCCCCCTGGTATAGGGGGTGAGGGTGCACTGGGGAGTGACTGCACTGAGGGGAGATTGTGACTGGCAGATGGCACAACTGGCACAAACATATGCCCGGCCTACCTCCCACCAGCCTGCAGTCAGATGACCCTCACAGCAAGGGCACCATTATCACCCTGACTCCCTGCTGTAGGGACATCTCCGGCCTTCCATTTTCTGGCTCATTATCATATATATATATAGGGTGTTTTGCACTGCAGTTTGTGCAGGAACAGAGCCCAGGCATCAAGCTACTGACTGTATATAGTCTCTGGTTATATATAGTATTATGGTGTTATTAATGTGTGCTCTCAGTTATATATATATATATATATATATATATATATATATATATATATATATATGTGTGTATGTATGTGTGTGTATATATTATATATATATATATATATATATATATATATATATATATATATAATGTATGTATGTGCTGGTAGCAGCATTGTCCACATTCCACTTTTGTTTTTCGCTTTCATTTTTATTGCAAAACTGAAAGTAAATAGACATTTTACATAGTTAAAGATAATAGCTCCATGTGGTGTTGGTGCGTCCCGGACGTAGGGCCTGATTCAGGCTTGTATGCTAGGGCGATGTTACGGCAGCCGGTCAGCTGAGCGCCATGGAAACCACGCGCCTTTACTGTACCTGGCTTATGTCTGATTGCTCCTTCCCTTTATCCCTCCGCCTCCCCAATCCTAAGGAGTCATACACGTAAGATACGCCATACAGACATTGGGCCGTATTCAGTTAGAAGCGAAAAGTCCTGTACTTTTCGCATGCCGGACTTTTCGCCGACATCGCTGGTTTTGCATGCGAAAAAGTATCGTGCGCATACCCATACCTCCCAACTGTCCCGCTTCCAGCGGGACAGTCCCGTACTTTTGGGACTGTCCCGCTGTCCCGCCCGCGGGCCGCAGTGTCCCGCGGTGGGGGGGAAGTTGGGGAAAGCACAAACCGCTGCCCTGCATAGCAGAGCAGCGTTTGTGCAGGAAGAGAACAGATGCCGTACGCATGCGCACGGTATCTGTTCTCTTCTGTGGGGGCTGCCCAGCATCTCGGAGAGTGCTGGGCACACCACCAAAGTGACGAAAACGGGGGAAGCCACGAGGCTCCGCCTTGTTTTCAATTGGATCTGCCCCTTTTTCCAGGAAGCCACGCCCCGTCCCTCCTCCCAACATTGAAATGTTGGGAGGTATGCATACCTCCCAACATGACCCTCTCCAGGAGGGACACAGTGCTCTGGTCCTGGACTTCCCTGGTAAGAGGCGGGGCTGCAGCGCAATTCAAAAGTCAAAGGGGGGAGTCACACCCACTGTCATTTCACACACTGCCCAACGTCACTGGCTGGGACTCACTGGCAGTTGGTGTGATTCCCCTATTTGAACTTTGGACTGTGCTGCAGCCCCGCCTCTGGAGCCGCCACCAATCATAAATTACCAGGGAAGTCCAGGACCAGAGCATTGTGTCCCTCCTGGAGAGGGTCATGTTGGGAGGAATGCGTGCGTGTCCGCGCTTATCCCCGTATTCCATTCCAAAGGACGCGAAACATAGGCGAAAAGCGCTGGCAGATATGGGGAAATAAGCCTGACACCCCCCAAAAGATGCACTGACACTGATCACTATGGATACTCCTGAATAGCCCTGATGGAAGTATTTGGGGTGTTTAAATGCTCTCAATTGGTGCTATCTTGCATCTTTGCACAAGTGGTGAAGAATAGCATTTTGCCGTTTTTTTGAGCAAAAAAAAGTAGTCCCAGCAAATTTGGGGTATATGAAAATGTGTGCAAGCATGCTCCTACCATCAGCACCTGGAACCGCCTACTTCCACCCAGGCTCCTACCATCAGCACCTGGAACAGCTTACTTCCACCCGGGCTCCTACCATCAGCACCTGGAACCGCCTACTTCCACCCGGGCTCCTACCATCAGCACCTGGAACCGTTTACTTCCACCCGGGCTCCTACCATCAGCACCTGGAACCGTTTACTTCCACCCGGGCTCCTACCATCAGTACCTGGAACCGTTTACTTTCACCCGGGCTCCTACCATTGCCACCTGGAACCGCTTACTTCCACCCAGGCTCCTACCATTGCCACCTGGAACCGCTTACTTCCACCCAGGCTCCTACCATTGCCACCTGGAACCGCTTATTTCTGGGTATGTATGGGCACGCTGCTGCAACACTTCCTGAATAGTGTTGGCTAGCTTCCACTGGTCCACTGGCAGAGGGCTTTAGCTTGGAGACACTGGGCTTATTCCAGAATAGCTGGAGACCGAAATAGAGTTTACGCTTTTCTGTTGGTTTCAGAATATAGCTGTAGTCGGCTTAAAGGCAAGATGTTTATTGTGCAATGACTTGGAAAAGTTAATTCCCCCTCACTGAAGGTGCTCAGGGTGACATCACAGCATACAGATGTTACAGAAGGTATAGTCCTTCTTGGTGTGCAATAAGATGCACACCAGGCCTGTCTTTTATCTATTTCAAACACATGTAAGACTGCCCTAAGTCCCTTAGCCATTTGAGCTATGTGCATGTGGTGGTCATTCGCTGTACATGTACACATTTAACATTGTCCCTTATGGACAGAGGGGAGTGGTCACTCCTCTGTGCCCGAGCCCAGCAGGGCTGCTAGTTGACACCCAGGTGCTGGCCCGTCTAGGAGAGGGGATGGTTTCCTCCAGAACTTCCTTCCAAAATTCTGCTAGGGGACCTTGCCAACTCCTCTACCTGAAATTTGGGATACATGGACAGGTAGGCAAGATCCCCAGGCAGAAAGGTCCTGGCTGCCGAGGGGAAGCTCATTGGAGCTCCCAGAAAACAATAAGCTGGCTGTGTTGGCCAGCTCTCTCTGGGTCTCATTCAGACCCGCTCCCGAGCGCTGTACGCTCGCAAGCGGGTCGATGTTACCCAAATGCGCATGTGTTGTGCGCGAGACCCGGCGAGCGACGGGGAAGCCGTCGCTCGGGGTCTCGCACCAAAGGGGGCATGCTGTCGATGGTGAGTGACAGCACGCCCCCTTTGGTGGGCGTGCCGGGGGCGTGGCTGCCCAGATGGAGGCGTTCCCATGGGAACGCCTACCGTCTGGGTCCGGCCCCACTGACATCACTAGTGATGTCAATGGGAGTGCTTTTGGCTCTGATAGAGCCAAAAGCACTCCGGGCTTGCGGCAGACGAGACCCTACCACAAGGGTCGCAAGCCCGATGGTCGCAATGGTCTTGACCATCTCGACCATCTTTTTGGCTGCTCGCATAAGCTGTGGATGGTCACCCACAGCTATGCGAGCGGCCAGGAGGCCACTCCAAAAAGGAGAAGGGACGGCCCTGATTCAGAGCGAGTGCTCTGGTCAGAGCGTCCGGCTCTGAATCAGGGCCTCTGTTCCTTTCCTATACTACTGTTCTCTCCTGGTGTAACCCAGGCACATACACTACTGTTCTCTCCTGGTGTAACCCAGGCACATATATACTACTGTTCTCTCCTGGTGTAACCCAGGCGCATACACTACTGTTCTCTCCTGGTGTAACCCAGGCACATACACTACTGTTCTCTCCTGGTGTAACCCAGGCGCATACACTACTGTTCTCTCCTGGTGTAACCCAGGCACATACACTACTGTTCTCTCCTGGTGTAACCCAGGCACATACACTACTGTTCTCTCCTGGTGTAACCCAGGCACATATATACTACTGTTCTCTCCCGGTGTAACCGAGACACATACACTACTGTTCTCTCCTGGTGTAACCCAGGCACATATATACTACTGTTCTCTCCTCGTGTAACCCAGGCACATACACTACTGTTCTCTCCTGGTGTAACCCAGGCGCATACACTACTGCTCTCTCCTGGTGTAACCCAGGCACATACACTACTGTTCTCTCCTGGTGTAACCCAGGCACATACACTACTGTTCTCTCCTGGTGTAACCCAGGCACATACACTACTGCTCTCTCCTGGTGTAACCCAGGCACATATACTACTGTTCTCTCCTGGTGTAACCCAGGCACATATACTACTGTTCTCTCCTGGTGTAACCCAGGCACATATACTACTGTTCTCTCCTGGTGTAACTCAGGCACATACACTACTGTTCTCTCCTGGTGTAACTCAGGCACATACACTACTGTTCTCTCCTGGTGTAACCCAGGCACATATACTACTGCTCTCTCCTGGTGTAACCCAGGCACATACACTACTGCTCTCTCCTGGTGTAACCCAGGCACATATACTACTGTTCTCTCCTGGTGTAACTCAGGCACATACACTACTGTTCTCTCCTGGTGTAACCCAGGCACATATACTACTGCTCTCTCCTGGTGTAACTCAGGCACATACACTACTGTTCTCTCCTGGTGTAACCCAGGCACATATACTACTGCTCTCTCCTGGTGTAACCCAGGCACATACACTGCTGTTCTCTCCTGGTGTAACCCAGGCACATATACTACTGTTCTCTCCTGGTGTAACTCAGGCACATACACTACTGTTCTCTCCTGGTGTAACCCAGGCACATATACTACTGTTCTCTCCTGGTGTAACCCAGGCACATATACTACTGTTCTCTCCTGGTGTAACCCAGGCACATATACTACTGCTCTCTCCTGGTGTAACCCAGGCACATATACTACTGTTCTCTCCTGGTGTAACCCAGGCACATATACTACTGCTCTCTCCTGGTGTAACCCAGGCACATATACTACTGTTCTCTCCTGGTGTAACCCAGGCACATATACTACTGCTCTCTCCTGGTGTAACCCAGGCACATATACTACTGTTCTCTCCTGGTGTAACTCAGGCACATACACTACTGCTCTCTCCTGGTGTAACCCAGGCGCATATACTACTGTTCTCTCCTGGTGTAACCCAGGCACATATACTACTGTTCTCTCCTGGTGTAACCCAGGCACATACACTACTGCTCTCTCCTGGTGTAACCCAGGCACATATACTACTGTTCTCTCCTGGTGTAACCCAGGCGCATATACTACTGTTCTCTCCTGGTGTAACCCAGGCACATATACTACTGTTCTCTCCTGGTGTAACCCAGGCACATATACTACTGCTCTCTCCTGGTGTAACCCAGGCACATATACTACTGTTCTCTCCTGGTGTAACCCAGGCACATATACTACTGCTCTCTCCTGGTGTAACCCAGGCACATATACTACTGTTCTCTCCTGGTGTAACCCAGGCACATATACTACTGCTCTCTCCTGGTGTAACCCAGGCACATATACTACTGTTCTCTCCTGGTGTAACCCAGGCACATATACTACTGCTCTCTCCTGGTGTAACCCAGGCACATATACTACTGTTCTCTCCTGGTGTAACCCAGGCACATATACTACTGCTCTCTCCTGGTGTAACCCAGGCGCATACACTACTGTTCTCTCCTGGTGTAACTCAGGCACATACACTACTGCTCTCTCCTGGTGTAACCCAGGCGCATATACTACTGTTCTCTCCTGGTGTAACCCAGGCACATATACTACTGTTCTCTCCTGGTGTAACCCAGGCACATATACTACTGCTCTCTCCTGGTGTAACCCAGGCACATATACTACTGTTCTCTCCTGGTGTAACTCAGGCACATACACTACTGCTCTCTCCTGGTGTAACCCAGGCACATATACTACTGCTCTCTCCTGGTGTAACCCAGGCACATATACTACTGTTCTCTCCTGGTGTAACCCAGGCACATATACTACTGCTCTCTCCTGGTGTAACCCAGGCACATATACTACTGTTCTCTCCTGGTGTAACCCAGGCACATATACTACTGCTCTCTCCTGGTGTAACCCAGGCACATACACTACTGTTCTCTCCTGGTGTAACTCAGGCACATACACTACTGCTCTCTCCTGGTGTAACCCAGGCGCATATACTACTGTTCTCTCCTGGTGTAACCCAGGCACATATACTACTGTTCTCTCCTGGTGTAACCCAGGCACATATACTACTGTTCTCTCCTGGTGTAACCCAGGCACATATACTACTGTTCTCTCCTGGTGTAACTCAGGCACATATACTACTGTTCTCTCCTGGTGTAACCCAGGCGCATATACTACTGTTCTCTCCTGGTGTAACCCAGGCGCATATACTACTGTTCTCTCCTGGTGTAACCCAGGCACATATACTACTGTTCTCTCCTGGTGTAACCCAGGCGCATATACTACTGTTCTCTCCTGGTGTAACCCAGGCGCATATACTACTGTTCTCTCCTGGTGTAACCCAGGCGCATATACTACTGTTCTCTCCTGGTGTAACCCAGGCACATATACTACTGTTCTCTCCTGGTGTAACCCAGGCACATATACTACTGTTCTCTCCTGGTGTAACCCAGGCACATATACTACTGTTCTCTCCTGGTGTATCCCAGGCGCATATACTACTGTTCTCTCCTGGTGTAACCCAGGCACATACACTACTGTTCTCTCCTGGTGTAACCCAGGCACATACACTACTGTTCTCTCCTGGTGTAACCCAGGCACATATACTACTGTTCTCTCCTGGTGTAACCCAGGCGCATATACTACTGTTCTCTCCTGGTGTAACCCAGGCACATATACTACTGTTCTCTCCTGGTGTAACCCAGGCACATATACTACTGCTCTCTCCTGGTGTAACCCAGGCACATATACTACTGTTCTCTCCTGGTGTAACCCAGGCACATATACTACTGCTCTCTCCTGGTGTAACCCAGGCACATATACATAGTTTTCTCATGGTGTAACCTGGCGCATATTCTATCGCTGCGGAGCTGGACGCATCTTGAGATACTGCAAGCTATGCAAGTTGCTCAAAATACGCCTTTTGTGGGGGAGCGTGTACCTCTTCTTTTTTAGCAGGAAATGCATCCAGTTTTGCTTCGGCACATTAATGTCCCTTTAAAGTTGTAAGAAATTTCCTAATAGATCTTATTTCATGGTAGTAAATCTGGTTGTACTGTACCTAAGAGATTGCGTCTGCCAGAGAACCTCGCTGTGAGCAATACACCATGACTAACACTGCAGTATTATAAATTAGATTTAATATACATTATCAAACTGATACAATATGTAAATATAAGAACACTAAGGATTGCCTAAAAACATACATAAACCCCATATAATCCTATTTAATACAGGACTGAAATACTGTAGCTGTACCAGTTCAAGGATGATCCCAAAATACACAGCGGCACCCAGGTTATACATGCTGATTGGAGAACGTACATTATGTGCCAAATGTAATAGGGCGAGAGTCTGGAAGACGCAAGAGTTTAGCAGTAACCTCTGACACTTTTTAAACTTGGCCAATGTAATAGTCAGAGGTCCTGATTCAGAAAGGAACGCAGATACTAATACGCACGCAATCGACCGATTGTTGCATTCTGCACATGCGTACGCATTGCAGTGCGCAAGCTCGAACTAGCCACTGCGATCAGGACAGCGATCACAGAGGCTACGCAGACCCATCGCAGAGTGATTGATAGGAAGTGCTGTTTTTGGGTGGTGACGGGTGGGGGAGGTCTGGCAAACACTGGCGTGCTAGTGAGTTTCAACACCGTTGCAGGGGCGTGTCTACGTTATCCACTGCAATACCATACGCAGTCTGAGGTCTCATAGCATGCGCTGAAGTTAGCAATTCCTGAGTAAGGTCTGACCTGCCTTACCTGTGCGTATGGGTCCGATGTTACTCAATGTTACCGATTATTTTGCTTTCTTGCCCAAGTATACGGATGTGAGTAAGGCGAAGTGGGCGTCCTTATGTTAGGCTGCAATCTCAATGTGAATGCAATTATTTGCGTATCACCGCTGACATTAGCCACTGCGTTGCGTGCGTATTAGCAGAATATCGATCCTTGCTGAATCATACCCAGAGAACATACAAACTCACCTGTTTTTAGACTCAAAAATGTCTCGCAATTTAAACTCTCATCCAGATGTTTTCCCATTTTGAAGATAAAACTCGACCAATCTCTCACCCGATTACATTTGGCGCTATATCTGAGTAATTCAGGCACATTTAGTCATATTTTTAATTGCAACATATAGTTTATTGTGAACAAATAATAAAATACATACATACATATGATCGTAAAATGCTATGTTTTGCTGAAATACATTACACCAAGTAACACAGACCAGGTACACATAATACCACAGTACATGATATACAGATACAATGTTATTCCTCAGCTATAAATCAGATACAAGTACAACAATATATGTTACTGAGCTCAACAACATTTTCAGTATTGAGGCGGAAGCTTTATTGTGGAGACACATTAAGGAGGAAGGGAAGTTAGTAGAGGTATTATGTCCTAGTCTTCCTGAGGACTGTCTAGGATTCAGGGCCTGATTCAGAGCCGCTCGTTCGCTCCGAGCGATGTTCGCACAACTGCGCATGCGTATGGGTTGTAATACGCATGCGCGAACCAGTCATTGCGGTCGGAAATTGTGTGCTCGCAAAATAGCGAATGCCTGCTAATTTGAGTGACAAATGAGGCGTTTGTGGGTGGTAACAGGGGAAGGTGCTTGAAAACGGGGGAGTGGAGATCCGAACGCAGTCGTGCCAAACGGTCAAAACGGGCGTTTTAAGGGTGTGCATAATTAACAAAGCAGCGTCATCGACCACGTCACTTGGTTGTCTTTTAGCCTGAACTGCTCGCATGATTGCGGTAGGAAAATGCTACCACAAGCACTGCGAGCAGTTCAGATGCCTTTCGATGTACTCGATTAATCTAATAAATAGCGGAGATGACGTAGGATGCGAGCGGCCAGGGGGCGTTTTTTTTTTAAATAGCAAGCGCATGTTTCGTTCGCTCGCTCAGACATAGAGGCATCAACGGACCTCAAAGAGCGAGCGCTCAATTTAAATATCCGGCCCCTTTTTCTGAACGAGCAAGCGCAAATAGCGTCCGGCTCTGAATCAGGCCCTCAGTCCTGAACCGTCATCTTCTCCCATCTCATTAAGAGTTGGTTCCCGGCCAGTGGCAACCCATAAAGCATCCGTAACATGGTTCAGTTGGCACCATTTTAAAGCATGCACCACAGTAGGCATAGGCGATTGATGCCAGGATGTTTTGAGTGGCACCTGCAGGGTCTCTCTTCTATTATTGGCAGCGCCGGCTCCTTCCCTCCTGTTCCACCTTCTTCCCTTATTAAGGAGACTTTTTTGGCCCACTAGACTCTATCCAAACCGGAGAACGGAAATGCGGCCTGCGTAACTGGAGAAGCCTGGGCCTCTGGTAGTTCTGCTCACAGCCTACTAACACTACAGAATTCTGAAACATTTCCAAAAGTACAACTCATCAACCTAACCTGCGCAGACTAGGATAGGGATGCCATGAACACATGATGTAGAACCCATCACTTGCCAATGTTATAACGGGGGTGGCAACGGTGGAATTTGTTTCTACTTGTAATGTTAAACGTCTGGCACCCAAAGAGAAAAATGTTGCCTATCCCTGCACTAGTGGGAACAAGGAAGGCTCGAAGATGCAGGAACCCATAATCTATAGGTCACATCAGGGGTGTATCTAGGGGTCCTAGCGCCCCTGGCAAAGTAAGGGACTGGCACCCCCCCTCTTCCTGTTGGCAGTGAACAGACACCGTGGTGGCTGTATGGGCGTCGATTGCCCCCTCACCCCTCCCTTGTCGAACGGCGCGAATGCTTCAGACTGAAAGATCAGCAACAGCGCAGACTTTTGACGGACAGAACTGGCCGTGGATAGCACTGCCGGGCGTCGCCCCCCCCCCCCCCACCAGCCGGCGTCCCTGGCGAGTGCCACCCTGGCCAATAGGAATGTACGTGCCAGGGTCTCGTGCTCTTTACAATGGCAGAGTTCGGTTAGCTGCCTCTCTACTTCTAATGTAGATGGTAAAGACCCGTGTAACATTACAGCCCAGACTACTATGTATTCCATACTTACACTCACCAGTACATACGTTAGAACAGCTTTAATGGATTCTTATTTTTCTGCCAGAAGGCAGAGTAACAATGAATAACAATACATCATATTATCAGCTGGAGGTATGAGAATTAATGTTCTTCCTCTCTAATTCAGGGTTGGAAATATGCAAGAAAAAGAGGTAGTATTGTAAAGTGGGGCACGCAATGAGCAGTATCTCCTAAAATGTAACCTTTATTACATAAATTAAAAGCGAATTATGAAAACAGAATGTGAAGTGATATGTACTGTAACGTGTATGTAGTTTATATTGGACCTCATTCAGAGCCGCTCGCAAAATGCGAGCGCTCGCTCTGAATGAGGTCGGCCGCTTCTGTGTAATGAGCCGGCCTCCTGGCCGCTCGCTAAGCTGTGGGTGACCACCCACAGCTATAGCAAGCGGCCAGGTTGATGGTCGCGATGGTCAAGACCATCGCGACCTTCGGGGCATGCGACGAGACCCTTGTGGTAGGGTCTCGTCTGCTGCAAGCCCCAGTGAGCTTTCGGCTCTAATAGAGCCGGAAGCTCACCACGGACATCACGAGTGGTGTCAGTGGGGCCGCCCCCAAACAGCAGGCGTTCCTTTGGGAACGCCTCCGTTTGGTCAGCCACCCCCCCCACCCCGCCTACAAAACGGTGCGAGCTGTCGATCACCATCAACAGCCGCCCCTTTTGTAGTGAGCCCCGCAGCAAGAGAATTTCTCTCTTGCTTCAGGGCTTGAGCAGTGCGGCCGCTGCGCATGCGCAGGGCCTGAACATCGACCCGCTTGAGAGTGGGTCAGAATGAGACCCTTTGTCCATTAAAAAATGGACACCTGAAATATAGGGTGTTTACCCCTTTCCTTGGAATGTGGGCCGTCAGCTAGAATGCAGATTTTGGTATTGGAGGTGTATTATTATCCAGGTCAATTATAAACTTCAATTTATTACTGGATAATAATACACCTCCAATACTAAAAAGCTGCATTCTAGCTGAAGGCCCACATTCCAAGGACTGCGGTAAATACACTATATTTGAGGTGTCCGTTTTTTAACTGACAATATAAACTACATACATGTTAAATGTCCCACTTTAGAATACCACCTCTTTTTCTGGCATGTGATATTTATTCTAGGGCGCACCTCCCATGAGAAATGAAATATAAAAATTATATATTTACTGGATCATATGTATGGGTGCAGCATATAATATGTAAAGAATTGAACTGCTCTTGTGAGTGTACTAAGGGCCTGATTCAGAGACGGACGCTCGCTCTGAATCAGGGCGTTTGTTTTTTTTTGTGTGTGCGGCCTCCTGGCCGCTCGCATAGCTGTGGGTGACCACTCACAGCTATTGCGAGCGGTCAGGATGATGGTCGCGATGGTCAAGACCATCACGACCATCGGGGCTTGCGACGAGACCCTTGTGGTAGGGTCTCGTGGCCGCAAGCCCCAGAGAGCTTCTGGCTCTAATAGAGCCAGAAGCTCTCCCACTGACATCGCTGTTGTTGCCTGTGGGGCCGCCCACAAATGGCAGGCGTTCGCATGGGAACGCCTCCATTTGTGAAGCCACCCCCCCGCCACGCCTACAAAACGGGGCGAGCTGTCGATCAACATCGACAGCCGCCCCTTTTTGTAGTGAGCCACGGAGCAAGAGAATTTCTCTCTGGCTCCGGGGCTTGTGCACGCGCAGTAAGGCCGCTGCATGTGCGCAGAGCACACCATCGACCCGCTCGCGAGCCCTAAATCCCTTTTTTCTCCGTATCTTGGAAATACACCAGTAACTCTTCCATGAATGGGTGCGGATTTGCCCTGTAAAGGTTTATGTAACAAGGACATTACTGTTACTCAGATGTCATGCAGAGATGCATGACATTTGGATTTTGCAGGATACTATATTTATAATGTATAGAATGGAACAGATCATTTATATTTATTCCCTCCTCAGCATCTATGAGATGCAGTAAGTGCTGGAAACTATCCCCTAACATTACCCTTTGCTGTATGACAGGATGTGACATTTATTCCCTCCTGCAGAACCTGCGCTTATGTCACCTATCGCAGGCGGTTCAAACGCTTACTCATCTGTCACTTGTTCCCAATCCCCTGCAACCAGCCCAGAACCAATTAATGGGAAAAATGAAGGCAACAGATGAAGGCGTTAGACATTGCAGGAAAGTTAATTCTCATAAATACGTTGACGCCAGCGATTAATGCGTCGGACGAGACGCTGATCTTTTAAAGCGAAGGTCTCCTATCTTTCAAAGGGCGCAAAGATTTAGCAGGTAATCTGTCTATGCTCTGCTAGATGGAGATGAGTGTTAAGACGCAGCCAGCTTTCAATTATCTAGGTCGGAATGTGTTCATATATAAGGGGAGCTCTGTATAAGCTCCAACACAGATAAAACACCGTGCGGAAGGGCACGAAGAGAGCGATGTAAGTGTCTATAATGGAGCACAGTGACCATGCGATGGCCAGTAGCTCAATGCTTTACATTTACCTCTACATTACATTTTATAATTTTACATGTCATTAGTAGACAGTACTATGCAATAGAAGAGCTTATGTTACTGTAAAGTGGACCCATCACCAACCCATGGCTGGAGCCACCGTATTGTAGGATGAACCAGTGTTCGGGACAGGACAGTTCCCACCAGTAGCACATTAAGAGAGGGGGGCATTCTCTGCCCAGGACCCCTCCCCTCTAGCCGGCAGCACAATTGAGTAGACTAGCGCCGTGCCAGAGTCTACAGTGCATGCGCATGTCTTTGGGGAAAATTCACCACGGACATTTTTCTGGTGATTTTGCTTCTACGCATGTGAAAATGGCAGATACACCATTTTTCTGGTGATTGGCGAAGCACTGCCAATGCCAATGCGGTACTCTGAACAGGTAAGTATTATAGAACAGGGGTGCAGGGTTGTGTGATTTGGGCACCGCACACTCTGCACCCATTATAGACACTTCACTCATCCAGGAAGGTCCCACAGAGTCTGTGCTTCAGGGCCACAACATCATGGAGGCTCTCTGAAGGAGCTCCTAGTCGGGATCTCGGACCAAAATTAAAGACTGGTAATTTGTGTAGAGTCTTCCCAGCTACAAGAACCTCAGGGGTTACAATTCTGGGGCACTGAGCCTGGCAGCCCCCACTTCTCTAGCAGCCCTGACAAGTTCCATTATGGCCAAACGGTACTTCTGGCTGTGCTAGATAACATGACCATGACCAGAGGTGGAAGTGGACTCAGAATCATAGGCAAACGCAGGGGGGGTTTCTGGTTGCCTGGAAACCCCCCTCCCCAGCACACTACATGACCATGACCAGAGGGGGAAGTGGACTCAGAATACTATGGGAAGTGAGAAGCCGGGGGGGGGGAAATAAATATAAATAAATCCCATCAGAGTCTATTTCTGCTCCTAGGCCCTGATTCCGTGCGCACTGCTCAATGCAGATTTCTGATGTTTGCATGGACTGACCGCCAGAACTGAGGCGCTGAGGCCACTTTATCTGCGTACGGGATTGCAGTTGTAGACACACCTGCGCTTTTGCCGCCATTCTCAGTAACTGCCCCCAAACGGTCTCTGATTGTCAATCACTTTGTTATGAAAACCTCACTGTAAGCGGCATTACTAAGGTACCTTGGCATGTGTGCAGTGCAGCCATGACACATGCGCCGTCTGCCGATAATCGCTCACCTATGTAAATATTGGCATTAAGTACCTGGCCATGCGCAGGAGACAGCAATCGCAGACCGCACATGATGAAGGACCTTGCGTAGCTGGATTGTCCTGACCGTGAAATGCGCAGTTCTGAGTGGCAATTTCAGACGGATCTTTTGCCCCAGCATGGAGATGGCGCAAGTGACACTACTAACAGTCACCAACAGTTGTAAACAGTGGGCAGAGCAATGCAGGAAGACGGACGGATACTCGCATAGACAGACGGATACTCGCATAGGCAGACGGATACTTGCATAGACAGACGGATACTCGCATAGACAGACGGATACTCGCATAGACAGACGGATACTCGCATAGGCAGACGGATACTCGCATTGACAGACGGATACTCGCATAGACAGACGGATACTCGCATGCCGGCACTTTGTGTCCAACTGGGAATCAGGCTAATTGGGGGCGATTCAATTCAGCGGGAATTGAATGGCGCCAGGAGGGAGCACCCTGAGCTATTCCATTCAGCAAGCTTTTTAGTCCGGCTAATAATTTCTTCTCACACCCTCCTGAGGAGAAATCCAGCTAAAGTGCCGACCACGAGGCTGGTTTCCAGCTTAGCGCGCCGCTGACAGCCACGCGACCGGCACGTTAGTTGGAGAATACCCGTTCTCGCGACTAAACACCAAGGTCGTGAGAACCGGCATTCTCCAACTTAACTGCTTCCCTCCCAGCGCTATTCAACTCCCGCTGAATTGAATCGTCCCGTATGGGGTATATTTACTAAAGTGCAGGTTTATAGAAGAGATGTTGCCCATAGCAACCAATCAGATTCTACTTGTCATTTTTCTCGCACCTTCTAGAAGATAATAGATAGAATCTGATTGGTTGCAATGGGCAACATCTCCACTTCTAATAACCCGCACTTTAGTAATTATACCCCACAGTGTGATCATTTCCTTTAATTAGAACCACTTACTGCAATCACACCAGTGGGGTAACTGGCAGAGGCAGAAGAAGTTCTTATCTGCGGGTGGCAGGAATCAGGGGGCACCAGCAGACGAATACCAATGCCAGGTAACAGCCTGGGTGTCATTGCCATAGCCGAGCATGGCATCCTCTCCTCTGTTCCTGTGGGTGGAAGATATGACAGTATTATTGTGTGGAATCTTACCGGAGACAATGGCTCCCTTGTTATGGCGCTGTGCCCGCTGCAGGCCTGTTTGCACCTGAATTAATATTGTGATGTGGAAGAATGCAGAGCCGGGGGAAGGAGGGGGTGACACACCCTGCCTGCCACAGGCAATAAACTGATATCATTTATATAGATGACACTATCAGTCCGGCTTATCCAGGACTCGGGCGCGGCCCAATAACATACAGCGTCTCAGCTTTCTATATACACACATTTGTGGGCAACGTTCTATCAGCCCCTCTGGCCACTTAGGGGTGTTATTTATCCAATTGCGGCAATAGACAAGGTTTTATATCGCCTCTTATTGCATATATAATACATTATGTTGCATATAATGTATAATGATATATTTTTTTTTTTTTCAAAAACATTACTTTTGTTGACCAATTTTGTCATATAAAGGGGGGACTACAGCACAAACGTAATAACGGTGACACTACAGTTTATTTAATGCAGAAATGTAATTAGTAAGCTGGGCAATCCATTTGTCCCGCTTTGTAATTACAGGTTCCAAGTTTAACCCTTTGTGTCACAGTGTATCCTGTCACTCGGCAGTAATACTTATCTTTAATGTAAGTTGTGTGTGTCCCTGCTCTCTTATGGTTTTGTAGGTTTTTCAGCTGCTGTGGAACTACACATCCCAGCATGCCCTGCCACAGTTTTAGTATGCCTTAATAGCAAAACTGGGACAGGGCATGCTGGGATATGTAGTTGCACAGCAGCTGGAGGGCCACCTGTTGAAAGCCCTGCTTTAGAGTCAGCTGTAGAAGTAACTCTCACAGCCAGTCAGGCGGGGGTTGCAATGTCCTCAGCCGTCGCTGACTATTCCTCAGGTGGAAGTACAAGGGAACTAGATAGCGTGTAACCTTTAATCAGCAATGATACTATTACTGGACATTGTATCTCCAACTCAGCGCCCCATTGTAATAGTGTACTCACCTGTGGCACACTGCCAGCCTTGTGCAGTTACAGCTATGATCAGGCCAGTGCCGAAAAATGAGGCTCCAGAGCGCCCTGTGCAGTCCCCTCCCCCTAAGTGCATGATGCCATGGGGCAGGGCCGGTAGCACCGGGAAGTGCAGCATTGCCCAAAGCTTCCTGAGGATGCACTGAGAGGCCGTATCGAGTGCCTGCCCGGTGCGTCCAAAGGAAAGCGTGCTGTTCCAGGCACCCTGCTAGCCAGTGGCGGTGAGGCAGCACCCAGAGGCGTCACCGGGTCTGATGTGTGAGCACTCTGGTTACCCCCCTATCAAAGTAAAATACCACAATTGAATGGAGTACAACAATAAACAACTTTCTGTATGCTTAAATCATATTTTATATACTTAATTATTGCTCTTCAATATCACGCTTTGTTATATATTAGTGTTTATATTCTGTACGAATGAAAATATATTTGATGTTATAAGTGATAACAGATTGTATTCAACCTTGTTTGTAGTTACAGCGTGTTTGGTAAGTGTATATGTTTTCCATAAGAAGAACCTGTTATTAACTGTAAACTGTGACCTGCCTCCTTCCCACTCTGAATGGCGAGCGCCTGAGGACGTGAGCGCACATGGATACGACAATGATGACAAGCAAGAGGTTACCATGACTCCGGAAGACAGTTGAAAGTCTGACCAGTTACATTGTTTTTACCTGTAATCTATTGTGTTACTTGTGTAGTGACCAGTTTATCTAAACTGTAATATATGTTACTAAGGTCACTCCTGTATTGTTTGCTGTGTATAAATTGTACCACACTGACCCTGCAAGTCAGTGCGTTCAGAATTGAGGACTTGTGTTGTGCCAACCGCGCATGCGCATTGTATTGGCGCTACTGTTTGTATTTCTTTATGCGAATAAATCTTTTGGACTTTGAGCAGATTTGAAATTGAGCAGATTTCACAATTATTATACTTTAATACCCTGCACCCCCTCATGACGCCACTGGTGGCACCTCTCGCCAGAGCCATAGGTAGAGTTTTTGGTGCCCTGTGCCAGAGAGAGCATTGACGCCCCCTATTTTTACATAAGGACATAAAATAGTGCACCTGAGAGAGGGCCATGGCCTCATGGGTAAGGGCCAGGGAAGAGATAGGGGAGGCCAGGAGGTGCTGGGGATAAATAGGGACATAATATAGTGCACCTGAGAGAGGGCCATGGCCTCATGGGGAAGGGCCAGGGAAGAGATAGGGGAGGCCAGGAGATGCTGGGGATAAATAGGGACATAATATAGTGCACCTGACAGAGGGCCATGACCTCATGGGGAAGGGCCAGGGAAGAGATAGGGGAGGCCAGGAGATGCTGGGGATAAATAGGGACATAATTTAGTGCACCTGAGAGAGGGCCATGGCCTCATGGGGAAGGGCCAGGGAAGAGATAGGAGAGGCCAGGAGATGCCGGGGATGAAATAGGGACATAATATAGTGCACCTGAGAGAGGGCCATGGCCTCATGGGGAAGGGCCAGGGAAGAGATAGGGGAGGCCAGGAGATGCCGGGGATGAAATAGGGACATAATATAGTGCACCTGAGAGAGGGCCATGGCCTCATAGGGAAGGGCCAGGGAAGAGATAGGGGAGGCCAGGAGATGCTGGGGATGAAATAGGGACATAATATAGTGCACCTGAGAGAGGGCCATGGCCTCATAGGGAAGGGCCAGGGAAGAGATAGGGGAGGCCAGGAGATGCTGGGGATAAATAGGGACATAATATAGTGCACCTGAGAGAGGGCCATGGCTTCATGGGGGCCAGGGAAGAGATAGGGGAGGCCAGGAGATGCTGGGGATAAATAGGGACATAATATAGTGCACCTGAGAGAGGGCCATGGCCTCATAGGGAAGGGCCGGGGAAGAGATAGGGGAGGCCAGGAGATACCGGGGATAAATAGGGACATAATATAGTGCACCTGAGAGAGGGCCATGGCCTCATGGGGAAGGGCCAGGGAAGAGATAGGGGAGGCCAGGAGATGCCGGGGATAAATAGGGACATAATATAGTGCACCTGAGAGAGGGCCATGGCCTCATGGGGAAGGGCCAGGGAAGAGATAGGGGAGGCCAGGAGATGCCGGGGATAAATAGGGACATAATATAGTGCCCCTGAGAGAGAGCCATGGCCTCATGGGGAAGGGCCAGGGAAGAGATAGGGGAGGCCAGGAGATGCTGGGGATAAATAGGGACAAAATATAGTGCACCTGAGAGAGGGCCATGGCCTCATGGGGAAGGGCCAGGGAAGAGATAGGGGAGGCCAGGAGATGCTGGGGATAAATAGGACATAATATAGTGCCCCTGAGAGAGGGCCATGGCCTCATGGGGAAGGGTCAGGGAAGAGATAGAGGAGGCCAGGAGATGCTGGGGATAAATAAAGACATAATATAGTGCACATGAGAGAGCGCCATGGCCTCATGGGCAAGTGCCAGGGAAGAGATAGGAGAGGCCAGGAGATGCTGGGGATAAATAGGGACATAATATAGTGCACCTGAGAGAGGGCCATGGCCTCATGGGGAAGGACCAGGGAAGAGATAGGGGAGGCCAGGAGGTGCTGGGGATAAATAGGGATATAATATAGTGCACCTGAGAGAGGGCCATGGCCTCATGGGGAAGGGCCAGGGAAGAGATAGGGGAGGCCAGGAGATGCTGGGGATAAATAGGGACATAATATAGTGCACCTGAGAGAGGGCCATGGCCTCATAGGGAAGGGCCAGGGAAGAGATAAGTGAGGCCAGGAGATACCGTGGATAAATAGGGACATAATATAGTGCACCTGAGAGAGGGCCATGGCCTCATGGGGAAGGGCCAGGGAAGAGATAGGGGAGGCCAGGAGATGCCGGGGATAAATAGGGACATAATATAGTGCACCTGAGAGAGGGCCATGGCCTCATGGGGAAGGGCCAGGGAAGAGATAGGGGAGGCCAGGAGATGCCGGGGATAAATAGGGACATAATATAGTGCCCCTGAGAGAGGGCCATGGCCTCATGGGGAAGGGCCAGGGAAGAGATAGGGGAGGCCAGGAGATGCTGGGGATAAATAGGGACAAAATATAGTGCTCCTGAGAGAGGGCCATGGCCTCATGGGGAAGGGCCAGGGAAGAGATAGGGGAGGCCTGGAGATGCTGGGGATAAATAGGACATAATATAGTGCCCCTGAGAGAGGGCCATGGCCTCATGGGGAAGGGTCAGGGAAGAGATAGGGGAGGCCAGGAGATGCTGGGGATAAATAAAGACATAATATAGTGCACATGAGAGAGGGCCATGGCCTCATGGGCAAGGGCCAGGGAAGAGATAGGAGAGGCCAGGAGATGCTGGGGATAAATAGGGACATAAAATAGTGCACCTGAGAGAGGGCCATGGCCTCATGGGGAAGGGCCAGGGAAGAGATAGGCCAGGAGATGCTGGGGATAAATAGGGACATAATATAGTGCACCTGAGAGAGGGCCATGGCCTCATGGGGAAGGGCCAGGGAAGAGATAGGGGAGGCCAGGAGATGCTGGGGATAAATAGGACATAATATAGTGCCCCTGAGAGAGGGCCATGGCCTCATGGGGAAGGGTCAGGGAAGAGATAGGGGAGGCCAGGAGATGCTGGGGATAAATAGGGACATAATATAGTGCACCTGACAGAGGGCCATGACCTCATGGGGAAGGGCCAGGGAAGAGATAGGGGAGGCCAGGAGATGCTGGGGATAAATAGGGACATAATTTAGTGCACCTGAGAGAGGGCCATGGCCTCATGGGGAAGGGCCAGGGAAGAGATAGGAGAGGCCAGGAGATGCCGGGGATGAAATAGGGACATAATATAGTGCACCTGAGAGAGGGCCATGGCCTCATGGGGAAGGGCCAGGGAAGAGATAGGGGAGGCCAGGAGATGCCGGGGATGAAATAGGGACATAATATAGTGCACCTGAGAGAGGGCCATGGCCTCATAGGGAAGGGCCAGGGAAGAGATAGGGGAGGCCAGGAGATGCTGGGGATGAAATAGGGACATAATATAGTGCACCTGAGAGAGGGCCATGGCCTCATAGGGAAGGGCCAGGGAAGAGATAGGGGAGGCCAGGAGATGCTGGGGATAAATAGGGACATAATATAGTGCACCTGAGAGAGGGCCATGGCTTCATGGGGGCCAGGGAAGAGATAGGGGAGGCCAGGAGATGCTGGGGATAAATAGGGACATAATATAGTGCACCTGAGAGAGGGCCATGGCCTCATAGGGAAGGGCCGGGGAAGAGATAGGGGAGGCCAGGAGATACCGGGGATAAATAGGGACATAATATAGTGCACCTGAGAGAGGGCCATGGCCTCATGGGGAAGGGCCAGGGAAGAGATAGGGGAGGCCAGGAGATGCCGGGGATAAATAGGGACATAATATAGTGCACCTGAGAGAGGGCCATGGCCTCATGGGGAAGGGCCAGGGAAGAGATAGGGGAGGCCAGGAGATGCCGGGGATAAATAGGGACATAATATAGTGCCCCTGAGAGAGAGCCATGGCCTCATGGGGAAGGGCCAGGGAAGAGATAGGGGAGGCCAGGAGATGCTGGGGATAAATAGGGACAAAATATAGTGCACCTGAGAGAGGGCCATGGCCTCATGGGGAAGGGCCAGGGAAGAGATAGGGGAGGCCAGGAGATGCTGGGGATAAATAGGACATAATATAGTGCCCCTGAGAGAGGGCCATGGCCTCATGGGGAAGGGTCAGGGAAGAGATAGAGGAGGCCAGGAGATGCTGGGGATAAATAAAGACATAATATAGTGCACATGAGAGAGCGCCATGGCCTCATGGGCAAGTGCCAGGGAAGAGATAGGAGAGGCCAGGAGATGCTGGGGATAAATAGGGACATAATATAGTGCACCTGAGAGAGGGCCATGGCCTCATGGGGAAGGACCAGGGAAGAGATAGGGGAGGCCAGGAGGTGCTGGGGATAAATAGGGATATAATATAGTGCACCTGAGAGAGGGCCATGGCCTCATGGGGAAGGGCCAGGGAAGAGATAGGGGAGGCCAGGAGATGCTGGGGATAAATAGGGACATAATATAGTGCACCTGAGAGAGGGCCATGGCCTCATAGGGAAGGGCCAGGGAAGAGATAAGTGAGGCCAGGAGATACCGTGGATAAATAGGGACATAATATAGTGCACCTGAGAGAGGGCCATGGCCTCATGGGGAAGGGCCAGGGAAGAGATAGGGGAGGCCAGGAGATGCCGGGGATAAATAGGGACATAATATAGTGCACCTGAGAGAGGGCCATGGCCTCATGGGGAAGGGCCAGGGAAGAGATAGGGGAGGCCAGGAGATGCCGGGGATAAATAGGGACATAATATAGTGCCCCTGAGAGAGGGCCATGGCCTCATGGGGAAGGGCCAGGGAAGAGATAGGGGAGGCCAGGAGATGCTGGGGATAAATAGGGACAAAATATAGTGCTCCTGAGAGAGGGCCATGGCCTCATGGGGAAGGGCCAGGGAAGAGATAGGGGAGGCCTGGAGATGCTGGGGATAAATAGGACATAATATAGTGCCCCTGAGAGAGGGCCATGGCCTCATGGGGAAGGGTCAGGGAAGAGATAGGGGAGGCCAGGAGATGCTGGGGATAAATAAAGACATAATATAGTGCACATGAGAGAGGGCCATGGCCTCATGGGCAAGGGCCAGGGAAGAGATAGGAGAGGCCAGGAGATGCTGGGGATAAATAGGGACATAAAATAGTGCACCTGAGAGAGGGCCATGGCCTCATGGGGAAGGGCCAGGGAAGAGATAGGCCAGGAGATGCTGGGGATAAATAGGGACATAATATAGTGCACCTGAGAGAGGGCCATGGCCTCATGGGGAAGGGCCAGGGAAGAGATAGGGGAGGCCAGGAGATGCTGGGGATAAATAGGACATAATATAGTGCCCCTGAGAGAGGGCCATGGCCTCATGGGGAAGGGTCAGGGAAGAGATAGGGGAGGCCAGGAGATGCTGGGGATAAATAAAGACATAATATAGTGCACATGAGAGAGGGCCATGGCCTCATGGGCAAGTGCCAGGGAAGAGATAGGAGAGGCCAGGAGATGCTGGGGATAAATAGGGACATAATATAGTGCACCTGAGAGAAGGCCATGGCCTTATGGGGAAGGACCAGGGAAGAGATAGGGGAGGCCAGGAGGTGCTGGGGATAAATAGGGATATAATATAGTGCACCTGAGAGAGGGCCATGGCCTCATGGGGAAGGGCCGGGGAAGAGATAGGGGAGGCCAGGAGATGCCGGGGATAAATAGGGACATAATATAGTGCACCTGAGAGAGGGCCATGGCCTCATGGGGAAGGGCCAGGGAAGAGATAGGGGAGGCCAGGAGATGCTGGGGATAAATAAAGACATAATATAGTGCACCTGAGAGAGGGCCATGGCCTCATGGGGAAGGGCCAGGGAAGAGATAGGGGAGGCCAGGAGATGCTGGGGATAAATAAAGACATAATATAGTGCACATGAGAGAGGGCCATGGCCTCATGGGCAAGGGCCAGGGAAGAGATAGGAGAGGCCAGGAGATGCTGGGGATAAATAGGGACATAATATAGTGCACCTGAGAGAGGGCCATGGCCTCATGGGGAAGGGCCAGGGAAGAGATAGGGGAGGCCAGGAGATGCTGGGGATAAATAGTGACATAATATAGTGCACCTGAGAGAGGGCCATGGCCTCATGGGGAAGGGCCAGGGAAGAGATAGGTGAGGCCAGGAGATGCTGGGGATAAATAGGACATAATATAGTGCCCCTGAGAGAGGGCCATGGCCTCATGGGGAAGGGTCAGGGAAGAGAGAGGGGAGGCCAGGAGATGCTGGGGATAAATAAAGACATAATATAGTGCACGTGAGAGAGGGCCATGGCCTCATGGGCAAGGGCCAGGGAAGAGATGGGAGAGGCCAGGAGATGCTGGGGATAAATAGGGACATAATATAGTGCACCTGAGAGAGGGCCATGGCCTCATGGGGAAGGGCCAGGGAAGAGATAGGGGAGGCCAGGAGATGCTGGGGATAAATAGGGACATAATATAGTGCACCTGAGAGAGGGCCATGGCCTCATGGGGAAGGGCCAGGGAAGAGATAGGGGAGGCCAGGAGATGCTGGGGATAAATAGGACATAATATAGTGCCCCTGAGAGAGGGCCATGGCCTCATGGGGAAGGGTCAGGGAAGAGATAGGGGAGGCCAGGAGATGCTGGGGATAAATAAAGACATAATATAGTGCACATGAGAGAGGGCCATGGCCTCATGGGCAAGGGCCAGGGAAGAGTTAGGAGATGCCAGGAGATGCTGGGGATAAATAGGGACATAAAATAGTGCACCTGAGAGAGGGCCATGGCCTCATGGGGAAGGGCCAGGGAAGAGATAGAGGAGGCAAGGAAATGCTGGGGATAAATAGTGACATAATATAGTGCACCTGAGAGAGGGCTATGGCCTCATGGGGAAGGGCCAGGGAAGAGATAGGTGAGGCCAAGAGATGCTGGGGATAAATAGGACATAATATAGTGCCCCTGAGAGAGGGCCATGGCCTCATGGGGAAGGGTCAGGGAAGAGATAGGGGAGGCCAGGAGATGCTGGGGATAAATAAAGACATAATATAGTGCACATGAGAGAGGGCCATGGCCTCATGGGCAAGGGCCAGGGAAGTGATAGGAGAGGCCAGGAGATGCTGGGGATAAATAGGGACATAATATAGTGCACCTGAGAGAGGGCCATGGCCTCATGGGGAAGGGCCGGGGAAGAGATAGGGGAGGCCAGGAGATGCTGGGGATAAATAGGACATAATATAGTGCCCCTGAGAGAGGGCCATGGCCTCATGGGGAAGGGTCAGGGAAGAGATAGGGGAGGCCAGGAGATGCTGGGGATAAATAAAGACATAATATAGTGCACATGAGAGAGGGCCATGGCCTCATGGGCAAGGGCCAGGGAAGAGTTAGGAGAGGCCAGGAGATGCTGGGGATAAATAGGGACATAAAATAATGCACCTGAGAGAGGGCCATGGCCTCATGGGGAAGGGCCAGGGAAGAGATAGGGGAGGCCAGGAGATGCTGGGGATAAATAGTGACATAATATAGTGCACCTGAGAGAGGGCCATGGCCTCATGGGGAAGGGTCAGGGAAGAGAGAGGGGAGGCCAGGAGATGCTGGGGATAAATAAAGACATAATATAGTGCACGTGAGAGAGGGCCATGGCCTCATGGGCAAGGGCCAGGGAAGAGATAGGAGAGGCCAGGAGATGCTGGGGATAAATAGGGACATAATATAGTGCACCTGAGAGAGGGCCATGGCCTCATGGGGAAGGGCCAGGGAAGAGATAGGGGAGGCCAGGAGATGCTGGGGATAAATAGGGACATAATATAGTGCACCTGAGAGAGGGCCATGGCCTCATGGGGAAGGGCCAGGGAAGAGATAGGCGAGGCCAGGAGATGCTGGGGATAAATAGGACATAATATAGTGCCCCTGAGAGAGGGCCATGGCCTCATGGGGAAGGGTCAGGGAAGAGATAGGGGAGGCCAGGAGATGCTGGGGATAAATAAAGACATAATATAGTGCACATGAGAGAGGGCCATGGCCTCATGGGCAAGGGCCAGGGAAGAGTTAGGAGATGCCAGGAGATGCTGGGGATAAATAGGGACATAAAATAGTGCACCTGAGAGAGGGCCATGGCCTCATGGGGAAGGGCCAGGGAAGAGATAGAGGAGGCAAGGAAATGCTGGGGATAAATAGTGACATAATATAGTGCACCTGAGAGAGGGCTATGGCCTCATGGGGAAGGGCCAGGGAAGAGATAGGTGAGGCCAAGAGATGCTGGGGATAAATAGGACATAATATAGTGCCCCTGAGAGAGGGCCATGGCCTCATGGGGAAGGGTCAGGGAAGAGATAGGGGAGGCCAGGAGATGCTGGGGATAAATAAAGACATAATATAGTGCACATGAGAGAGGGCCATGGCCTCATGGGCAAGGGCCAGGGAAGTGATAGGAGAGGCCAGGAGATGCTGGGGATAAATAGGGACATAATATAGTGCACCTGAGAGAGGGCCATGGCCTCATGGGGAAGGGCCGGGGAAGAGATAGGGGAGGCCAGGAGATGCTGGGGATAAATAGGACATAATATAGTGCCCCTGAGAGAGGGCCATGGCCTCATGGGGAAGGGTCAGGGAAGAGATAGGGGAGGCCAGGAGATGCTGGGGATAAATAAAGACATAATATAGTGCACATGAGAGAGGGCCATGGCCTCATGGGCAAGGGCCAGGGAAGAGTTAGGAGAGGCCAGGAGATGCTGGGGATAAATAGGGACATAAAATAGTGCACCTGAGAGAGGGCCATGGCCTCATGGGGAAGGGCCAGGGAAGAGATAGGGGAGGCCAGGAGATGCTGGGGATAAATAGTGACATAATATAGTGCACCTGAGAGAGGGCCATGGCCTCATGGGGAAGGGCCAGGGAAGAGATAGGTGAGGCCAGGAGATGCTGGGGATAAATAGGACATAATATAGTGCCCCTGAGAGAGGGCCATGGCCTCATGGGGAAGGGTCAGGGAAGAGATAGGGGAGGCCAGGAGATGCTGGGGATAAATAAAGACATAATATAGTGCACATGAGAGAGGGCCATGGCCTCATGGGCAAGGGCCAGGGAAGAGATAGGAGAGGCCAGGAGATGCTGGGGATAAATAGGGACATAATATAGTGCACCTGAGAGAGGGCCATGGCCTCATGGGGAAGGGCCAGGGAAGAGATAGGGGAGGCCAGGAGATGCTGGGGATAAATAGGACATAATATAGTGCCCCTGAGAGAGGGCCATGGCCTCATGGGGAAGGGTCAGGGAAGAGATAGGGGAGGCCAGGAGATGCTGGGGATAAATAAAGACATAATATAGTGCACATGAGAGAGGGCCATGGCCTCATGGGCAAGGGCCAGTAAAGAGATAGGAGAGGCCAGGAGATGCTGGGGATAAATAGGGACATAAAATAGTGCACCTGAGAGAGGGCCATGGCCTCATGGGGAAGGGCCAGGGAGGAGATAGGGGAGGCCAGGAGATGCTGGGGATAAATAGGGACATAATATAGTGCACCTGAGAGAGGGCCATGGCCTCATGGGGAAGGGCCAGGGAAGAGATAGGGGAGGCCAGGAGATGCTGGGGATAAATAGGACATAATATAGTGCCCCTGAGAGAGGGCCATGGCCTCATGGGGAAAGGGTCAGGGAAGAGATAGGGGAGGCCAGGAGATGCTGGGGATAAATAAAGACATAATATAGTGCACATGAGAGAGGGCCATGGCCTCATGGGCAAGTGCCAGGGAAGAGATAGGAGAGGCCAGGAGATGCTGGGGATAAATAGGGACATAATATAGTGCACCTGAGAGAGGGCCATGGCCTCATGGGGAAGGACCAGGGAAGAGATAGGGGAGGCCAGGAGGTGCTGGGGATAAATAGGGATATAATATAGTGCACCTGAGAGAGGGCCATGGCCTCATGGGGAAGGGCCAGGGAAGAGATAGGGGAGGCCAGGAGATGCTGGGGATAAATAGGACATAATATAGTGCCCCTGAGAGAGGGCCATGGCCTCATGGGGAAGGGTCAGGGAAGAGATAGGGGAGGCCAGGAGATGCTGGGGATAAATAAAGACATAATATAGTGCACATGAGAGAGGGCCATGGCCTCATGGGCAAGGGCCAGGGAAGAGATAGGAGAGGCCAGGAGATGCTGGGGATAAATAGGGACATAATATAGTGCACCTGAGAGAGGGCCATGGCCTCATGGGGAAGGGCCAGGGAAGAGATAGGGGAGGCCAGGAGATGCTGGGGATAAATAGGGACATAATATAGCGCACCTGAGAGAGGGCCATGGCCTCATGGGGAAGGGCCAGGGAAGAGATAGGGGAGGCCAGGAGATGCAGGGGATAAATAGGGACATAATATAGCGCACCTGAGAGATGGCCATGGCCTCATGGGGAAGGGCCAGGGAAGAGATAGGGGAGGCCAGGAGATGCAGGGGATAAATAGGGACATAATATAGCGCACCTGAGAGAGGGCCATGGCCTCATGGGGAAGGGCCAGGGAAGAGATAGGGGAGGCCAGGAGATGCAGGTGATAAATAGGGACATAATATAGCGCACCTGAGAGAGGGCCATGGCCTCATGGGGAAGGGCCAGGGAAGAGATAGTGGAGGTCAGGAGATGCTGGGGATAAATAGGGACATAATATAGCGCACCTGAGAGAGGACCATGGCCTCATGGGAAAGGGCCAGGGAAGAGATAGGGGAGGATAGGAGATGCTGGGGATAAATAGGGACATAATATAGCGCACCTGAGAGAGGGCCATGGCCTCATGGGGAAGGGCCAGGGAAGAGATAGGGGAGGATAGGAGATGCTGGGGATAAATAGGGACATAATATAGCGCACCTGAGAGAGGGCCATGGCCTCATGGGGAAGGGCCAGGGAAGAGATAGGGGAGGCCAGGAGATGCTGGGGATAAATAGGGACATAATATAGCGCACCTGAGAGAGGGCCATGGCCTCATGGGGAAGGGCCAGGGAAGAGATAGGGGAGGCCAGGAGATGCTGGGGATAAATAGGGACATAATATAGCTCACCTGAGAGAGGGCCATGGCCTCATGGGGAAGGGCCAGGGAAGAGATAGGGGAGGCCAGGCGATGCTGGGGATAAATAGGGACATAATATAGCGCACCTGAGAGAGGGCCATGGCCTCATGGGGAAGGGCCAGGGAAGAGATAGGGGAGGCCAGGAGATGCTGGGGATAAATAGGGACATAATATAGCGCACCTGAGAGAGGACCATGGCCTCATGGGAAAGGGCCAGGGAAGAGATAGGGGAGGCCAGGAGATGCTGGGGATAAATAGGGACATAATATAGCGCACCTGAGAGAGGGCCATGGCCTCATCGGGAAGGGCCAGGGAAGAGATAGGGGAGGCCAGGAGATGCTGGGGATAAATAGGGACATAATATAGCGCACCTGAGAGAGGGCCATGGCCTCATGGGGAAGGGCCAGGGAAGAGATAGGGGAGGCCAGGAGATGCAGGGGATAAATAGGGACATAATATAGCGCACCTGAGAGAGGGCCATGGCCTCATGGGAAAGGGCCAGGGAAGAGATAGGGGAGGCCAGGAGATGCAGGGGATAAATAGGGACATAATATAGCGCACCTGAGAGAGGGCCATGGCCTCATGGGGAAGGTTCAGGGAAGAGATAGGGGAGGCCAGGAGATGCAGGGGATGGATAAATAGGGACATAATATAGCGCACCTGAGAGAGGGCCATGGCCTCATGGGGAAGGGCCAGGGAAGAGATAGGGGAGGCCAGGAGATGCTGGGGATAAATAGGGACATAATATAGCGCACCTGAGAGAGGGCCATGGCCTCATGGGGAAGGGTCAGGGAAGAGATAGGGGAGGCCAGGAGATGCAGGGGATAAATAGGGACATAATATAGCGCACATGAGAGAGGGCCATGGCCTCATGGGGAAGGGCCAGGGAAGAGACAGGGGAGGCCAGGAGATGCTGGGGATAAATAGGGACATAATATATATATATATAGAGAGAGAGAGAGAGAGAGAGAGAGAGATAGATAGATAGATAGATAGATAGATAGATAGATAGATATATACTGTATATATTAGAAATTTGCGGGTCCGTGTCTCTGAAATGCAAACACACCCGTAGGGGTTCTGAGTAGCACCGAGTCCCGGTTCCAATCTGCTGCTGGTCCAGAATTCGGATTTAAAAAGATAAATCCAGATCCAAAACCAAAACACTGGATCAACGCACGTCTCTTGGGTGATGTGGTTAGAATCTATAACATTCTATAGTATGATAAGCTAATTAGGACAGCATTATTTTAGTTGTATTAATATACTTTGGATATTACTATTGCACGTGTTGCACCAACACAATGTAGTTTTTGTGTCCCTGGTACGTTCCACATATTTCTCAGAGTAAGTATTTGTGTGATATAAACACTGCAGAGCAGACAGATTTGTGGCGCCAAAGTGAATGTTTTGTATTCGTGGTTTGCATCAAAGCGTCACACAGGGGCTGTTCCGAGCCAGGAAAAATCAGTGTTACATGTAATCACAATCACTCGCACAAAGTGTAAATCTCAGGAACAGCGCCTGATAGTGGGCCTGATTCAGCGCTGTATGTTATGCCGATGAGCGATTGCACCAATCTGCACATACATTTGCGTCGCAGAGCACATATATCAAGGAACATTATTGTAGTTGCTCGATGCAACAATTTACTCGCAGTGTCATTGGCTGGCGGGCATTTGTGGCAAGTTACAGGAAGCGGCAGCAATAAAGACAGGCGCGTCGTGACTGTTTTGAAGAGGTGTCATACCCTGCGACTGCGATCTCATACGCAGGGAATATGGCTCCGGCGTCTCAATTCCCAACGGCTGTTCTGCGGGACCACAGACTCTCTCAGGACTGCGATAATCGAATGATCTGTGACCAATGCTGTCTTTGTACGCAGATGCTGCAACATTTTTGCGCAGATGCTGGATTTGCAAAGCTGCAGGTGGGCGTCTCGATAAATCTCCCGGTGACTGTGACATTTGCATATTTTCCAATGGCAGCTGGGCACACGGATGCAGCGGTGGTCGGCATTAGCGTACATCTCTCAATCAGGCTCACTGGACCTCATTCAGACCCGGTTGCAAGCGCTGTGCGCTCGCAACCGGGTTGATGTTTTGGTCCTGCACATGCGCAAGCCCCGGAGCGAGAAAGCTCACTACAAAAGGGCCGGCTGTCGATGTCGATCGACAGCTCGGCCCGTTTTGTAGGCGGGGCGGGGGAGTAGTTTCACAAATGGAGGCATTCCTTAAGGAACGCCTACCGTTTTGTGGGCGGCCGCACTGACATCAGCAGTGATGTCAGTGGGGAGCTTCCTCCTCGATCAGAGCAGGAAGCTTCCTGGGGCTTGTGGCTGCCGAGACCCAAGCTTAGGGCTCATCGCAAGCCCCAATGGTCGCGATGGTCTTGACCATCGCGACCATTACCCTGGTCGGTCGCTAAGCTGTGGGTGGTAACCCACAGCTTAGCTAGCGACCAGGAGGCCGCACTAAAAAAAAGAAGCATCCGCCCTCATTCAGAACGAGCGCTCGCTTCTTGCGACCGCCTCTGAATGAGGGCCACTGTCCTCATAGTTATATACACAAACAGGAGCACAGTGCCCGGCAATCTTGATGGAACATAAAGGTTATTGTGTATAGTTAGGATCGGGGCAAAGGGCTGGAGTACAGGAGGATGCACAGGACGGAGGCGATATCGGGGAGTGTTGTATAACACAACCTGTTGTAACTAGGGGTGAGCGGGTTCGGATTTCTGAAATCCGAGCCCCCCCGATCCGAGTCCGATCCGAGTCAGGCTCGACTTTTCCCGCCTGACTCGGATCTGAAATCGAGGCAAAACGTCATCATCCCGCCTTCCGAGTCTCGCGGGTTTTGGATCCTATATAAGGTACCCGCGTCGGCGCCATTTTCTCACTCGGCTGTGGACAGTGAAGAGGGAGGGTGGGAGTTAGGGCTGTGTAGTGTAGTGTAGTGCTGCTGTTGTCCACTACTTCAAAGTCCATAGGGGCTGGCTGTGTTGTGCTGTGCTGCTGTTGTTAATAGGGGCTGTGTCCACTACTTCAAAGTCCATAGGGGCTGGCTGGACTGTGTTGTGCAGTCAGTTCTCCATAGGGGCTGTGTCCACTCCAAAGTCCTGTGCAGTGTCCCAGTCCTAAAGGAGTGCTGTAGTGTTGTCCAGGGGGTGCTCTGTCCATCAGGGGTGCTCCCCCCAAGTGCTAAAAAAATAATATATTTTCTGTGTTTGTGAATTGTGTGCGCAGTAGCCGCACGTGCATCAACAAAGTAGTGCCAAGCGTGCGCCTGTGTCATAAGTAAAGGGCCGGCTGGCTTGACCGTTAAAGGGTGCTGTAACCCCCGAAAGTACACTCCAGTCCAAACCAAAAAAAAAATATTTTCTGTGTTTGTGAATTGTGTGCGCAGTAGCCGCACGTGCATCAACAAAGTAGTGCCAAGCGTGCGCCTGTGTCATAAGTAAAGGGCCGGCTGGCTTGACCGTTAAGGGTGCTGTAACCCCCGAAAGTACACTCCAGTCCAAACCAAAAAAAAAATTATTTTCTGTGTTTGTGAATTGTGTGCGCAGTAGCCGCACGTGCATCAACAAAGTAGTGCCAAGCGTGCGCCTGTGTCATAAGTAAAGGGCCGGCTGGCTTGACCGTTAAGGGTGCTGTAACCCCCGAAAGTACACTCCAGTCCAAACCAAAAAAAAAATTATTTTCTGTGTTTGTGAATTGTGTGCGCAGTAGCCGCACGTGCATCAACAAAGTAGTGCCAAGCGTGCGCCTGTGTCATAAGTAAAGGGCCGGCTGGCTTGACCGTTAAGGGTGCTGTAACCCCCGAAAGTACACTCCAGTCCAAACCTAAAAAAAAATTATTTTCTGTGTTTGTGAATTGTGTGCGCAGTAGCCGCACGTGCATCAACAAAGTAGTGCCAAGCGTGCGCCTGTGTCATAAGTAAAGGGCCGGCTGGCTTGACCGTTAAGGGTGCTGTAACCCCCGAAAGTACACTCCAGTCCAAACCTAAAAAAAAATTATTTTCTGTGTTTGTGAATTGTGTGCGCAGTAGCCGCACGTGCATCAACAAAGTAGTGCCAAGCGTGCGCCTGTGTCATAAGTAAAGGGCCGGCTGGCTTGACCGTTAAGGGTGCTGTAACCCCCGAAAGTACACTCCAGTCCAAACCAAAAAAAAAAATATTTTCTGTGTTTGTGAATTGTGTGCACTGTGGCTGCACGTGCATCAACAAAGGAGCAGCGCCAAGTGTGCGCCTGTGTCCCATAAGTAAAGAGCCGGCTGGCTCATTTCTTAAAGGGTGGTGTAACCCACAAAGTGCACTACTCTCCAGCAAAAATAAAATAATATTTTCTGTGTTTGTGTGCGCTTTAGCCGCACGTATATATATCAATATAACATAAATGGAGGTCCAAACTTTCTCCGATAAAAATAAAATAGGGAAAGATCAAGAACCTCTTCCTCCTAGTGCTGTTGCTGCTGCTGGGAGTTGTTCATCATCCCAGAGAGGAAGTAGGAACATCACTACTTTTACTAAACAATTGACCCTCCAACAGTCCCTAGCGATGAGGATGAAGTACGACAGCAGTCATCCTGAAGCAAAACGTATAACTGAGGCCTTGACTGCTATGTTGGTGTTAGACGTGCGTCCGGTATCCGACATTAGTGCAGTGGGATTTAGACAATTGATGGAGGTAGTGTGTCCTCGGTTCCAAATCCCGTCTAGATTCCACCTGCATCCTCAAAGCAGCAGCGACAAGCGTGCGTCTGTCTGTTAAAGGGTGGTGACACCCTCAAAGTGTGCTACACAAACAATTAAAATATTGTTCTTTTTTTTTCTGTCTTTGTGAATTGTGTGGGCTGTAGCCGCACCTGCATCCTTAAAGCAGCAGCGACAAGCGTGCGTCTGTCTGTTAAAGGGTGGTGACACCCTCAAAGTGTGCTACACAAACAATTAAAATATTGTTCTTTTTTCTGTCTTTGTGAATTGTGTGGGCTGTAGCCGCACCTGCATCCTTAAAGCAGCAGCGACAAGCGTGCGTCTGTCTGTTAAAGGGTGGTGACACCCTCAAAGTGTGCTACACAAACAATTAAAATATTGTTCTTTTTTCTGTCTTTTTGAATTGTGTGGGCTGTAGCCGCACCTGCATCCTTAAAGCAGCAGCGACAAGCGTGCGTCTGTCTGTTAAAGGGTGGTGACACCCTCAAAGTGTTCTACACAAACAATTAAAATATTGTTCTTTTTTTTCGGTCTTTGTGAAATGTGTGGGCTGTAGCCGCACCTGCATCCTTAAAGCAGCAGCGACAAGCGTGCGTCTGTCTGTTAAAGGGTGGTGACACCTCAAAGTGTTCTACACAAACAATTAAAATATTCTTCTTCTTTTTTCTGTCTTTGTGAATTGTGTGGGCTGTAGCCGCACTTGCATCCTCAAAGCAGCAGCGACAAGCGTGCGTCTGTCTGTTAAAGGGTGGTGACACCCTCAAAGTGTGCTACACAAACAATAAAAATATTGTTCTTTTTTTTTCTGTCTTTGTGAAATGTGTGGGCTGTAGCCGCACCTGCATCCTTAAAGCAGCAGCGACAAGCGTGCGTCTGTCTGTTAAAGGGTGGTGACACCCTCAAAGTGTGCTACACAAACAATAAAAATATTGTTCTTTTTTTTTCTGTCTTTGTGAATTGTGTGGGCTGTAGCCACACTTGCATCCTCAAAGCAGCAGCGACAAGCGTGCGTCTGTCTGTTAAAGGGTGGTGTAACCCTCAAAGTGCGCTCCACAAACAATAAAAATATTCTTCTTTTTTTTTCTGTCTTTGTGAATTGTGTGGGCTGTAGCCGCACTTGCATCCTCAAAGCAGCAGCGACAAGCGTGCGTCTGTCTGTTAAATGATTACATCGGTGACAGCATCCAAGTAGGCATGTCAGACAGTCCGTACCTGTACTGGCAGGAAAAAGAAGCAATTTGGAGGTCCCTGTACAAACTGGCTCTATTTTACCTGAGTTGCCCCCCCTCCAGTGTGTACTCCGAAAGAGTGTTTAGTGCAGCCGGGAACCTTGTCAGTGAAAGGCGTAGGAGGTTGCTTCCACAAAATGTGGAGAAGATGATGTTCATAAAATGAATTATCAACTCTTCCAGGGAGACCAGCCTCCAGAACGTACAGAGGGACCTGTGGTTCCAGCGGGGACGAATTAATACTCTGTGAGGATGAGGATGTACACACTGAAGAGGGTGAGGAATCGGTGGATGAGGAGGATGAGGATGACAACTTGCCTCCGTAGAGCCAGTTTGTGCAGGGACAGATTAATTGCCAGCTTGTTTTGCGGGGGCCCAAACGAACCAATCATTTCAGTCACAGTTGTGTGGCAGACCCTGGCGCTGAAATGATTGGTTTGTTAAAGTGTGCATGTCTTGTTTATACAACATAAGGGTGGGTGGGAGGGCCCAAGGACAATTTCATCTTGCACCTCTTTTTTTTCTTTGCATTATGTACAGTTTGGGGCCTAGTTTTTCAAACTGCCATCCTGTCTGCCACTGCAGTTTCACGCCTAGATGGGTCACGTGTTTGTGCCGCCCACTCGTGTCGCTTAGCATAGTCATCCAGCTACCTCGGTGCAACCTTTTGGACATAAAAACACTATTGTGAGGTGTGAGGTGTTCAGAATAGACTGGAAATGAGTGGAAATTAAGGTTATTGAGGTTAATAATAGCATAGGAGCAGAAAAACCTACAAATTCTGTGATTTTAGCTGTTTTTATGCTTTTTTTCAAAAAAATACAGATCCAAAACACAAAACCCAGAACCCAAAACACGGAAGGGTGGTTTTGGCAAAACCAATCCAGATCCAAAACACGAAGAAAGATCCAGATCCAAAACCAAAACACAAAACACGAAAAGTGGCCGGTGCACACCCCTAGTTGTAACCTACTAAGACAAGGATGCACCATGCAAAGTAGCCATAACCATTAGTATCTCTACAATAAACCCCCAACACTGATACCACCTATGCCAGGACATTTGATCCAGTCCGCGCTGCTGCCAGGCCTCTCAGAGCGAGAACGCACAATGGCGGCAGTAGCCTTGGCTACCCTCCTCTGTGAGGTATAATCGATGTCTGGGCCAAGTAATCATTTCCAGGGGATTGTCCGGACTGGCCTGTGCTGGATTGCCCTGCATTCTGGTTATTGTGTCTCCTGACTACACTTTCTGGCTATTCCCATTATTGTTACCTACATCCAAGATGGTGTAAACTACCAGGGCTAAACTCCGAAAGCTTTGCTTATTGAAGTTTAGTACATAGGGGTCAGATCGTAGTCCTCATTGATAATAATGGTGACTGCGATCTGAAGCGCTAATTAGCACTTTGCCGGAGATCGCTGTGAAATCACATACATTGTGCATTATTAGTACATAGCAACAATACATAAAATTATGCAGAAACTGCAGTTTCTGCATCATTTTATGTATCAAACAGCTTAATACATCGACCCTTTAATGCGTTAGGCAGCGGAATAATAGTTATTATAACCAGGTTTGGGAGTGAGTGGCGGCTGTATAACCGAAGCGTATCACCTGCCAATAATAAAGTATCCACCGATACGTGCTGCGATGGGATTGGGTAGTGACGGTGGAAGATGAACCAGTCACTGTAGAATTATTTAGACTGAACCTACTTCCTCTTCTGGTTCTGGAACAGACGTTTGCTCAGGTGCTTTCTGGGCTCTCTCCTGGGTCTTCTGCCAGTAACCATGTGCCCAGTATATTTCCTTGGCATCATGCTGGTCGCTGCACACAGAGGGCCTGATTCAGAGTCGGGCGCTGTGAAAGAGCGTTCGCTCTGAATCAGGGCGTTTTGTTTTTTTTTGGAACGGCCTCCTGGCCGCTCGCACAGCTATAGCGAGCGGCCAGGTTGATGGTCGCGATGGTCTCGGTAGGGTCTTGTGGCCGCAAGCCCCAGAGAGCTTTTGGCTCTAACAGAGCCGGAAGCTCTCCCACTGACATCACTTGTGATGTCAGTGGGGCCGCCCCCAAACGGCAAGCGTTTCGGGGCGAGCTGTCACTCACCATCGACAGCT
Organism: Taudactylus pleione; assembly: GCA_031769625.1. NCBI lineage: Eukaryota > Metazoa > Chordata > Amphibia > Anura > Myobatrachidae > Taudactylus > Taudactylus pleione. Next base: position 808,953 of record JAUIMM010000849.1, on the reverse strand, counting down.
CGCCCCCTTTGGTGCGAGACCCGGAGCGACGGAGCACCCGTCGCTAGCCGGCTCCGTCGTGCGCATGCCCAGTGGACAAACATCGACCCGGTTGCGAGCGCTCAGCGCTTGCGACTGGGTCCGAATCAGGCCCAGAGCTCAGAAACCTGCAGGGCTGTAGCTAGGGTAGTGCAGCCGGTGCCATTGCACAGGACACCACAGGGCAGGGGGCGCTGTTTGGACCTGTCAAATTTCTGTTTATTATCAGTCTTGCTTTTAGCTTCCTCTTATTTCATCCCCAGCATCTCCTGGCCTCCCCTATCTCTCCCCTGGCCCTTCCCCATGAGGCCATGGCCCTCTCTCAGGTGCACTATATTATGTCTCTATTTATCCCCAGCATCTCCTGGCCTCTCCTATCTCTTCCCCGGCCCTTCCCCATGAGGCCATGGCCCTCTCTCAGGTGCACTATATTATGTCCCTATTTATCCCCAGTATCTCCTGGCCTCCCCTATCTCTTCCCTGGCCCTTCCCCATGAGGCCATGGCCCTCTCTCAGGTGCACTATATTATGTCCCTATTTATCCCCAGCATCTCCTGGCCTCCCCTATTTCTTCCCTGGCCCTTCCCCATGAGGCCCATGGCCCTCTCTCAGGTGCTCTATCTTATGTCCCTATTTATCCCCAGCATCTCCTGGCCTCCCCTATCTCTCCCCTGGCCCTTCCCCATGAGGCCATGGCCCTCTCTCAGGTGCACTATATTATGTCTCTATTTATCCCCAGCATCTCCTGGCCTCTCCTATCTCTTCCCTGACCCTTCCCCATGAGGCCATGGCCCTCTCTCAGGTGCACTATATTATGTCCCTATTTATCCCCAGCATCTCCTGGCCTCTCCTATCTCTTCCCTGGCCCTTCCCCATGAGGCCATGGCCCTCTCTCAGGTGCACTATATTATGTCCCTATTTATCCCCAGCATCTCCTGGCCTCTCCTATCTCTTCCCTGGCCCTTCCCCATGAGGCCATGGCCCTCTCTCAGGTGCACTATATTATGTCCCTATTTATCCCCAGTATCTCCTGGCCTCCCCTATCTCTTCCCTGGCCCTTCCCCATGAGGCCATGGCCCTCTCTCAGGTGCTCTATCTTATGTCCCTATTTATCCCCAGCATCTCCTGGCCTCTCCTATCTCTTCCCTGACCCTTCCCCATGAGGCCATGGCCCTCTCTCAGGTGCACTATATTATGTCCCTATTTATCCCCAGCATCTCCTGGCCTCCCCTATCTCTTCCCTGGCCCTTCCCCATGAGGCCATGGCCCTCTCTCAGGTGCACTATATTATGTCCCTATTTATCCCCAGCATCTCCTGGCCTCCCCTATCTCTTCCCTGGCCCTTCCCCATGAGGCCATGGCCCTCTCTCAGGTGCACTATATTATGTCCCTATTTATCCCCAGCATCTCCTGGCCTCCCCTATCTCTTCCCTGGCCCTTCCCCATGAGGCCATGGCCCTCTCTCAGGTGCACTATATTATGTCCCTATTTATCCCCAGCATCTCCTGGCCTCTCCTATCTCTTCCCTGGCCCTTCCCCATGAGGCCATGGCCCTCTCTCAGGTGCACTATATTATGTCCCTATTTATCCCCAGCATCTCCTGGCCTCCCCTATCTCTTCCCTGGCCCTTCCCCATGAGTGCATTCCCCTTTTCTGGGTGCATTATGTCCCTTTGAAAAATGAGGGGGGCACCAATGCTCTTCTGGCACAGGGCACCAAAAAGTCTAGCTACGGCTCTGGAAACCTGCTCCCCATGGTCGCAGAAAAGGCGGCTGCTGATGGTTCCAATGCAGCAGAGATCAGTAAAGGGAGGAATGGAGATGGCAACAGCATTGGGTCCAGCAGCTCAACTCAGACGACATTGTATTAGATCTACAAACAGCCGTGTACTCGGTGTGGGGACTTCTCAGTACCACCTTGTAATTCTGCACTGCCGATGTTTAATAGGTATCAGAGATAAGATGATAAAGTGGGAGATGGTCCAATGTGCAGCCCCCTCTAGCTAGATACATAACAGTATCATCTATCCAACAATATGGGTCATCTGTCACCTGACAGCTCAGACTGAGAAACATGGGCAGCCAAGTGTGGCAAAGGGTGATAGTCCAACTGGATAATGACGGTACACACCGCACATAATGATTAGGTTACCCTAGCACGCCGCCCTAAGCACCAAAGTCCCAGGACGCGATGCATCCAATCACTCTTCGCTAGCGTGAGAAATTTACAAATACAATATGATTAAATCTGTTTTTTCCCATATTTTGTCCTGCAATTGTCACAAGATGATTCGGGTGCAATTTTTATTTTATTTTCCATTTCATTTAAATAGTGGCGACACGGGGGCATATTCAATTAGCCGCAGGGTTGTCCCCGCAACTAATCGCCGTGCCGGTCTTATTCAATTGCTGGGAATTTCTTGCGTGGGAGTCCCTGAGACCCCGCACGTGCGCCTACACAGTCGGACTTTACCTCGCAGCTCTTGGAGGTGTGAGGTAAAATCCTCGTTACTACAATCAAATCGGCTTCGCGCGGGGGGAAAAAACACATTGATTCTGCAGTTTACGTGGAATCAATGTGTTTACGAGCGTGGGTCCGGATTTTACGGCGCGGGGAAAAGGCTATTTAATTGAATAGCTTTTCCATGGGGTGCGGGGATTTAGGATGTCAGATTCAATTAGCTACGGGATTTACTCCGCGGCTAATTGCCGTACTGGACCTATTTAATTAGTGGGGATTCCTCACGCAAGTTCGCAGTCAGACTTTACCTCGCACCTCACGCAGGTGTGAGGTCAAATACGTGTCAAAACGACCAAATCGGCCTCGCCCGCGAGGAAAAACACATCGATTCTAGAGTTTACGCGGAATGAGTTTGTTTCCGCGCACGAGTCCCGATTTTACGGTGCGGTAAAAAGGCTATTTAATTGAATAGCTTTTCCCTGTGCTGCTGGAATTTAGGCCGGTAATTAGTCACGGGTTAAATCTCGCGGCTAATTGAATCTGCCCCATTGTGTAGGGCTACACAGTGGCGCACAGTACACGACAACACCCCGTGACCTCATACGTATCTACCCTAAAAGATACACCAGTTTCCTATGACTCTGCAATATTTAAACGCAGACTATTACCTCTTTGTTACTAATATAATGGATGAGTGCCTCAAAGCCGCTACCTCATTAGTTTGTCACACTGTTTGTGGACCATCTACAAATCCATTTGTGAAAGACACAAGTGCTCTCGACTCCAGCAAAGGGAACCTCACCTTGTAACATTTCCGAGCGCCCGTGTAATCGCGTTCTTCATGCCTGGGAGAGCTCCACTCAGCGAGGTTACTTATTAATCTCAGGCAATGTAAATAAGGGCAGAGTTTATTAGGCAGTCTGTAGCGGGCCATTTCCACACGCTGAATCTGCAGGCATGAGCAGGCAGTAAATAGGGGTTCATGTCTATGCTTATTGACATCTATCAGTGTGAGTTATTGTAAACAAGAATACATTTTCCTCCACGTCTGCAATGACTAATGTAATTGGGAGCTGTCATGTTGCAATTCTCCCTCGGTAAATTAAAATATCATTAATAGCCAGCACTGGAACAGCGCCACCCGGTGGCCATAATATAATTTGAAATAAATACAGTCAGGTGCATAAATATTGGGACATTGACAGAATTGTCATATTTTGGCCTCTAGTCAACACCACAATGACTTTGAAATGAAACAAACAAGATGTGATTTACCTGCAGACTCTCAGATTTAATTTGAGGGTAATTACATCCAAATCAGGTGAACGCTGTAGGAATTACAACGGTTTCTATATGTGTCTCCCACTTTTTAAGGGGCCAGCCAATTATTTGCATATACTGTTTATGTGCATTAATCCTGTTTTTTATTTTTTTTTGTTATATGATCTACGTTTGTTTTATTTCTAAATGTAACATTTTTCTTCATTCATAGGCTTGTATTTATCATTTCTACTTAAAAAATATTTACTAGTGAGGCAGATTAGCAGCATCAGCCCGAAGGAACAAAGATGAACTTGCACAGGAGATAAAATGTGATTAAGGACCCCCCCAAACCCCCCGCCCCTCTACAACCTCATCCGCGACCTCATGAATAATAATAACTAGAAACGCTGACTGAAGAATTAACAGATCTGTTTTGCTTTTGGAAATTACATTTTAAATAATGGGACATAGGACAACCAGCCCCCAAGTAACAAACTAGCTGGCGCAGTCGCCTGAGCATAAATTAAAACAAGATATTGATTAAGTCATTGAATTAACCTGCTTTAGTCCAGCCTGTGGGCAGAATTGTACTTTGCCAGCTCAGGTTGCTGCGTATGAGCTGAGAAATCCGGGATATTTATTAGGCAGGAAGATAAAGCTTCGGTGAGCTATATACACATGGAGGAATTGTTCATCTCTCAGTACTCCCTGAATATCTGCCCACAGATATGATCCATACTTTCTTCTTAGAGGTTATACCGTGCCCGATGGGCATGTTATGTAAGTGTAACCATTATCCTAGCGATTATAGATAACTTTTATTTTTTTATGGTTCCACCCACTGGGGGCGATCAATTCAGAGAGATGTTGAATAGCCCCCGGAAGGAGTATCGGGAGCTGTGCCATACCAGAGAACTAGAATAGTATAAACACACAATACAATATAAGAAAGTTCCAGGAGACAACACAGGGGCAAAAATCAAAAAGTAAAATAACGATGTAACTAAGTGACAGTTAGTGACAATATTACTCAGTACGCTGGGAGGGGCAGACAGAAAGGATCATAGACAGAGACTGTAAGTAGCAGCGCTAAGAGAACTAAGAGGGTAGGAGGGCCCTGCTCGAGATAGATTACACTCTAGGGCAGGGGTTCCCAACCACGGTCCTCAAGGCACACTAACAGTCCAGGCTTTAAGGATAGCCATACTTGAGCAAAGGTGACTTAATTATGACCTCAGTCTTTTTTATTTAACCATCTGTGCTTTACCATGGATATCACTAAAACCAAGACTGTAAAGCTGGCCACACACTAGGCCAACTTACATCCAACCATCCAACTAGTTGTTTGGTCGGAATGAAAATCAAGTAACGTATGGGAGTAAATGATGATCAGCAATGCCCCATAGCAGTGTCCTAGTTCATTATATGCCCTATAGTAGTTCACTAGTTCATTATATGCCCCATAGTAGTGCCCTAGTTCAATATATGCCTTATAGTAGTGCCATAGTTTATTATATACCCCATAGTAGTTCCCTAGTTCATTTTATGCCCCATAGTAGTGCTCCAGTTCACATTATGCCACACAAAGCCTCAGGTTTACACTATGCCACACTCTACTACCTCCTGTACATATTATGCTACACAGTAGTGCCCCAGTTCCAGGCTCAGACTGGCCCCGGTGGGGATCCTGGAAATATCTGGGCCTCATTCCTTCAAGACCCCACCCCTTTCTGTCAGGAGACGGGACTTAGTGGGCCACAATTGCAGGGGGGGGGCAATATATTCCCAGTAGCCCCCTTCCCTTCCGTCCCATGAATCCCATCCAATCAGAATCTGAGCCCGCTGCGGTGACTTTGGGAGGCTGCCCAGTGATTGCTTATCCCACGCTCGTAGCCAAATGTGCCCTACGCCCTATCCATGACCCATTCCACCAGGTACACAATGCTCTGCTCCTGGACTTCCCATCTAATGAATGATTGCAGTCACCTGTGTTGAACTAGGTAATTGATGAGACAGGCGTTTCAGCACAGATGGCTGCAATCATACATTAGGTGGGAAGTCCATGAGCAGAGCATTGTGTACCTGGTGGAACAGGGCATGTTGGAGGGTCTGCTACGCGTGACCCTACATGACCTGTGAGAAGAGGAAAGCCCGGGGGTCTGACACCTTATCCCTGCCCGGGAGGTGGTGGGGGACATGGAGACTCAGGTAGAGGCTCCATCCCTGCAGCAGCTGCCTCCACCAGTGGAGGGAAGGCAGAGGGAAGGCGGCCCCCAGAGGGATGGAAGAAGGACCTTGTGGAAGCTCCTCTGAACAAGGTGAATCCCTGAATTACGGGGAGTGGTGGCCACAGAGGGCCGGTCAGTGGGCAGCTCCTGGCAGGTAAGTGCACCAGCAGAGCTGCGTGTGATCAGGGTTGATGGGCTGATTGCTGGATTGCAGCCCGGGTCACCCCTGGATGGGGTGTCATTGAGATGGTAATCGTGCCAGTTATCTACCTCCTCTCTGTAATGTCTGATCTCTGTGGCCCTATTCCTGTCTGGGGCCCTATGCCTGCTTGCACCAGGGGCAGATCTGGGGTATTACTGTACTTCAGCTCCGGTGCTGGTTGTGCCTCTCATCATGGATCTGAGCACCATGTTGGTGAAATGCGCTGCTGTTTGGGATCATCCCTCCTAGGGCTGCTCACCCCTCCATGACTGGGATGTATATTAGGGAGTGCTTTATATAAGGTCACCTGCTGGCTGGGATTCCCCTCCTCCCAATACTAGGCTTGTGACACAGGAGAGAGAAATGGGAGCAGTGACAAATAGGGGAAGGGGTTGCCTAGTGCACCCTGTGATGACTCTGCAGTCTGGCCTAGTGGGTGCAGGATCGGTGGCTCCACACCAGCACCCATAACGATTGCGTGTGTCCCTCCTGTCATGTGGGCAGGTGGGAAAAGAGGATACAGTAATGTAATGCAGACAGTGGCCCTCATTCAGAGCCGTACGCTCTGAGCAGAGCGCACGCTCTGCATGAGGGCCGGGCTCCTTTTTCATGGAGCGTCCTCCTGGACGCTCGTATAGCTGTGGGTCACCACCCACAGGCTATACGAGCGTGCATTTTGATGGCCGCGATGGTCGTGACCATCGCGACCATCGAAATTGCGAGCCGGAGCCTGCGGTTGAGGTTTTCAACCGCAAGCTCCGGAGTGATTTTGGCTCTATCAGAGCCAAAATCACTCCCACTGACATCACTAGTGATGTCAGTGGGCCGGCTTCTGACGGGAGGCGTTCCCGTGGGAACGCCCCCGTCAGGGAGGCACGCCCCCGGCACGCCCACCAAAGGGGGCGTGCTGTCAATCAACATTGACAGCACGCCCCCTTTGATCGGACACAACGAGCGAAGGAAAGTCCTTCGCTCGTCGTGTCTGGCGCATGCGCACGACGGAGCTCCCTCCGTCGTGCGCATGCTCAGTGCAGACCATCGACCCACTTGCGAGCGTACAGCCGCTCGCGAGTGGGTCTGAATCAGGCCCAGTGTGGCTGAGGGGTTAATGGACAATCCAAATGCAACAGTTCAATTCCAAAATATTCACGACCCAAAGTTCCACTGGCCCCTGCCGCCTCCCGCTACTTACTCATTACCCTCCTGACCTCCTCATGATATCTGCTTATCCACCCCAACTATGCCATACCAAACGACGCAGCAAGTTGACCCCTCTAATGGACCTTGGTTGTGGCCCCAAATCTTGAGGCTTGGTGAAATTTGGATCAACTCATTGTCCTTTCCTCCTAAGATTAAACTAACCTTTCCATAAATGTTATATTACTGTCACCCTTGTATCCAGCCTATCTGTGTCACCCCTGTCTGTCTGCCCCCTCCCCTTAGAATGTAAGCTCTCACGAGCAGGGCCCTCTTCCCTCATGTGCTTCTCCTTCACTTGATTATACTTTAATATACAACAGTTCCCCACCCTTGGTTGCTGACACCATGCTGCTTATCTGAGTGTTATGCAGCAATGTATTAATCATGTATCTGTCCTGCATTGTCTGTACTGTTAATATCTGTTTTCTTGTGTGCTCATTTGTTTATGTACATTGTAAGGCGCTGCGGAACCCTTGTGGCGCCATATAAATAAAGGATAATAATAATAATTATTCCCCAGGTACAGCGTGGGTCTCCTGCCCTAGGCCTGAGCACCTCTCCGCACCCCCTGCACGTGCTCTGCTGCCTCGGTCGGTTATACTGGGTGCGGGAACTGGTGCCACATGCCTCCCCATCCCAGTTTCCTCTAAACCATGTGAGTTAAATCCAAAAACATATACTGGCGGCCTGACTGGATTCATATTGGTAGACAACTATGTAACCTGGGAGCAGGTGAGCCGGGCCCCCTAGGCATCTGGGCCCTATAGCAATGGCACTAGTTGCACCCACTATAGCTGTGCCTATGGTCACAACCTCTATTCACCCCTACCCTCTTCTAACCTGTCCTACTCCCTTTCACGTAATTCTTCTAATATATATATATATTTTAGTCAATTTAATTCTTATGCTGTTTTCCAGTATCAGTCATAGAATCAAGTTTATGTTGTATTATTTCTTAAAAATGTATTACCAGTAACTTATGTAGCGCACCCATATTTGCGCATTGTGGCAAAGTTGCCACTATTTGAATTTGGCCCTTGAAGAACTTGATTTAAGGTTAGAGAGTGAGTTACATTTCTGGAGATCTTCCTGTCTTGTGTATATGACACTGTTACATTGTCTACAAACAGGGTAATGTGGCTCTAGCCTTTACCACGGACACGTAAATAAGTAGGTATACGCCTAATGTATGTCTGGGGCAAATGCTTTGGTTTTGAGCTTTGCAGGTTCCGCAGAATCTGTATTTCATTAATGATCATTACTGACTCCGTGGCAGGATAAACATTTAGCCCCCAGCGCTATCCTGCTAATCTATTATTACAATGAGCTGACATTGATCTACAATACTAATTTAATCTTCACGGAACAGAGCGCTACTTCCAGCAGAAAATAGATGACCAGGTAATGCCCTGTCATTACTGTGGGAATTAGAATGTAAATGATGTACAGAGATCACCTTCGGAGACAGCCTCAGACCTGGCATTGTGCTGCATTTACTAATCTGAGGAGGAAGAATAATGAGTCGTTAGTGACTTTATTTCTTCTCTTTCTCTGTTTTGTGAATTTACAGACGGCCTCATCCCTAAACTGGAGGACACCCTGGGCCTGATTCAGAGCCGCTTGTAAGCGGCCGCTCGTTCATTCCGAGCGATGTTTGCACAACTGCGCATACGTCCGGATCGTAATACGCATGCGCGAACCAGTCAGTGCGGCCGAAAATCGTTTGTTCGCTAAATAGCGAATGCCTGCTATTTTGAGTGACAGGAGGAGGCGTATGTGGGTGGTAACAGGGGAAGGTGCTTGAAAACGGGGATGACGTAATTTTCGCCTGTTCTGCTGTTATCCCGTATTCAATTTGAAAGACTTTCCGCCAAGGCACAAAGTCAATGCAATCTACCAGGCGAAAAAGTTTCGCCTATTAATAGCAGGCGGAAAAAAGTGCAGAATTGGGGTTTTGGGGTGAAACGTTGCGGAAACCCCCGTGCAGCCTTCGGACAGTCCCCCAAAGGTAAACTGTGTCAAAAAAATTTTTAAAAAACACTTAAGGACACCCCAAAATTTACTTTGAAAAAGGGGGCAAAAAAAAGAAGTTTGGGGACAAAGTTAAAAACTAGCGAACTTGACTCTGGGGGGGTCCCCAAGTATGCCCCAAGTGTTTTTTTGATTGCAGGTGCTTGCGGCAGGTGGATTTTTCATGATTTTTTCAACTTCACTTTGGCAACTTTTAAATATGCTGACCCCCATTTTCAAGTACCCCAAATTTTCTGGGATAAGTTATTTTCAACACAAAATACTCCTAAATACTATTCTGCACCACGTATAGAAAAACGCTATTTAGCAGCTATTGAGCCCGTTTAAAATCCCCAAATACCTTCAGCAAGGCAAATCGGGGGGTACCATAGGGAACCTCCATGTCAGAGCATCTTTTGGGGGGTGTCAGGCTGATTTCCCCAAATCTGACAGTACTTTCTGCCTGTTCAAGTTTCGCTGAGTCCCGTTTTCGCATACTTCCATATTGAATACAGGGTAAACCGGGCACGTGCGCTATACTTTAACGCCTACAAAACAGGCGAAGTAGGTGAAAAGTCCGGACCGCAAACAAGTATTGCGGCTCGGCTCAAATTGAATACGGCTCTTAGTTGGACTGTTCTTCAGTATAAATATTTATTTTACAGTAAAATGTGAAGTAAGTTTTTTTCCCTAAGGGCTTCATTTTAAGAAAAAGTCATAACCCCCTGATCACTCATTTCTGATGCTAAAAGGGGTTATGACATCAGTTCAATATTTAGCAAACAGCCGTAAGTTCAGCTTATCACTGTTTATGAAGAAACCCTTGCACCGTCTATAGATGGCATACGATTTAGGGTTACCATTGCCAGTACTAATTACTCAGGTCCGGGGGGCCCGTACCTATCTGCCCCCCTCCCCCTTACCTGTTAGCGGCATTGTCACTGTCTCCCCAGTGTGCTCTGTGCTGGGCATCGGTGGGTGCAGGGAGGTTGCCACTCCTGATAAGCAGCAGCAGTCTCCTCTGGCTGTGTAGGGGAGGGGAGGACGATCTGCCCGTGGGCTGAGGGGCACAACAGTGCCCTTCTATTTGGAGCATGCGGCGTTACGTTAGGACACAAATTCGGCCATGGACACAGTTGGACCTCACCAGATAGGTAAGTGATGGTAAATACCGGCGGAATATTTCTAGCATCACTTCAAGATGTAGTGATACTAAATGAATTATGCAGCTGGTAAAGAATCTCATTGATTAATGGAGGCCTGTGAGAGATCCAGCTTAAGCTGGGTGCACATTAGACGATATTCCTATGTCGGGCCATGCGCGCTCCCTTTTGGTCATCAGTTGCATCGTCAGTTCGGCCCTACAGGCAGCTCAATCTGTGGCTGGTGCCGATTTATCGGGTGGTCGGGCACCGGATCGTGTAGTATATACCAGCCGCCCAATATGTTGGCCCGTCGGCGGTGCAGTCATCCGCTGGGTACACATCGCTGGGTACACATATCGTTAAGTGTGTACCCAGCTTTAGATACACCTGTCTTATACAGTCCCAACTGTTCCTCTTCTAAAGGCACAATCTCTCTTTTTAACCCTAAAATTAGAATTTTGGGGGCCTCCTGAATTTCGAATAACGTTCACCCTGTATTTTATTATATTTAATGCTTTGTGGGGACTAGTGGGCATTTTGCTGTGTAAAGTGAGCTATTTTGTTTTAAAATTACAATTTACACTATATTTACAAAGGTGCCAGTTCTGTGTCTGCACCGTCTATCATATCGGATGTCGCTGTATGATTATCATTACTATTATTTGCATTTATTTATAGGGCACCACAAAGTTTAGCAGCGCTGTACAATGATACAAAACAGGGTAAACAAAGTAACAAAACGACCTATATACAGTTACACGTGTAGACATGGTTACATGCATACACCCATGTGATAATGCTCTGTTGTAGAGATTTGTGTGAGTTAAGGAATTGGGAGGGAAAGAAAGAATCAGGAAAAGGTCTGGAAGGCGAGGGTAAATGCCCCACTGATAGCATTGCAGCTAGCTCTAAAACTCTCGCAGCTTTCCCTCATAGCTTGGCAGCTTTGGAAACTAGACTTGCAGCCTTGTTTGTAAGGATTGCAGCTGTCTGTCACTATGGCAGCTGACTCTTTAAGACTGGTGGCTCTGTCTAGATGCGATGTAATCTCTCAACTCTTTGACCTGGCTATAGAGCTCTCATGCACGCAGTAATTCACATTGTATGAATGTTCTTTCCTTCACAGCACTTTCAGTAGCACATACTGGGCCTGATTCAGAGCCGCTCGTAAGCGGCAGCTCGTTCGCTCCGAGCGATGTTTGCCCAACTGCGCATGCGTACGGATCGTTATACGCATGCGCGAACCAGTCAGTGCGGCCGAAATTCATGTGCTCGCAAAATAGGGAATGCCTGATAATTTGAGTGACAGAATGAGGCGTATGTGGGTGGTAACAGGGGAAGGTGCTTGAAAACGGGGAGTGGAGATCCGAACGCAGGCGTGCTTAAAGGTCAAAACGGGCGTTTTATGGGTGTGCATATTTAAAACAGCAGCGTCATTGACCACGTCACTGGGTTTTTTTTAAGCCAGAACTGCTCTCAAAATTGTGGTAGCAAAAACCAACCACAAGAATAGTGAGCAGTTCATACCCTGTTCGATGTACTCGATTAATCTAATAAATAGCGGACATGACGTAGGATGCGAGCGGCCAGGGGGCGTAGTTGCCCAAAAAACGACCGCAAGTTTTGTACGCTCGTTCAGACCTAGAGGCGTGAACAGACCGCGAAGAGCGAACGGTTCATTTGAATAGCCAATCCTATTTTCTGGACGAGCGAGCGCTAATTGCGTCCGGCTCTGAATGAGGGCCACTGTATTCTCTGCTTTTGTCCATCCTCAGGACCCCCCTCCATACACACCTCCCTCTCCTGCAGGATTAGCAGCTGTACAATCACTCGCTTGTGTGATGAGAATTAGATCGGTTAATATACTGACGCGTCTTAGTTAGTTAATCGTGATGAGCTCAGTGTTTGGATCTGCACTGGACACCGAACCCTTAGGGCACAGATGTCATATTTATCACCTTGTTATTACACTGACAATATATATATATCTTTGGTTTTATGAGAGTTTGGAGAGTGAAACAGATTTAATGGGTAATATTGTATTCCTCTGCTTTTATACTGGGATAATTTGGATTTTAAAAGTAGTTTTGCCTTAAATCCAGGGTTTGCCTTATTAAACCTGTCCTTACATCTCCCCGGTGATCTATAAATTGGGGCCAGCATGTCTCTCTATAACTCATCCTGTGTTCTCTGCTGGCGTTCCCATCCGTCGTGTCTCGCCGCGTGTCTACCTTACCGTCCTCGGAAATAATATCTCCCAGATGCCCGCGCTCTGTCGTAGCTGAAATTGTAGCTCCATCAATCTTTATTCAGTCCGAGGCTTTTCTGGCCCATGTGTAGTATTCGCCGCTTTAGTAACATTACGCTGTAGCCTTCCGATGGCTCATCCGCTCCTTTCCTTCATCCAAATTAGGCAGCCCCCCACCCCCGTCCTCTCTCATTGCTGTAAGAGGTTCCCCAATAGTCATTAGCACAATCCCAATATTCTCAGTCTCATCCAGGGTTATGCATTTGAGAATATGATTTATCGCTGTTCAGCAACAGGAGAAAGGTAAAATCCAGATTCCTCACATCAAATGTTATTACAATCTTCTAGCAATCAATTCCCAGAGCTGTCCCTTTTATTGGCACTGGGCTAGAAATGGAAAGTATCTGTTTTTATGGGTTGGTTACATCACTTAGTCAAAATATAGTTATTCAAAACTCACTTTTTGACTGTTGACATTTTAACTGTGTCTATTTCTTCTTCAGGGTCCATAGGGCTCCACAGGGAGACCTTGGGGTGTAGGTGGTGGTTGAGGACTGGGCACCACGCAGTTAAAGCTTTCAGCTCCCAGGATGCATTGGACCGACACCCTATACCCCGCCCCTGAGCCAAAGGCACCTCAGTTTCGTCGGTGCCCGCCGAAGTCGGGTCACCATTATCATGTAGTGGGCTGCTGATGCAGCCCAAATAGCTTTTATTTATTTTGTTAGTACTTCTTACTGAGCGTGCAGCAGCAGACTGTCCACAGGATGTCTGCACTGCCGCTCCATCACCCCTCTGGGCGCCGCAACGCCAGCTACGGCTGGGGATTTTGGCGGGCATCCCGGGGTCCTTGTTAGCCGGACTGCAGCCCGGACACAAGGGGACAGGTAAGGTGGGTCATCGCTCGCGGTGACCTGCGGTGTGGCAGTCTTACCTCCGGTCTCAGCGGACAGACCGAAGGCGCTTAGAGTGAACACAGGCTTTGTCCACAGTGATCCACTAGACCACCACGGTACATATGGAGCGGGTGGAAAATAATCAGCATGAGGGGGTCAGCTTTCCCCATTAAAGCGGCTCCTCCCCTCAGCTCAGGGCACCATTCCTCTGAGGTCTCCCTAAATCAAAGCACCCACTGTTTAAATGACAGAAAGTGGTCAGATCAGCTAGCTGAATACATGGCAGCAGCCTGGCAGATGCCTGGTAAGAGGTTTCAGCCCCAAAAACATCTACATTACCTATCCCTACAGTATCCTCTTTGTAGGACCCTACGGATAGAAAGGTTGAAACTTGCCTTAAGTCGATGTACTTTCAGGGGCTGTTGCCCGTCCGACCATGGCTATTGCATGGGTGGCTAAAGCTATAGAGAGCTGGGCTGACGCACTTGAAGACTCTTTTCCCTCAGATGCTTCTAGGGATTAGATATCTTTCATAGCTCACATACAAGATGCAGCTTTCTATATTGGAGAAGTGACATTAGATGCCAGTCTCCTAACCTCTAGAGTCTCTGCCACGGCGGTGTCTGCCCGCCGTACCCTGTGGCTACGCTCATGGAAGGCAGATGCGGATTCCAAGAAGGGCCTAGAAGTATTGCCCTACAACGGGGAGATCTTGTTTGGCCCAGACTTTGAAAAGATTGTAACCACATTGGCGGCATCAAAAACTGCATTCTGCCTTAAGTGACTACTACTACAAAGCCTTGGACTACATCTTTTAGGACCTTTCGCCCTCAGGGAAAGCCTAAATGTCAGTCCTTTCCTAGGCTGTCGGCTTCCACTAGATCCGCCAAGCCCAGAACCAAGCAGGCCTGGACCACCATATGCCCTGCTTCAAAATCTGAGGACAAGCCCTCAGCCTGACGGGACGATCCTCCCCATGGGGGATCCCAGAGTAGGAGGCCGACATCTTCAGTTTGCCCAGTGCTGGTGTCAAACCACCACGAATGCTTGGTCTCTTATGGGTTCGCCCTCTCATTTCTATGAAGGACACCAGTTTCTCTACACAGGCCCTCCTTCAGACCCAAACAAGGCCCTACAAATCCAGAAAGCCATACAGTCCTTGCTACAGGCAGGGGTAATTGTGCCAGTCCCACTATTTCAGCGAGGGACCGGTTACTATTCTACTCTCTTTCTGGTTCAGAAGCCGAATGGGTCTCATCGGCCTATCCTCAACCTCAAAACCCTGAACAAATTCCTCAGGGTACCCAGATTCAGGATAAAAACCCTATGCTCTATCATCCTTGCTATGGAGCCTGGGGACTTTATGGTATCTCTGGATATTCAGGATGCTTACCTACGTGTACCTATAGTGTCCTCTCATCAGCGATATCTCCGGTTTGCTATTCCCTCCAGTCTCCCTTCTTCCTCGAGTTCAAACAAGACTGAGGCACTGTTCAGCTGGTGGCTCCAGCTTAGCTCAGACATCATTGGTACTCAGATTTTCGGAGTCTCTCCATCGACACTCCATTCCTGCTGCCTCAATGTCTGGACATGTTGTTTCATGATCCTTGTCTTTACCCGGACCTGGGTCGTCTGCCTTTGACGGCGGGGCTCTTGAGACTTCCCTCCTAAGGTCCAAAGGATTCTCTAGCTCTGTGGTCAAAACTATGCTCAGAGTGCATAAGCCAGCCTCTGCTCGGATCTACCATAGAGTGTGGCATACATATGGTGTCGTACCAGAAGCTATGACCCCCAAGTGTTTAGGATTTCCAGAGTCCTGGCCTTCCTACAAGCTGGATTGGATCTTGAACTCCGCCTTGCCTCACTGAAAGTGCATGTCTCTGTTTTATCCCTTTGGTGCCAGCGTAGACTTGCTCCACTACTGGCTGTCCACACCTTCCTCCAGGGTATCCTCCGTGTACAACCTCCCCTTGTCCCTCCAGTGGTTCCATGGGATGATAAATTACAGTTAGAAGCTGTTTGGTTGCTTTGGGCAATGCCTCAAATTTTTCTCTCTCCAAGGGCTCTATTTATTAACATTATTTTTACTAAAATAAAGTGAAAAAGGGTGTTTTCACACCCTTTTCACATTATTTTAGTTTCACCTGTAGTTATTACAGGGCAATTGGAGTAGAATTAGTAAAATTCTACTCCAACCCCTAAGTATCACTTATTTTTAGTAAAGCAGATCGCATTTCCCATAATTGTAATGGGAAATGTGATCCGACCAGAGTTACTAAAAATAAATTGTAAAAAAATACCAGGGGAAGCCCTGTGATAATAACGCCACCTGGAGGGTGGGGCTCCCACTCTGCTCTAACGGGGAGAGCAGAAGCGGGAGCCGGTACCAGTAATCAGCTGTGTGATCTAAACAGACTGATTGCTGTAAAAAAAAGAAAAAAAAAATTTAAACATTTTTTTTTTACTTACCTGAATCCAGGGACTGGTGATCGGGCCTCCGGTGATGGCTCCTCTCCGGTCAGCTGGTCTCCCACAGTGCACTGCTGCCCGGTCATCAGGTGATCGGGTCCCAGTGCAGTATGGGAGATCACCTGATTGGGAAGCCCGGAGAAGATCACCGGAGGCCAGGAGGATGCAGGTAAGTGTAATGAAGGGAGGGGGGGTCGCGTGGGACCGCGATCGTGGGGGACGGGGCTTAGCATCGGTGGGGGGTAGCAGCGACGGTGGGTCGGCGCATGCGCGGGCTCTTAGTCGCGGTATTTTTTCCGAAAATACCGCGCCTAGAGTGCGGATGGGATCCGCAGGGAGAGAGCTTCATCACAAGCTCTGTCCCTGCAAGGGATTTATAGTAAATCCCTTTGATATTGCCTGAATTCGCAATGCGAATTCACTCGGTAATATCACACTACAATCCGCATTCAATATGCAGATTGTAGTAAATAGAGCCCCAAGGCTTGATACATCTCCCCTATAGTATTTGTAGCATGTAACACTGTAACAATATGAGGGCGCACCCTTCCCCAGCATCCCGATTTCAGCGGGATAATACTGTCCTGCTGCTCCTCCCGTGGGCTGAAGTGGCCCGCGGGTGGTCATATCGAGAGTTGGGAACCCCCACCACCGTAGCTGTGCGGCGGTGCCAAACCCCCGGAGTGTGAATGGATGCTGCGTGCCATTCACTGACGGGAGAGGGCTGGGAGAAGCCCAGCCAGTGACGGAGGGCTGGGCTTTACCCTCAGCCTGACGCGGCGAAAAGGCGCTTATTATGGTCCGGCAGAGGGTGCTCCGACCCCTGGAGCCGGCCCTGGCAGTGTATGTCATATTCCGACATATAGAGGACCAGTGATCACAGTAAGCCATTAGATGTGGCAGTAGGGCCATCCTGCCTGAGCTGAATGTTTTTATCTCAGATGTGCCCATGATTCCAGAGCATTGGAGCAAGTCCAGGTGTCTGGGGGAGCAGCAGAAAAACCCAGCACCAGCCCTGGACATATATGTACACATTGATGTATGCTGTACAGTATTAACAATTAACCCTATATATGGTCTATAGCAGTGCACCCCTAACAATGCATGTTTTCCAGATCTCCTACTTGGTGGACAGGTGTATTCATTACTTACTATCACATTTTAATATAACCAGAGGGGTTACCAATTATCTAATTTGTGATGCTGAGGTGATCTTTAAAACATGCAGCTCTAGTAAAAATGTATTATATACTATTGCTATTGTGGTCACGGCCTGGGCTGAGGATGGGGGTTTCCAGGCAACTGGAACCCCTCCTGCGTTTGCCTATTGGGGGGTGACACAGCCTGGAAGTACCTCATTGTTTTCTGGAGAAAACACAGTATAGTGCCTCTTTGAAGTGGATATGGGAAAGGCATTGCACAGCCTGGTACCTCTCTGCTGGAGGTGAAGCACAGTTGGCATCTTTAAGGCATATATTATTTACCCTGATAGCTGGAGGAAAGAGCAGAGTAGGGTACCTACAGTATATGAATTCCGAAATAGAGGAATGCTTTGTACCTTATGGCTAGAGCAGTACCTCTATGAACTGAAGGAAGGGCACAAGTTTGTGGTACCAATTAATAAAAAGATACCTTTTGTGGCTTTGGAGTTCCTTGCTGGGTATAAGGGAGGGCACAGCTTGCCAGCGGGGGTGGTTACACAAGATGATCCTTTTGGAGCTTAAACATCTACAATTGTCACCGTTCCAAAATCTAAACATGTTCTTTGTGCAATTAAATAACCAGTAACTATAGTAACCAAAGTTTCTACGTTCAAAAAAAATTATAATGAAAATGACAAAGCCTCAGTCTCACCAGCAGGTGGCAGTCACCACCCTGAGCAAATCACACAGCAGGACCACAGCGACATCCCATATCTGCCCCAATCTGCAGAACAAATCTCTGCAAGTCCCCCCATTAGAATAAAAAGCTGTCACATTCCCACGGGCAGTGCTGCGTAAAGCCGATAATCCCCCCATCCACTATAAGCCAGAGAGCTAGGAAGCTTCCTCTATTTACAATACAAAATCTCTGTTTTGTGTTATAAAGCTGGTGAAGGAGGAATACATGGCGAGGATGAGGGAAATCCGACAACAGCAGAAGAGACATATTGTTACAGTGTTACATGCTAGAAATAATATAGGGGAGATGTGTCAAGCCTTGGAGAGAGAAGCAACCAATCAGCTTCTAACTCTCATTTATTATAAGCTGATTACTACGGGCAACGTCATTTTATCTCTCTCAAATGTTTGATACATCTCCCCCATAAAAGACTGCATAATAGACACAGATTTATGTTATTCCTCTCTGCAGGATATGAGCAAACTCAGGTGCGGTGTCAGCTATTTACTTCTGCCATCTTTTGGGCCTTGCCACATCCACCTGATACCATACCCTCCTCTAATGACATCACACATATTCCTTTCCACTAAGCCACACCCACCCGATATTATACCCTCCTCTAATAACATCACACATATTCCTTTCCACTAGGCCACACCCACCTGATATCATACCCTCCTCTAATGACATCACACATTCCTTTTCAATAGGCCACACCCACTTGGTATCATACCCTCCTCTAATGACATCACACATTGCTTTTCACTAGGCCACACCCACTTGGTATCATACCCTCCTCTAATGACATCGCACATATTCCTTTCATTTCATTCCCTTTCAGAACCCAATTCAAGGCTCTCACACTCACTTACAAAGCCCTCACCCATTCCTCTCCAATTTACATCTCTGATCTCATCTCCCTTCACTCTTCTGTCCGCCCTCTTCGTTCACTTAATACACGCCGCCTTTCATGCCAATTGATTACTTCCTCCCACTCCCACCTCCAAGATTTTGCCCGAGCTGCTCCTCACCTTTGGAACTCCCTCCCTCTCCCTATCAGACTCTGCACCTCTCTACAATCTTTCAAACGAGCTCTCAAGACCCACTACTTCATTAAAGCCTTCCAGCTCTCATCCTACCTTGCTGCTACATCTTCCTTTCTCCCCGCCTACCCCATCTGTGTCACACCTGTTTGTCTTCCCCTCCCTTAAAGAATGTAAGCTCTTTCGAGCAGGGCCCTCTACCCTCTTGTGCTTCTCCCTACTGTAATTTAATTTATCTCTTACTCCCCACTAGGGCAAATAACACTTAGCTGCTTAAGCGGGCGTTAAGGTCGCTAATATAGCAATGTTTATCCATGTCCTGTATTGTATTGTATTGTAAGTCAATGGTTACTTTTTTGTCTGTGTACTTTGTAAGGCGCTGCGGAACACTTGTGGTGCCATATAAATAAATGATAATAATAATAATAATAATAATAATAATAATAATAATAATAATTTCCACTAAGCCACATCCACCTGATATCATACCCTCCTCTAATGACATCACACATATTCCTTTCCACTAGGCCACACCCACCCAATATCATACCCTCCTCTAATGACATCACACACATATTCCTTTCCACTAGGCCACACCCACCCGATATCATACACTCCTCTAATGACATCACAGATATTCCTTTCCACTAGGCCACACCCACACAATATTATACCCTCCTCTAATGACATCACACATATTCCTTTCCACTAGGCCACACCCACCCGATTTCATAACCTCATTCATACCCTCCTCTAATGACATCACACATATTCCTTTCCACTAGGCCATACCCACCTGATATCATACCCTCCTCTAATGACATCACATATTCCTTTCCACTAAGCCATACCCACCTGATATCATACCGTCCTCTAATGACATCACAAATATTTCTTTCCACTAGGTCACACCCACCCGATATCATACCCTCCTCTAATGACATCACAAATATTCCTTTCCTCTAGGTCACACTCACACGATATTACATATTATACCCTCCTCTAATGACATCACACATATTCCTTTCCACGAAGCCACACCCATCCGATATTATACCTTCCTCTAATGACATCACACATATTCCTTTCCAGTAAGCCACACCCACCTGATATCATACCCTCCTCTAATGACATCACACATATTCCTTTCCACTATGTCACACCCATCTGATATTATATCCTCCTCTAATGACATCACACATATTCCTTTCCACTAGGTCACACCCACCCGATATTATACCCTCCTCTAATGACATCACACATATTCCTTCCCACTAGGCAACACCCACCAGATATCAAACCCTCCTCTAATGACATCACAAAAATTCCTTTCCACTAGGTCACACCCACCCGATATTATACCCTCCTCTAATGACATCACACATATTCCTTTCCACTAGGCCACACCCACACAATATTATACCCTCCTCTAATGACATCACACATATTCCTTTCCACTAGGCCACACCCACACAATATTATACCCTCATTCATACCCTCCTCTAATGACATGACACATATTCCTTTCCACTAGGCTATACCCACCTGATATCATACCATCCTCTAATGACAACACATATTCCTTTACACTAGGCCACACCCACCCGATATCATACCCTCCTCTAATGACATCACACATATTCCTTTCCACTAGGCCACACCCACTCAATATTATACCCTCCTCTAATGACATCATACATATTCCTTTCCACTAGGCCACACCCACCCAATATCATACCCTCATTCATACCCTCCTCTAATGACATCACACATATTCCTTTCCACTAGGCTATACCCACCTGATATCATACCCTCCTCTAATGACATCACACATATTTCTTTCCACTAGGTCACACCAACCCGATATCATACCCTCCTCTAATGACATCACACATAGGGGGTCATTCAGAGTCGGTCGCAAGCGCTGAGCGCTCGCAACCGACTCGATGTTGCCCCACTAGGCATGTGCACGACGGAGCTGGCTCCGTTGTGTGCATGCGCGACACCCAGCTAGCGACGTGCGCTCCGTCGCTAGAGGTCTCGCAGCAGGGGAGGCGTGCAGGGGGCGTGCCTGCCCAAACAAAGGCGTTCCCGCCGGAACGCTTGCCGTTTGTTGGCGACCCCACTGACATCATTGCTAATGTCAGTGGGCAGCTTCCTGCTTGATCAGAGCAGGAAGCTCCCTGGGGTTTACGAGTGCCCAGACCCAACCTTAGGGTCTGGTCATAAGCCCCGATGGTCGCGATGGTCTTGACCATCGCGACCATCACCCATGATGGTCGATAGAGCTGTGGGTGTTAACCCACAGCTTAACGATCGAAAAGGAGGCGGTCGTTCAGGATGCAAGTGGCCGCCCTGAATGAGGTCCATATTCCTTTCCACTAAGCCACACCCACCCGATATCATACCCTCCTCTAATGACATTACACATATTCCTTTCCACTAGGTCACACCCACCTGATATTATACCCTCCTCTAATGACATCACACATATTCCTTTCCAGTAAAACACACCCACCTGATATCATTCCCTCCTCTAATGACATCACACATAGGACCTCATTCAGAGACGGTCGTTAGTTGCAAGCGGTCGCCCTGAACTAGGGCGGCCGCTTGCATCGTAAACGGGCCGCTTCGTTGTCGATCGTTAAGCTCTGGGTTACCACCCACAGCTTAACGACCGACCAGGTTGATGGTCGCGATGGTGATCACCATCGTGACCATCGGGGGCTTACGACCAGACCCTAAGGTTGGGTCTGGGCACTCGTAAGCCCCAGGGAGCTTTCTGCTTTGATGGAGCAGGAAGCTCCCCACTGACATCACTGATGATGTCAGTGCGGCCGCCCACAAAACGGTAGCCGTTCGTAAAGGAACGCCTCCATTTTGGAAACCACCCCCCCCGGCCCGCCTACCAAACGGGACAAGCTGTCGATCAACATTGACAGCCGCCCCTTTGGTAGCGAGCTCCGGAGCAACAGAGTTTCTCTGTCACTCCGGGGCTTACGCATGACTAACCATCGAGTCGGTTACGAGTGCATCGGCGCTTGCGATCGACTCTGAATAAGGTCCCTATTCCTTTCCAGTAAGCCACACCCACCTGATATCATACCCTCCTCTAATGACATCACACATATTCCTTTCCACTAGGTCACACTCACCCGATATCATACCCTCCTCCAATGACATCACACCTGGTCAATGGTCACGATGGTGGATGGCGCTAGGCGGCCTGGACAGCTGAGTAAGCCTCAGCTTACTCAGGATGGCTGGCTTGTGAGCCCGGAATACGGCATACGTCCACGCAGTCCTTGGGTGGCCACTCCCGGAAAACGCGTTTCCGCCCCCACACCGCCCCTTAAATGCCTCTACCTGACAATTAGGCAGAGGCATTCAAGGGCTAGCGTGTGATTGAGCAGGATCCATTCTGCACACTCGCATTCCCGATAATCAGGAATCTGCGTTCAGGAGCGCACTTGCATACACTGCTGAGCCACCGATGTTATAGCAAGGTTTATATACCATGTACTTGTCCTGCATTGTCTTGTGCTGTTCTCTTGTTCTGATCAATTGTTTATGTACTTTGTAAGGTGAATATTCCCGCAGGCAAGCTCTGAAAATATTGTATTTGATGAATTTAATTCCCCATACACAGCGGGCCACATTGTGATATTTTCTGTGTTACCTTTATAATGAATAGTTCCAATAATTAATTTATACAAAAGTAGGTGAAAATGTTAATTTGCACCTACTTTTGTAGAAATTAAGTGATGATGAATATGGCCGTTAGTGACTAGATAAATATATGTCCCTCTAACGGGGCGTCATATCTGCGATCTCCGGTGCACCATCCCGATTTCCGTAATGAGACACTGATTAAAATGTCTGCAGCCAAGTGACGCGCTATCTCCATCTACTCCCCGAGGCGGCTTCTTGTCTGATCAGCGGCGCCCTGATAACACGGCGCATTCCTGAGCAGATAACCTTTCGCCTTACACCAGACACTAAGATGATAATGATAGAATATTAGTCTCTGCCTCGCCGCGGATTTCTCAGGGTTTTCCTTAATAAAAGTTAAACTCCTTTCAGAAGTCGGAACAATCAATATTTTTCCTTGTAACACGGAATCTGAGCTTAGAAGCCGCGCTGGGCTCCAGCGAGACATCCATTTTATTCACCTGAATTATTTTACCTGCTCGTCCCGGCTGAACGAATCATCACAATCTGAGAGAGGAAGATATATGCGCAGTCATGGCGGACAGATCGTGTATTTTCTGCATGTGAGTTACAGAAGAGACAATCTGCGACCAAGAGCCGTATTCAATTTGAGCCGAGCCGCGATACTTTTTCGCGGCCCGGACTTTTCGCCTACTTCGCCTGTTTTGTAGGCGGAAAAGTATCACGCGCGTGCCCACTTTGCCCCGTATTCAATTTGAAAGTAGGCGAAAACGGGACCTGGCGAAACTTGTACAGGCGGAAAGTACTGTCAGAATTGGGGAAA
Source organism: Taudactylus pleione (assembly GCA_031769625.1). Taxonomy (NCBI): domain Eukaryota; kingdom Metazoa; phylum Chordata; class Amphibia; order Anura; family Myobatrachidae; genus Taudactylus; species Taudactylus pleione. The sequence goes on along the minus strand of JAUIMM010000849.1, from coordinate 785,392 downwards.
TCAGCCTGACACCCCCCAAAAGATGCTCTGACATGGGGGTTAGCTATGGTACCCCCCGATTTGGCTCGCTGAAGGTATTTGGTGTTTTTAAACGACCTCAATAGCTGCTAAATAGCGTTTTTCTATACGTGGTGCAGAATAGTATTCAGGAGTATTTTTTCCAGAAAATAACTTATCCCAGAAAATTTGGGGTACTTGAAAATGGGGGTCAGCATATTTAAAAGTTGCTAAAGTGAAGCTTAAAAAATCGTGAAAAATCCACCTGCCGCAAGCACCTGCAATGAAAAAACACTTGGGGACCCCCCCCCCAGAGTCTAGTTCGCTATTTTTTAACTTTGTCCCCCAACATTTTTTTTTTTGCCCCCTTTTTCAAAGTCATTTTTTGGGGTGTCCTTAAGTGTTTTTTCATTTTTTTTTTAAACCGTTTGCCTTTGGGGGACTGTCTGGAGGCTGCACGGGGGTTCCCGCAATGTTGCACCCGAAAACCCCAATTCTGCACTTTTTTCCGCCTGCTATTCATAGGCGTAACTTTTTCGCCTAGTACATAGCATTGACTTTGTGCCTAGGAGGAAAGTCTTTCAAATTGAATACGGGGTAAAAGCAAAACAGGCGAAAATGACGTCATCGGCTAAAAAGTATCGCAGATCTGGACTTTTTGCCTCAAATTGAACACGGGCCCAAGCAGGAATAAGAGACCATTTTAGGCCTCAAAAAGACATCTTGAGACGTGACATTTATAATTATAACAGGGCTGAGAAACATTATTTTCATTTTCAGTGATAATATGAGTCAGATTTCTCCCTCTATTGTTTTCAGAACAATCTCACTGTATTATGTCATCTCCTTACAGATTGGGCACCAAGTACTTTCCCTACAATGGCTGCGCTGCCATCTGTCACCTGCACTCATTGCAGGCAGTAATGGAATCAATTGTCAGGAGATTGCCGTCAGCACATCCATTAGCGGACAATGACATCACTGTGGCGTGAGGTTTATCCATATCCTACCAGCCAGTGACATCACCGAGGCATCTGCTACATCATGTAATATAGACTATATATGAGACAGCCACAACATCAGATAATACAGCTGCAATGCGGGTGTTATGTAATAGACAGTTAAAAGGTCGACAATGTCTAGATAGACACCAGGGGCCACATGTAATAGGGTGAGAGTGTAGCATAGGCAAACGCAGGGGGGGTTTCCGTCTGCCTGGAAACCCCCCTCCCCAGTCCACACCATGACCACAATAGAAATAGTAATGTAATAGAATTTTACTAGTGCAGCATTTTCTTCACAGTATCACAAATGAAATAATTAGCACCACCTGTGGATCTTTTAACATGCATTAGTCAGTAATAAATAACCTGTGCACCAACTAGGAGATCTGGAAAACATTCACTGTTAGGGATGTGCTGCTATAGAGCCCAATATGTACATATATGTCCAGGGCAGTGCTAGGTTATTCTGCTTCTCCCCCAGACTTGCTCTAATACTCTGGAATGGTGCCCACATCTAAAATAAAAACATTCAGCTCAGGCAGGATGGACCTACTGCCGCATTTAATGGATTACTATGATCGCTGGTCCTGTATATGCTGGAATTATGACACACAATACACTATGTATGACACATATAATGGTTTACTGTGATCGCTGGACCTGTATATGCTGGAATTATGACACACAATACACTATGTATGACACATATAATGGGTTACTGTGATCACTGGTCCTGTGTATGCTGGAATTATGACACACAATACACTATGTATGACACATATAATGGGTTACTGTGATCGCTGGTCCTGTATATGCTGGAATTATGACACACAATACACTATGTATGACACATATAATGGGTTACTGTGATCGCTGGTCCTGTATATGCTGGAATTATTACATACAATACACTATGTATGACACATATAATGGGTTACTGTGATCGCTGGTCCTGTGTATGCTGGAATTATGACACACAATACACTATGTATGACACATATAATGGGTTACTGTGATCGCTGGTCCTGTATATGCTGGAATTATGACACACAATACACTATGTATGACACATATAATGGGTTACTGTGATCGCTGGTCCTGTATATGCTGGAATTATTACATACAATACACTATGTATGACACATATAATGGGTTACTGTGATCGCTGGTCCTGTGTATGCTGGAATTATGACACACAATACACTATGTATGACACATATAATGGGTTACTGTGATCGCTGGTCCTGTATATGCTGGAATTATGACACACAATACACTATATATGACACATATAATGGGTTACTGTGATCGCTGGTCCTGTATATGCTGGGATTATGACACACAATACACTATGTATGACACATATAATGGCTTACTGTGATCACTGGTCCTCTATATGCTGGAATTATGACACACAATACACTATGTATGACACATATAATGGGTTACTATGATCGCTGGTCCTGTATATGCTGGGATTATGACACACAATACACTATGTATGACACATATAATGGGTTACTATGATCGCTGGTCCTGTATATGCTGGAATTATGACACACAATACACTATGTATGACACATATAATGGGTTACTGTGATCGCTGGTCCTGTATATGCTGGAATTATGACACACAATACACTATGTATGACACATATAATGGGTTACTGTGATCGCTGGTCCTGTATATGCTGGAATTATGACACACAATACACTATGTATGACACATATAATGGGGTACTGTGATCGCTGGTCCTGTATATGCTGGGATTATGACATACAATACACTATGTATGACACATATAATGGCTTACTGTGATCACTGGTCCTCTATATGCTGGAATTATGACACACAATACACTATGTATGACACATATAATGGGTTACTATGATCGCTGGTCCTGTATATGCTGGGATTATGACACACAATACACTATGTATGACACATATAATGGGTTACTATGATCGCTGGTCCTGTATATGCTGGAATTATGACACACAATACACTATGTATGACACATATAATGGGTTACTGTGATCGCTGGTCCTGTATATGCTGGAATTATTACATACAATACACTATGTATGACACATATAATGGGTTACTGTGATCGCTGGTCCTGTGTATGCTGGAATTATGACACACAATACACTATGTATGACACATATAATGGGTTACTGTGATCGCTGGTCCTGTATATGCTGGAATTATGACACACAATACACTATATATGACACATATAATGGGTTACTGTGATCGCTGGTCCTGTATATGCTGGGATTATGACACACAATACACTATGTATGACACATATAATGGCTTACTGTGATCACTGGTCCTCTATATGCTGGAATTATGACACACAATACACTATGTATGACACATATAATGGGTTACTATGATCGCTGGTCCTGTATATGCTGGGATTATGACACACAATACACTATGTATGACACATATAATGGGTTACTATGATCGCTGGTCCTGTATATGCTGGAATTATGACACACAATACACTATGTATGACACATATAATGGGTTACTGTGATCGCTGGTCCTGTATATGCTGGAATTATTACATACAATACACTATGTATGACACATATAATGGGTTACTGTGATCGCTGGTCCTGTATATGCTGGAATTATGACACACAATACACTATGTATGACACATATAATGGGTTACTGTGATCGCTGGTCCTGTATATGCTGGAATTATGACACACAATACACTATGTATGACACATATAATGGGTTACTGTGATCACTGGTCCTGTGTATGCTGGAATTATGACACACAATACACTATATATGACACATATAATGGGTTACTGTGATCGCTGGTCCTGTATATGCTGGAATTATGACACACAATACACTATGTATGACACATATAATGGGTTACTGTGATCGCTGGTCCTGTATATGCTGGAATTATGACACACAATACACTATGTATGACACATATAATGGGTTACTGTGATCGCTGGTCCTGTATATGCTGGAATTATTACATACAATACACTATGTATGACACATATAATGGCTTACTGTGATCACTGGTCCTCTATATGCTGGAATTATGACACACAATACACTATGTATGACACATATAATGGGTTACTATGATCGCTGGTCCTGTATATGCTGGGATTATGACACACAATACACTATGTATGACACATATAATGGGTTACTATGATCGCTGGTCCTGTATATGCTGGAATTATGACACACAATACACTATGTATGACACATATAATGGGTTACTGTGATCGCTGGTCCTGTATATGCTGGAATTATTACATACAATACACTATGTATGACACATATAATGGGTTACTGTGATCGCTGGTCCTGTATATGCTGGAATTATGACACACAATACACTATGTATGACACATATAATGGGTTACTGTGATCGCTGGTCCTGTATATGCTGGAATTATGACACACAATACACTATGTATGACACATATAATGGGTTACTGTGATCACTGGTCCTGTGTATGCTGGAATTATGACACACAATACACTATGTATGACACATATAATGGGTTACTGTGATCGCTGGTCCTGTATATGCTGGAATTATGACACACAATACACTATATATGACACATATAATGGGTTACTGTGATCGCTGGTCCTGTATATGCTGGAATTATGACACACAATACACTATGTATGACACATATAATGGGTTACTGTGATCGCTGGTCCTGTATATGCTGGAATTATGACACACAATACACTATGTATGACACATATAATGGGTTACTGTGATCGCTGGTCCTGTATATGCTGGAATTATTACATACAATACACTATGTATGACACATATAATGGGTTACTGTGATCGCTGGTCCTGTGTATGCTGGAATTATGACACACAATACACTATGTATGACACATATAATGGGTTACTGTGATCGCTGGTCCTGTATATGCTGGAATTATGACACACAATACACTATATATGACACATATAATGGGTTACTGTGATCGCTGGTCCTGTATATGCTGGGATTATGACACACAATACACTATGTATGACACATATAATGGCTTACTGTGATCACTGGTCCTCTATATGCTGGAATTATGACACACAATACACTATGTATGACACATATAATGGGTTACTATGATCGCTGGTCCTGTATATGCTGGGATTATGACACACAATACACTATGTATGACACATATAATGGGTTACTATGATCGCTGGTCCTGTATATGCTGGAATTATGACACACAATACACTATGTATGACACATATAATGGGTTACTGTGATCGCTGGTCCTGTATATGCTGGAATTATGACACACAATACACTATGTATGACACATATAATGGGTTACTGTGATCGCTGGTCCTGTATATGCTGGAATTATGACACACAATACACTATGTATGACACATATAATGGGGTACTGTGATCGCTGGTCCTGTATATGCTGGGATTATGACATACAATACACTATGTATGACACATATAATGGCTTACTGTGATCACTGGTCCTCTATATGCTGGAATTATGACACACAATACACTATGTATGACACATATAATGGGTTACTATGATCGCTGGTCCTGTATATGCTGGGATTATGACACACAATACACTATGTATGACACATATAATGGGTTACTATGATCGCTGGTCCTGTATATGCTGGAATTATGACACACAATACACTATGTATGACACATATAATGGGTTACTGTGATCGCTGGTCCTGTATATGCTGGAATTATTACATACAATACACTATGTATGACACATATAATGGGTTACTGTGATCGCTGGTCCTGTGTATGCTGGAATTATGACACACAATACACTATGTATGACACATATAATGGGTTACTGTGATCGCTGGTCCTGTATATGCTGGAATTATGACACACAATACACTATATATGACACATATAATGGGTTACTGTGATCGCTGGTCCTGTATATGCTGGGATTATGACACACAATACACTATGTATGACACATATAATGGCTTACTGTGATCACTGGTCCTCTATATGCTGGAATTATGACACACAATACACTATGTATGACACATATAATGGGTTACTATGATCGCTGGTCCTGTATATGCTGGGATTATGACACACAATACACTATGTATGACACATATAATGGGTTACTATGATCGCTGGTCCTGTATATGCTGGAATTATGACACACAATACACTATGTATGACACATATAATGGGTTACTGTGATCGCTGGTCCTGTATATGCTGGAATTATGACACACAATACACTATGTATGACACATATAATGGGTTACTGTGATCGCTGGTCCTGTATATGCTGGAATTATGACACACAATACACTATGTATGACACATATAATGGGGTACTGTGATCGCTGGTCCTGTATATGCTGGGATTATGACATACAATACACTATGTATGACACATATAATGGCTTACTGTGATCACTGGTCCTCTATATGCTGGAATTATGACACACAATACACTATGTATGACACATATAATGGGTTACTATGATCGCTGGTCCTGTATATGCTGGGATTATGACACACAATACACTATGTATGACACATATAATGGGTTACTATGATCGCTGGTCCTGTATATGCTGGAATTATGACACACAATACACTATGTATGACACATATAATGGGTTACTATGATCGCTGGTCCTGTATATGCTGGGATTATGACACACAATACACTATGTATGACACATATAATGGGTTACTGTGATCACTGGTCCTGTATATGCTGGAATTATTACATACAATACACTATGTATGACACATATAATGGGTTACTGTGATCGCTGGTCCTGTATATGCTGGAATTATGACACACAATATACTATGTATGACACATATAATGGGTTACTGTGATCGCTGGTCCTGTGTATGCTGGAATTATGACACACAATACACTATGTATGACACATATAATGGGTTACTGTGATCGCTGGTCCTGTATATGCTGGAATTATGACACACAATACACTATATATGACACATATAATGGGTTACTGTGATCGCTGGTCCTGTATATGCTGGAATTATGACACACAATACACTATGTATGACACATATAATGGGTTACTGTGATCGCTGGTCCTGTATATGCTGGGATTATGACACACAATACACTATGTATGACACATATAATGGCTTACTGTGATCACTGGTCCTCTATATGCTGGAATTATGACACACAATACACTATGTATGACACATATAATGGGTTACTATGATCGCTGGTCCTGTATATGCTGGGATTATGACACACAATACACTATGTATGACACATATAATGGGTTACTATGATCGCTGGTCCTGTATATGCTGGAATTATGACACACAATACACTATGTATGACACATATAATGGGTTACTGTGATCGCTGGTCCTGTATATGCTGGAATTATGACACACAATACACTATGTATGACACATATAATGGGTTACTGTGATCGCTGGTCCTGTATATGCTGGAATTATGACACACAATACACTATGTATGACACATATAATGGGGTACTGTGATCGCTGGTCCTGTATATGCTGGGATTATGACACACAATACACTATGTATGACACATATAATGGCTTACTGTGATCACTGGTCCTCTATATGCTGGAATTATGACACACAATACACTATGTATGACACATATAATGGGTTACTATGATCGCTGGTCCTGTATATGCTGGGATTATGACACACAATACACTATGTATGACACATATAATGGGTTACTATGATCGCTGGTCCTGTATATGCTGGAATTATGACACACAATACACTATGTATGACACATATAATGGGTTACTATGATCGCTGGTCCTGTATATGCTGGGATTATGACACACAATACACTATGTATGACACATATAATGGGTTACTGTGATCACTGGTCCTGTATATGCTGGAATTATGACACACAATACAGTATGTATGACACATATAATGGGTTACTGTGATCACTTGTCCTGTATATGCTGGAATTATGACACACAATACACTATGTATGACACATATAATGGGTTACTATGATCGCTGGTCCTGTATATGCTGGGATTATGACACACAATACACTATGTATGACACATATAATGGGTTACTGTGATCACTGATCCTGTATATGCTGGGATTATGACACACAATACACTATGTATGACACATATAATGGGTTACTATGATCGCTGGTCCTGTATATGCTGGAATTATGATACACAATACACTATGTATGACGCATATTAAAGCTGGTTAAGTTCTAATTCTACCCTCTACATGGACTGGCCACACTCACTCTAAAATCAGGCATTTGGAAACCCCCCTCTATAAATCCTGCATTTGCCACTGTGTAGAAAATGTGAGCGTTTAGCAGTAACCTGTCACATTGGTGGAGTTTTATCTTCAAAATGGGAAACCACCTGGATGAGAGTTTAAATCGTGAGAGTTTTTTGAGTCTGAAGAACATGAGGGTTTTGCTCTGTTCTTTGTTCTCGGACTATTATATTGGCCAAGTTTTAAAAGTGTGACAAAACTCTCATGTTATCTAATCTCTCACCCTATTACACTTGGCCCCAGATGTTAGACAGGCAATAGGTCGACATGGAAGAAGGCCGACAGGTACAAATGGTCAACAGGGTCAAAAGGTCGGCACGAAAATGGTAAACACACAAATGATTGACACATTTTTTTTTCTAGCCCTAATCTTCACCCTAACCCTCCCATTAGTTGCTAACCCTCCCATTAGTTGCTAACCCTCCCTCCTGGTGCCTAACCATAACCGTCGAGATAGGTGTCTGACCCTAACTTTCCCTTCTAGTGCCTAACCCTCTGGTAAGTGCCTAACCCTAACCGTCGGGGTAAGTGCCTAACCATGGTTCCTAACCCTAAGCCTCCCTCCTGGTGCCTAACCCTAACCGTCGAGGTAGGTATCTGACCCTAACTGTCCCTTCTAGTGCCTAACCCTAACCATCGGGGTAAGTGCCTAACCCTAACCCTCCCTCCTGGTGCCTAACCCTAACTGTCGAGATAGGTGTCTGACCCTAACTGTCCCTTCTAGTGCCTAACCCTCCAGTAAGTGCCTAACCCTAACTGTTGGGGTAAGTGCCTAACCCTAACCCTCCCATCTGGTGCCTAACTGTCGAGGTAGGTATCTTACCATAACTGTCCCTTCTAGTGCCTAACCCTCCGGTAAGTGCCTAACCCTAACCGTCGTGGTAAGTGCCTAACCATAATACTCCAGTAAGTGCCTAACCCTAAACCTAACCAAAAAATAAATGCGTTGACCATTTTATTGTCGACCTTTTGACCATGTTGACCATTTGCACCTGTCAACTTATTGCCTGTCTAACATCTGGTGTCTATCTAGACATTGTCGACCTTTTAACTGTCTATCTATAGTCCTGATATGGCGATTTCCCTACTGCGCTTGCACAGAACCCCAGGAAAGTAACCGTGCCGGCCATTTTCTAGGTGCTTTGTGTAGCGCCTCTCCAGCCATAGTGGGACTTTGGAGAGATAAGCATTAAAAAGTATGGGTGCAGGGTGTGCAGTGTGGGCCCCCCTGGACCCAGGCGCCCTGCACCCATTATAGATATGCCTGTGGTGTAACGTCATTAGGGTGGTCAAGGATTGAAAGATCTACAGTTTAAAGGTAGACAATGTCTAGATAGACACCAGATGTTAGACAGACAATAGGTCGACAGGGACAAAAGGTCAACACTAAATGTTGACATGTACGAAGGTCGACATGTGGTCAACAGGGTCAAAAGGTTGACATGCATATAGTTGGCATGAAAATGGTCGACACATGTTTGTTTTTTTCTAAGCCTAATCTTCACCCTAACCCTCCCTCCTGGTGTCTAACCCTAACCATCGGGGTAGGTGCCTGACCCTAACCGTCCTTTCTAGTGCCTAACCCCAACCCTCCGGTAAGTGCCTAACCCTAACTCTCCCTCCTGGTGCCTAACCCTAACCGTTGGGGTAAGTGCCTAACCCTAACCATCCTTTCTAGTGCCTAACCACAATCCTCCGGTAAGTGCCTAACCCTAAGCCTCCCTCCTGGTGTCTAACCATCGGGGTAGGTGCCTGACCCTAACCGTCCATTCTAGTGCCTAACCCCAACCCTCCGGTAAGTGCCTAACCCTAACCCTCCCTCCTGGTGCCTAACCCTAACCGTTGCGGTAAGTGCCTAACCCTAACCGTCCTTTCTAGTGCCTAACCACAATCCTCCGGTAAGTGCCTAACCCTAAGCCTCCCTCCTGGTGTCTAACCATCGGGGTAGGTGCCTGACCCTAACCGTCCTTTCTAGTGCCTAACCCCAACCCTCCGATAAGTGCCTAACCCTAACCCTCCCTCCTGGTGCCTAACCCTAACCGTTGGGGTAAGTGCCTAACCCTAACTGTCCATTCTAGTGCCTAACCCCAACGCTCCGGTAAGTGCCTAACCCTAACCCTCCCTCCTGGTGCCTAACCCTAACCGTTGGGGTAAGTGCCTAACCCTCCGGTAAGTGCCTAACCTTAACCCTAAAAAAAAAAAAAAACATGTGTAGACCATTTTCATGTCGACCATTTGCATGTAGCCCCTTTTGACCCTGTTGACCATTTTTACACATCGACCTTCGTACATGTCGACCTCTAGTGTGTCGACATTGTGTCCCTGTCAACATTTTGTCCCTATCAACCTATTGCCTGTCTAACATCTGGTGTCTATCAAGACATTGGGCCTGATTCAGAGCCGTTCGCTATTTGTGGTCGTTCGTTCAAAAACAAGGGGTGGCTATTCAAATGATCCGTTCGCAAATTGCAGTCTGTTCCCACCTCTAAGTCTGAACGAGCGAGCAAAACATACGCTCGTTTTTTTGATAAAAACGCCCCCTGGCCGCACGCACCATACGTCATGTCCGCTATTTATTAGATTAATCGAGTACATCGTACAGCGTATGAACTGCTCGCTATTCTTGTGGTTGGTGTTTTCAACCGCTATTTTGCGAGCAGTTCTGAGTTAAAAAAAACCAAGTGACGTGGTCAATGACGCTGCTGTATTAATTATGCACTCCCTTAAAACGCCCGTTTTGGCCTTTAAGCACGCCTGCGTTCGGATCTCCACTCCCCGTTTTCAAGCACCTTCCCCTGTTACCACCCACATATGCCTCATTCTGTCACTCAAAATAGCAGGCCCTCGCTATATTGCGTACCAACGATTTTCGGCCGCACTGACTGGTTCGCGCATGCGTACTAAAAACCGTACGCATGCGCAGATGTGCGAACATCGCTCGGAACGAGCGTACTGCCGCTAGCGAGTGGCTCTGAATGAGAGCCATTGTCTACCTTTTTACTGTAGATCTTTAGACCGGATCCCCATTATGGTACAGTACTTTGTTACTTTCAGAAATTAGTTTATGAGTTTGTGGAGTGTAATAATTAGCAATTTCAGAGACAAAGGGGCATATATTTATTTACTTATTATTGAATGCCTTCTGACCCCCATATAAAGATTCCCTATCACTGTAAATTCGGTAATAAGGAATCTTTTTTTCACTTGAATGTATTAAGTCACGGTCGCCGGGTCATGGACTCGCTTACGCGATCAATCTACAAAGATACTGCACATGTGCAAGCTGACATTACCGGGGAGGGGTTGTTTGGATCCCTCTCCCGAAACATTTTGGCGTTTGCTGTCGGAGCCAAGAATAGCTTACTTAGGTGTAGGGTCTGCTCAGATATCTCCTGTATCTGCTGGGGTCGCCCCTTCTTACATCATATGCCCCAAAGATGTTCAACCATAAGGGAAATAGAAGTGTAAAGACTGTTACACATTTTTATTGTGAGGATAAACATATAAAGGAGACAATCGGGAAGGTACAATGGGCAGCGGTATATGGGGAATATAGAGACAGATTGGAGCTAATAGTGACAGGCCGATCAATAACTGCACCAAACATGCAAACTGCAGAAATCCTGTGTCAGCTACTGTACCATAATAACCAGGAATATTTTATTACACAATTGGGGGAGGTGGGTGATACCATAGGGAGGTCTGTTTTGGGCAGTGCCTCCAATGGCTTCTCACATCCAGTCCCTCCTCTTCTGATGTCTAATCATGTCGACATTTCAGAAGTGTCGTCATAATGAATGCCAAGATGATCAATATCGACATGCTAAGATATGTCGACAAAACTTGAAGGTGACATTATAAAACTAAGTCAACCTGAACAATTGGGAGCATCTCGTACTGTTTTCCTCCAGTTCAAACTTTCTATCCTGAATTTATTTTCCCGGCTGAGCCAGTGGCCGCTGTTACACGCACTGAGAATCAGTCTCATCACAGCAGTGGATTCTTGGCGTTTTATGAGGCTGAGCCTCTCGAAATCCCTCTAGAAGAAGAACCGTGCGCAGGGCTGCGGCGATGATCTGCAAAAGACCTGGAACATTAATTGTCAACCAAATAATTTCCTTCACGCTGAGTAAATTTGCAGACACTTGGCAGAAGGATGTTTGCCCAATTACTTTCTGTAAATGACCATTAAATATTTCATCTTTCCTTCCCCTTGGAACTGTGAAGTGACTTCTAGATGAAGTTTTCTCCTCTGTGGAGTCATTTGTCATCTGAGAGGAAATATTTCTTTACCCCCCTAAGGCCTGTGCACGATCCCTGCAGAATATTTACTAAGAGTCGCTCCTGCATATCTTTGTTGAGTGGAACGGTCTTTACATATTAGTCTCTCATTACATAAATACAGTCTCCAATCAAAACTCATTTAGTACCAGGTATCGCTGCACGTGTGGCTCATTTTGTGGGTAAAGGGTTAATACTACATACAAATCAGGGCTGGGAAAAAAGAAGGAAGCGCTTATAATATATTTGCCGACTAGATGACTCTGGTCAAATCTTTGTTGAAACAGTGAGATCTCTATTAAATAAATATACTGAGCAAGTAAACCCTTCATCTGAAATTAATATACATGGTTATCTTTTAGCGCCAGTATACACCACAGGGCTTTACAATTGGGGAAAGAGGAAAAGTACCAAGCAATCAGCTCCTAACTGTCATGTTACAGGCTGTGGGGGAGATGTATCAAGGCTTGGAGAAAGTTAAAGTGTGGAGAGATAGAGGACCTCATTCAGAGTCGGTCGTTGCGGCCGCACGGTCGTAAGGTAAAAGGGGCCGGATATGCAAATGAAGCGCTCGCAAGTTGCGTCGTTAAGATGGGATCGTTAGCTGGACAAGCGAGGGGAGGATGCGGCGTAAGACTAAAAATACGCCCCCTTCCCGTTCCCATTACACGTCAGCTCCGGGCATATAAGGATTAATCGAGACCATCGGGAACCATCGGAGCTGCTCGTAGACCTTAAGGTTGACCATACCCTCTCTTAAGCACTACGATCAAGTCAGTGTAAAAACCTCCCATGTCACGTGTGCCATGACGCTACTTAGTTAATTATGCACTCCCATAAAACGCAGTTTGCATAGCCAGACACGCCTGCGTTTGGATCTCCACTCCCCCGTTCACAAGCACCTTCCCATGTTACCACCCACAAACGCCTCGTCCTGTCACTCAAACTAACGACCTGGCCAAGTTGAAGGAGAGAGCAATTATTGATCGTAATAGCTAGTTTGCGCCAATTATTGCCTGTTACTTTACACACTGTTTGAAAAATTAGTTATGAGCTGATTGGTTGGTACTTTATCTCTCTCTACTTAGGGCTAGATATATCAAGCCTTGAAGAGAGAGGTAAAAAACCAACGAATCAGCTTCTAACTGCCATGTTACAGACCGCGTTTGAAAAATTACAGGAGCTGATTGGTTGGTACTTTACCTCTCTCTACTTAATCTCTCTCAAAGTTTTGATACATCTCCCCTTAAGGGGAATATACACTAGACGGTGTGCTGAAAGATATTGGTGAAAGATATTGGGTGTACGATATCATTCAGTGACCTCACATCCCTGAACAGGCACTTTCTGATAATAACCGCAGGAAATCACATACTTGTATAACATATGAAATTAGCATATAATTAATTTTGCTGTGTACAGATAAAAAAAAGTGATTCTGTGAAGATAAATACAAAGTAATACTCATCTCCTAGTTTATGTACACGCTAATCCTCCTCAAAATGACGACAGGACACAAGATACTGTACCAACTTCTTTTTTGCCTACAGTAATTCATTATAATTAGAATTTCTCCCATAATGCCGTACTTATGTACAAAGGCCCAATACATAAAAAAATTAAACTCTTGAAATAACAGTGAAATAGAGCACAGAAAGAGAGCATTAATGGTCGTTACCAATTCCTGTGTACTCAATGCAAATCCATTCCACATTTTCACACTGTTTAGAGTAGTATTTAATACAGCAGCGCAAACCCAACGCGTTTCATGATATTGTTTATGAGGATACTGGCTATAAAAGTGCTCATGGTATTAGCTCCTATACATTTATACTTAAGAACTACAAACAATTACTCAAGTTACTCAAAAACTCAGATGATTAAACGTTCTCCAATGGAGGCTTTAATGTTTTTCTGCTTGATTAATGGTGAATGTGTAGGTATTGAAGAGTAGTAAATAAATGTATGTTTTATTGCCAATTCTTTTTAGTTGATTTCTTCTGCCCTATTGGTCAGCACTGTCAAAACGCAGTTTTGTTTTTATGACTCTTCCCTTAAAAGCCTTTTTTATCTCAGTGTCTGGTACATATTTATCTGTTTGCAATTAATGCATGAGCTCTTACCATTTATACCATAAAGATGGCTGTCTGTTTATACAGTACTAACCATCTATAAAATAAGATAGGTCTTATTTATCAATGAGTTTTATCATTCACAATGAGTGATAAAACTCGCTGCGTATGATAAATGATGCTCCAGCCAATCAGCTCCTAACTGTCATTTTTCAAACAGATGACAGTTGGGTGCGGATTGGGTGAAGCACCATTATCATACACAACAAGTTTCATCACTCATTGGGGCATATTTAATTAGCCGCGATAAGCTGTTTTCGGTCAAAAAAGTTTCGCTGATGACGTCATTTCGCCGGGCGAAAACTTATCCCCGTTTTCAATTCCAAAAACTTTTCGCCTACGCGGAAAGTCAATGCATAGGTATAGGCGAAAAAGATTTGCCTTTGAAACAAGGCGGAAAAAAGTGCAGAATTGTGGTTTTGGGGTGCAAAGGTGGGGAAACAACCCTGCACCCTTGGGACAGGTCCCCAAAGGTTACCTGCGTCAAAAAAATCCTAAAATGTTTTGAAGAAAACCTCAAAAAATTACATTGAAAAAGGGGGCGTAAAAAAATAAAGTTGGGGTACAAACTTAAAAACTAGCAAAAAGCTTCTGGGGGGTCTGCAAGTATGGGGGAGGTGTTTTTTTTATTGCAGGTGCTTGCTGAAGGTGCGTTTTTTAGGTTTTTAAAAACTTCACTTTTGCGATTTTTAACCATGCTTGCACCAATTTTCATGTACCCCAAATTTGCTGGGACTACTTAGTTTCTGCAAAAAAACCCTGCTAAATGCTATTCTTCACCACTTTGCAAAGATGCTAATTAGTAGCTATTGAGAGCTTTTAAGGACCCCAAATAGCTTCAGTAGGGCTACTCAGGGGCATCTACATTGATCCCCAATGTTAGTGCATCTTTTGGGGGGTGTCAGGCTGATTTCCCAAATCTGACAGCATTTTTCGCTTGTTTGAGTTTTGGCTGGTCCCGTTTTCGTGTCCTTTGGAATTGAATAGGGCGAAAATCAGGGGCCGCACACAAAAAGTTTTTGCCTCCAAAACACGCAAAGTCGGCAAATAGTACGGCAGGCGAAACCTTTCCGACTTTTCCCGTCTAATTGAATATGCCCCATTGTGTATGATAAAACTCATTGATAAATGAGGCTCTGTGTGCTTGCCACAACGTAGGTGAGACGAGTATGCAGACTAAAGGCACAATCCCTTTTTGCAGGCACGGATAGTTATATAAAAGTTCCCAGTAGACAGGACCCTAGTGACTGGCAGCAAAGATTTGATTGTGGGAAATCAAGGTAAAGAGGACAGAAGGTAAGGACACAGATATGGGCACAGCAGGGAAGCATGGGCAGACAGGTGGCACAGCAATATCACCCTCTCCTCCCAGCATCAGGCACTCACTGGCACCTATAGGATAGAGGTAAGGGTGTACTGGGTTAGTGCCTAACCCTCCCATCCGGCATTCTAACCCTAAACCCTCCCATCCCATCCCCTAACCCTAACCATCAGCATTCTGTGAATGTCAACATCTCTTTCAACATTTAACTGTGTCTACATAACTGTTAACATGGTGGTGTCGACATTATAACTGTCGACATTGTGAATGTCAATCCGGTGGAGGCAGCATGAGCTCCAGTCTCTATGGTATATGTGTCTTGCTGCGCACTTAAGAGCTCATTCAGACCCGATCGCTAAGCAGTGGCCGCTCTCGCAAAAGGGTCCGAGTATGCAAATCAAGCGTTCGCACTTTGCACTTTGCGGTGTAAGGACGCCCTCTATGTCCTAGAGAGCGATGGCAGTGAGCGCAGGACTATAAAACCTCCCACCTGTCACTCGCTGCACACGTCATCTCCAGGAAGTGGGTATTTAATCGGGAACATCGAGGGCCATCGGAGCTGCTCGCAGCGCTTGTGATAGACCCTACCCTCTCGCAAGCACTGCGAGCAGTTCAGGCTAAAAATCAACCAAGTGACCTGTTCAATGACGCTGCTTTGCTAATTATGCACACCCATTAAACTCCGCTCTGACGGCCAGACACGCCTGCGTTCGCGCATCCACACCCCCGCTCACAAGCACCTTCCCCTGTTACCACCCACAAACGCCGCAATCTGTCACTCAAAGTAGCGGCCAGTCTTTGTGCAACGAGCGCTCGATTCCCGATCGCTAAGACTGGCTTGCGCACGTGCATTGTGAACCATACGCATGAGCAGATGTGTGATTATCGGTAACAGCGAGCGGCCGCTGCTTAGCGATCGGGTTTGACTGAGCTCCGTACTGCAGTCCTGACTGTACACACATTGATGCAGGTAACTTCACTGCAGGTAAAATGTTATTTAATATTGTGAGAAACTATGTAACGCTTTTAAATATACTTTTAATGTCAATGTTAATGGGACTCAACTGTAATTGTTGCATATGTAACACAATTTAATGACGTAAACGTATCTGTTTCAGGCTTATGGCAGCAGTTGTTCCTACATCAGTCATACAGAAACCACCTATAAAATCCAACGTTTGTTCCTGGCTCTTCCAATACAACCATGAAATATAGAGCTTATCCCAGCAATAAAATAAATATACTGAACAAAAATATCACCAGAGCAACTGGACGGTAACACAGCACAAGAGAAATAATTACTTTACAGCTTCCCAGACCAATCTCAGCATATTAGGATTGGGACGTTTATTTCCTCTAATGTGTTAAAAATGAAAAAAAAAAAAAAAAAAAGTTTAAAAATAAATCAAATAAATAAAACTTTTAGACATTAAAACAATAGACAACGATAACATATTAAGCAAGACTCTCGGGGAAAGCTTGATACTTATGGGAAATACTGTCAAAACTTAGGGCCTGATTCAGACCCGCTCGCAAGCGCATTGTGCTTGCAAGTGGGTGGATGGTGGCCCAGTGCACACGTGCGGCATGCACAATGCATATGCACGAGCCCTGTAGCGAGTGAGACCTTCGCAGCAAATCGGGGCGGCTGTCTATTTGTTGATCGACAGCTCGCCCCATTTTGTAGGCGGGTGGGAGGGTTGGCTGAACAAACGGAGGTGTTCCCGAAGGAACGCCTGCCGTTTGTGGGCGGCCCTACTGACATCACGCATGATGTCAGCAGTGGACGTCCGGCTCTATTAGAGCTGGAAGTCCACTTGGCATTGCGAGTGCTGAGACCCTACCACAAGGGTCCCCTGGCAATGCCGATGGTCGCAACAATCGCAACCATCACTAGGCCGCTTGCACAAGCTGTGGGTGGTCACCCATAGCTGTGCGAGCGGCCTGGAGGCCGGAATAAAAAAAGTACCCCCCTCCCTGATTCACAACGTGCGCTCGCAAATAGCGAGCGCCTCTGAATCAGGCCCTTAGTACTCCCGCCCAATATGTTGCCGCCATGCGCCCCATAAATATCTAGTTATTCCCTTGATATTATCCACATGGTAGATGGGGGCTATTACTTGTTAAGATGCATTACCACTGAGTGCAAACTGTTTTCCCCCGGGGATGTGTGGTGCTGCAGCTACCAGCGCCACAAATGTTGTAAGCACACAGTAGTGCCCCCAGTTCTCATAATGCCACACAGAAACCCCAATTCACATATGCTACAGTGCCCCTCACGCTGGTGATGTAGCTATGTGTGATGGCCCCCTTGTGTGTGGAGGCCCCTGGGCGACCACCCCAGCTGCCTTGTAGTTCTGTTGCAGAGGAAGGGGGTGACTAAGATTGTGATTGGTCCTCCCACGCACACACCCTGGCTGCTGCGTTACAAAAAGGTGAACTTAAATGTTTTTGCCATTTGTATAGTACAGACATGGAGGAGCCTCAGGTAAGCCAGCTGCATGCAGCGGCCTTGGGATTCGAGAAGGGGAAGGAGCCGAGTAATATAATATAATAACATTCAGGCGGTAATGCAGCTTTGCAAGGATACAGATAAGGAATCATTACATCTATGCCGCTGTGCATTGTCTGGGAGAGTCTGGTACGTTTAATATCCTGCATTAAACAAAAGTGATGTCGGATAAAATAACATTAAATGGGAAATAAACTGTGAAAGTATAGTTTCTATATTTAGTGCATTGTATTGGCCTTGGTAATTCTGTGCGTCTGATCCGATATCTTTGCCCATTTGCATGTCCGCGAATGGTATCCGCCATAACTGGCCGCTCTGCCAGCGCCGTCAGGCAGAGAAGTTAAACGCTGTGCGGCCATGGCAGCCGCGGAATTAATAACTATATATAATGGTATAATGTCCCGTTAATTTAATAGGAAACGTTTCATTGTTTTGCAGTTCGTTCTGTGGTAGCAATCCTGGAATTATATTAGTGATTCCGTCTGCTAGAAAAGATTACTTTAAGTCCTGAAACTGACTTTTTAGATTTAATATAAATAATTAAACTGATGCGAAATAAATATAAAATATAAGAACACTGAGCATTGCTAAAAAGTATACACAGTATAAACCCCATTTAATCCTATGCATTGAGTGATTGAAAGAGCTTTCAGGGATGATCCCATAATACACAGCGGTGGGCAAACTATACATACAGTACAGACATCTCCGGATAGGGGACTGCACATTATCTCTGCATTACTCAATCCTCTTTTATGCACATTAGTCCCTTTAATGCATTGGGAAGAAGTACACTCGTTCTGACTGGCGGAGCACAGACCACAGACACACTGTTATCTCAGCCAGCAGAGCATCAGCCTGGGGGAGACCTCTGTAAGGGATGGGGTATAAAACACTAAGGCCCCCTATGTATCAAAGCTGGGAAAGATATAAAATTGTGGGAGATAAAGTACTAACCAATCAGCTTCCAATTGACATTTTTGCAGGCTTTGTTTACAAAATGATAGTTAGGAGCTGATTGGTTGGTGATTTATTTGTTACAATTTTTATCTCTCTCCCAGCTTTGATACATAGGACCTTATTCAGAGTCGGTCGCGAGCGCTGAGCGCTCGCAACCGACTCAAAGTTGGTCCACAGGGCATGCGCACGACGGAGACTGCTCCGTCGTGCGCATGTGCAAGCTGTCAATGTTGATTGACAGCTCGCTCCGTTTACTGGGTGGGCAGGGGGCGTGCCCGGGCCAAACTAGGGCGTTCTTTTCGGAATGCTTGCCGTTTTGTGGGCGTCCCCACTGACATCATCAGTGATGTCCGTGGGGAGATTCCTGCTCAAACAGAGCAGGAAGCTCCCTGGGGCTTAAGGTTGACGAGACCCTACCCTAGGGTCTCGTCATAAGCCCCGATGGTCTCGATGGTCTTGACCATCGCGACCATCTCCCTAAGCGGTCGTTAGAGCTGTGGGTGTTAACCCACAGCCTAATGACCGACATGGAGGCAGCCGTTCAGGATTCTAGCGGCCGCCCTGGTTCTGAGCGACCGCTTGCATCCTATGACCGCCTCTGAATGAGGCCCATAGACCCCTAAGGGTGGGATGTAGCAGGCATCGCATTATAAATGCAATACATCCTGCCACTTACTGCATGCATAACGGTGTTAACAGAGCCGTGACTAGATTTTATTGGTGCCCTGGGCCAGAAAGGGGATTGGTGCCCCCACCTCCATTTTTCAAAGTGGGACATTAGGCGCTCATCCAAAAAAGGTGCATGACCTCATGGGGAAGGGACATGACATATCTGATTTGTCCCGTATGATTTTGAAGGGGTGCCGATCCCTTTGTGCCACTGTTATCCAGGTGTAATGGCCAAATACATTGTGAATCCAATGACTGCAGTGATGATACACAATAATTATGCAGATCTTAGTACATAGATCTGCTAAGCTGCAATGCTGATTATATTTTAGAAAAGTATATTGTGTCTCATATAGTTGGAATTTGCAGGCTTCCTTCGCAGCAGTAGATAAGGTGTCTGGCTGCCATGTATGAGGTAATGGGTTTGAGTCCCGGGTATGACAGTATTTAGGTTTTTGGGGAGGTGGGCAGATAGAGGGGGAGTCAACCTGGGAGGAGATAGCTGTGGCCAGGAGATTCCGGGGATATCAAAGGTTGAGCTGTGGGCGGGAGGGTTAGGTTGTGGGTGGGAGGGTTAAGGTTCAGCTGCGGGCAGGTGGGTTAGGCTGTGGGTGGGAGGGTTATGGTTCAGCTGCGGGCGGGTGGGTTAGGCTGTGGGTGGAGGGTTATGGTTCAGCTGCAGGCGGGTGGGTTAGGCTGTGGGCGAGAGAGTTATGGCTCAGCTGCGGGCGGGAGGGTTAGGCTGTGGGTGGGAGGGTTAGGGTTCGGCTGCTGATGGCGGGAGAGTTAGGGTTAGGCTGTGAGCAGGAGTGTTAGAGTTAGGCTGCTTCAAGGGTTAGGCTGTGGGCGGGAGGGTTAGGCTGCGGCCGGTAGGTTAGGTTTAGGCACCAGAGGTAGAGTTATGGATTATGGTTAGGGATAGGGGAGAAATACTCACCCGAACGCCGCAGGATAGGAGGTCCAACATGGAAGTCACAGTCACATGAACGCTGGGACCTGGATGATGCTGCAGCCGTCGGGAGCAGGTAAGTCACTGCCGGGCCACCAGGGGCGATATGCCGACATTCTAACATGTCAACATTTCATCACTGTCTACATGATGAATGTCGAAATGGTCAACGTTGACATAATGACCGTGTCTACATGATGAATGGCAACTTTACGACTGTCAACATATCACACCACGCCCAGCTTCTAGTGTATATGTAACTTTGTAGTCAGATTGAATAATCTTCACATTGTTCTATGAGATACAGTATAAGGAGCGCGTATAAGTGCTGGAATCTGTCCCCTGAGATCACCCTCTGCAGCTGCATGACAGGAGGTGACATTATTCCTTCCCGCAGGACCTGCGCTTATTTCCCCCATCGCTGTTTACTCATCTGTCACTTATTCCGGAACCTCTTGGCCGACTTTGCAACGAGCCCAGAACCAATTAATGGGATAAATGAAGGTAGCAGATGAAGGTGTTAGACATGGCAGGAAAGTTAATTCTCATAAATACGGGGACGCCAGCGCTTAATGCGACGGGCGAGACGCTGATCTATTGAGGTGAAGTTCTCATATCTTTCAAAGGGCGCCAAGATTTAGCAGGTAATCAGTCTATGCAAATGAGAGCCTGAGCCAAGTGTAAAAGCGCAGCCAGCTTTGAAAATATCTAGGTCAGAATGTCATCATATATAGATATAGCTATTATAAACTCAACACAGGTTATATTAGTTTGCTAAAAGTATAAAGAACTAGTGTAATCAACTGCCTGGAGCCAGTAACTAGTGCAGTGCCTGTGTCCCTGTATCCGCCATCATGTGCCCCCTAGTAAGTGATTGCATTCAAGATCACTGTCGGATTTTAGCCAAATGGCCCATGATCCTTGCTCAGGCTGCGTGGCTGGATCGCTTCTGGTCCAAGGGGCCTATTCACAATTAAGCCCTGGTGGCCCCCATCAATTAGGTATCCAACTTGCTGTGTTTTGAAGCTGTTGAAGTACGGGAGCATTTCAGGATTGCTCTGGTTGTGGGATAGCTGGTGCCTCAGATTTCTCGCTGCCGCTTTTGCCACTAATTAGAGGCATCAAAAATGTACACTGACAGGCAGGGTAATTGCAAATGAGAACGGCGCTAATAGGTAGATCATTAAAAATGATTATCCTTTATTTACATGGCGCCACAAGGGGTCTGCAGCGCCTTACAGAGTACATAAACCAGACACAATATGAACAAAACAAGGATAAAGTGACGTACAGCACAGAACACTGCAGGACGTGGTTTATAAACATTGCTGCATCAGTGCATTAGTACCCAAATACGCAGCAGGGGGGCGGCAGAACCCAAAGGGTTAGGTGCCGCAGTGGGCAGTGGTAAGAAGATTATGGTATAAGTGAGGGAAGGAAAAGCACATGAGGGAGGAGGGCCCTGATCCTGAGAGCTTACAGTCTAATGGGGTGAGGCAGACAGACATAGGACCTGATTCAGACCCGCTCGCGAGCACATAGCGCTCGCAAGCGGGTCGATGGTCGGGCAGTGCGCACTGCGCGTGTGCGAGCCCCGTAGCGAGTGAGAACTTCACTCGCTCGAGGCTCGCAGCAAAACGGGGCGGCTGTCGATGTTGATCAACAGCTCGCCCCGTTTTGTAGGCGGGTTGGGGGGGTGGCTGCACAAATGGAGGCATTCCCAAAGGAACGCCTGCTGTTTGTGGGCGGCCCTACTGACATCACGCATGATGTCAGTAGTGAACTTCCTGCTCTATTAGAGCAGGCCGTTCACTGGGGCATGTGGTGGACGAGACCCTACCACAAGGGTCTCGTCGCAAGCCCGATGGTCGCGATAATCGCGACCAGGGGCGGATTGGGCCACCGGGACATCGGGAAAGTTCCCGCTGGGCCGGTCCAATGCACCCCTCTGCAGGGCCGGTTGACAATGGCAGTTGTGGCAGAAAGCATATACACGGGCCGCTAGGCTCATCTTCCGCTCCGGCTCAGACGCGGCCCGGGCAGGGCAGTAGAAAGGGAGGTGCAGCCTGTGACGTTGCTCAGGGTGTGATTCCCTGTGGGCAGCACTGCTGCTGCTCCTCCAGACCATGAGAGTGCTGCCCCCAGTCCCCCACAGTGGCACAATCATGGTACTGTCTTGGTGCTGGTGAGCCTGCCGTTATAGATAATGCACGCACGGTGCACCCTATCGTGTCCGACTCCCCCCTCTTACTTTGGCATCAGGCGCCGGCGGCAGTTTACATGGTAACTGAGACGTGATGTCACAGCGTTACGACGTCTCATCCCCGAAAGAGCGCATGAAGAGAGGAGCACGTCTTCCGCCCGGCTTGAAACAAGTGTAGAAGTCTGCTGGAGGCTGGCCAAGAATAATGGTGGCACTTATGCAAGTAATCACAAGCAGAAGGCAACCATTGGCAGCTGCAGGACAATGTTCTTCCGTGAAGGTAAGTTATTTATGTTTTTATATATACATTACATCAGATTTCTTACTACTTTTACACTACATTATACACTAAAGATAGGTAGCCTGTGACTTTCCAGGAGTTGTTAACTACATGTCAGCAGGACATTTTGGGACTTCTAGTAGCACAATGTGTGAAAGAAGCACAGGTTGGCATAATGTGTTTGAAGGGGGCACATGCAGGCTTACTGCATGTAGACAGAGCACAAGCTCACATAATATTTGTGCAGGGGAAGAGGCTAGTATAATGTGTAGGAAAGGGGTATACACTGACATACATTGTGTTTAGGGGGCATAAATTGAAAGAAGGGTCACTTACATAATATGAATAATATTTAGCAGTAATTATATGCTGGTCTGTGGTATGGTACAATGCTTGCTGCCAACATCCTATTTTACTATGTTACCTGACAAACTGAGTAAACATATTTGCTGGCTAAATACTTTTTCCCCTAAAGTAGCTCATAAGGTTTTGGATTAATCTGCACTACACTATGCACAACCGCCTATACGATATTATACACTCTGCTCAAAACCAGAAATAGGCAACGTGTAGCTGTACTGTTGTTGTCCAGCGTGTCATACACTATACATTTTACTACGCTACCGCGCAGAGCCCCGTCACCTCAAATATGAGGTGTTAATGTGGTAATATGACCTCAGAACTTAGCAGAATGTTATCTAACAAATACATTTTTATTCCTAGTTATGGCTAATAAGTGTTTTATTGAGGATAGTTCCATGAACATTTAGGTCTTATATTATAAACAGAAATCTGGAATGACTAATCTCTGTTCAGTATACATTACATACAGTATAATGTACTCCCTTCTATAAAATTTGAGAGAGCTCTGTACAAAGTAATGTCTCATATTTATTTTTCACAGTAGTATGTGCATTCTTTTTGTAATACACCATTCTAGTTTGAAAAACAACATCATACATGTACACCAGCACATTCAAACATACATTGCTGTACTATAGACTGACATTGACAGTCGCACTGCATTTAGGAGCAATCTAAATGCCGCTTTCTCCAGATATTTTTTGCGTCCAACTCAGAATCAGGCCCTATGAGGAGGTATTCCGCCTCCCGCAACAGACCCCACCCCCATTAGGGCTGCTTCCATAAATTTCCCGGGCTGGTTCTCCATCCCAATCCACCCTTGATCGCGACCATCGCTAGGCTGCCCGCACAAGCTGTGGGTGGTCAACCCCATCTATGCGAGCGGCCTGGTGGCGGATTTTTTTTTTTTAAAAATCCACCCTGATTCAGAGCGAGGGCTTGCAAATAGCGAGCGCCTTTGAATCAGGACCATAGGTAACACAGAGGGGAGAGACAATTAATAAGTATTACATGCACAGACAATATTTTAATGCATAAAAACAACTAAAACCAAACATAAATAAAAACCATTAAAAATGCTCAAAATTTGAGGATATTAGGAGCTGACTCAGCAGATGTCGGAATTGCAAAGCCGCATACAAGCAGCTGTGCAACTCCGTCCTTGCTAAAATGCAAATGAAGCAGGAGGTGTCTGATACCTCCTTCTGCATCTGCGATCCCAGCGCTGCGGCCTGGGATCACCTTGGTGACCCTCGGCTGCAATGTTGGACGACGCCGGGCAGCTGAGTAAGCCTCATCTTACGTAGGCTGGCCCGGCTTGCGAGGCCAGGATTCTGCATCCATGGACGCTGGCCCTGGCCTTGTCACTCCCATAAAGAGATTGCGACACGTTCCCATTTCTGGGAACGCAGGCCATCCCCGCCCCCGCAACACCCCATAAACACCTCTGCCTGTCAATTAGGCAGAGGCATACTGGGGCCTGCGTACAATCACGCAGTACGGGTCCTGCGCACGTGCAGATTACAAAACCGCAGTATGATTGACATGCTGTTGGCATTAGAGGATGGCAACAGGGAGTGTTCCAGAAAACGGGCATGTTGGCGCAGTGTTCTAGGCGTACTGAAGCCAGTGGCTGCGTCCGATGTAACCTGAGTTTTACTCAGATGTCCAATGGCCGCAGTGGATCCGATTCTGTATCTTCGGATGCAGCAGCAGATCACAGAAGCCTGCAGTGGCCGTCCTTTTACGCAAGACACCTCCTTCAGCTTTCGCACATTTTAGCACAGCTGCTGGGCACAGAGGCAGCGGCGTTGCCATTTGCGTCCACCTTTGGATCAGGCCTAAAGTTCACGAAATTGGCATTATAATTATTTCCTTTACAATATTTTCTTCGATCGATGCTTTGTGAATTCAGGAAAAAATTTACGCCATTTTTAACATATATCACGGATAATAGCTTTGACAACAAAAAGTAAAAAAAAAAAATGTTATTACCAATTCAGCATCTAAAATAATAAAACTTCAAAGCCGCCATGAATATTAATTAAGTATTCTTATGGAAAATGTAAAAAAAAATCAGACAAAAATAATGTTATTGAATGAATCATGCAGTTTAATTGTAATTGTCCCTGTAATCAAATCAATACAAATGATATCAAGTATTTTCTACAGAATATAATTAATTAAGAATGTTTATTCTCTGCAAAGATCTGCGCAATCTGTTTAATATGTTTAATAATGCTTTAACTTAACTGACCTTTCTGGATTTTTTTTGTAATATATTTATTCCTATACCTACATTTAGATATTTTTAAAAATATAAGATTTTTTCATATTCACATATACTGTACACCTCTTTTTTTAAGTTATATACATTAACATTTCAACTCTTGGATATAAAATATAAATATATAAAATATAAAGATAGAAAATAATATGAGGATGAGTTTATTTATTTATTTTTTTAAAAACACTTTTGTGTATTCCACCCCAATATCCTTATCAACTTAGGACCTCATTCACAGGCGCAAAATGCGAGCGCTCGCTCTGAATGAGGGTGGCCGCTTTTCTTTTGAAAGGCGGCCTCCTGGCCGCTCACTAAGCTGTGGGTTACCACCCACAGCTTTAGCGAGTGACTAGGCGATGGTCGCGATGGTTGAGACCATCGCGTCTATCGGGGCTTGCGACGAGACCCTTACGGTAGGGTCTCGTCTAGCGCAAGCCCCAGGCAGCTTCCTGCTCTAACAGAGCAGGAAGCACCCTACAAACGGCAGGCGTTCCTTAAGGAACGCCTCCGTTTGTCTGGCCACCCCCCCACCACGCCTACAAAATGGGGTGAGCTGTCGATCAACATCGACAGCCGCCCCTTTTGTAACGAGCCCCGGAGTGAGAGAATTTCTCTCTCGCTCCGGGGCTTGCGCACGCACCGTGCACACGCAGCTCGTGCACACGCGGCTCGTGCACAGTGCCCCATCATCAACCCGCTTGCGAGCGGGTCTGAATGAGGTCCTTAGTTTGCTTCCAGTACAAATATAATAAAATTGACATTGTAAAATCCTGCTGTATTTCATGTGGGAATGTAATATTTCAGAGAAGACAAAATGCTCTTACCCTCCTTATAAATTGCAGGTTTCTTATGCTATTAAGCCCCGAGTCATTTGTCACCTTTGTGTCAAGCACTACAATAAATTACACTGACCCCAAAATCATTCAAAAGCCTTCATGGGGGTTTATAGCAGGGGCAGATCAAGACTACAATTAAGATTAATTTACCATACTGAATATTATTTCCATGAAAGGGAAAGTCAGCTTGTTTCTTTTCTTTTTTAATTTATAGCTCACAGTTAAAGATGAGATCATTTAAAATCAAGTTGGATATGTTTAAAAGTTGTTTCAAACCAATGAATGGAGATTTGGACTTTACGACCTATAGTATATCCCCAACACACATATATACAGACATATTAGGGTCAATTTTAGCTAGAAGTCATTGACTTAATTGTATGTTTTTGGACAGGAGGAGGAAATTGGGACATTCTGAGGAAATGCACCAAATTCCTGGGAGAACATATAAACTTCACACAGATAGAGGCCTAGTTGGAATCAAACCTATGGCCCCAGCTCTCTGAGGTTTTCAACCAGAATTCAATTGAAAAATTAGTAACAATGGGGGTTAAAATTTTCTAAAAGCTATTAACAAGAAAATTATTGTAATTGTGACTCAGAATGTATTCTAGTTGAAAGTCACAGTCTATCAAAAACACCATTTTCAGTTAATGACCTGAAGGGCTTTTTAGATTCTGTCATTTGTACAGGACTGGTATACTCCATAACAAGTGTTCACAGATGAAAGGATTACAGGTACAGCGCTAGTTCTTGGCTCTGGGCTGTTGGTGATTACAGGTACAGCGCTAGTTCCTGGCTCTGGGCAGTTGGTGATTACAGGTACAGCGCTAGTTCTTGGCTCTGGGCTGTTGGTGATTACAGGTACAGCGCTAGTTCCTGGCTCTGGGCAGTTGGTGATTACAGGTACAGCGCTAGTTCTTGGCTCTGGGCTGTTGGTGATTACAGGTACAGCGCTAATTTGTGGCTTTGGGAAACTGGTGTTTACAGGTACAGCGCTAGTTCCTGGCTCTGGGCAGTTGGTAATTACAGGTACAGCGCTAGTTCCTTGGCTCTGGGCAGTTGGTGATTACGGGTACAGCGCTAGTTCCTGGCTCTGGGCAGTTGGTAATTACAGGCACAGGGCTAGTTCCTGGCTCTGAGCAGTAGGTGAATAAAGGTAAAGCACTAGTTACTGGCTATGGGCAGTTGGTGATTACAGGTACAGCGCTAGTTCCTTGGCTCTGGGCAGTTGGTGATTACGGGTACAGCGCTAGTTCCTGGCTCTGGGCAGTTGGTGATTACAGACACTGTGCTAGTTCCTGGCTCTGAGCAGTAGGTGAATAAAGGTACAGCACTAGTTACTGGCTATGGGCAGTTGGTGATTACAGGTACAGTGCTAGTTCCTGGCTCTGGGCAGTTGGTAATTACAGGTACAGCGCTAGTTCCTTGGCTCTGGGCAGTTGGTGATTACAGACACTGTGCTAGTTCCTGGCTCTGGGCAGTTGGTAATTACAGATACAGCACAAGTTCCTGACTGAGGGTAGTTGGTGAATACAGGTATAGTACTAGTTCCTGGCTCTTGGCAGTTGGTGATTACAGGTACAGTGCTAGTTCCTGGCTCTGAGCAGTAGGTGAATAAAGGTACAGCACTAGTTACTGGCTATGGGCAGTTGGTGATTACAGATACAGTGCTAGTTCCTGGCTCTGGGCAGTTGGTAATTACAGGTACAGCGCTAGTTCCTGGCTCTGGGCAGTTGGTGATTACAGGCACTGTGCTAGTTCCTGGCTCTGGGCAGTTGGTGATTACAGGCACTGTGCTAGTTCCTGGCTCTTGGCAGTTGGTGATTACAGACACTGTGCTAGTTCCTGGCTCTAGGTAGTTGGTGATTACGGGTACAGCAATAGTTCCCAGATCTGAGCAGTAAGTGAATAAAGGTACAGCACTAGTTCCTGGCTCTTGGCAGTTGGTGATTACAGGCACAGCACTAGTTCCCAGATCTGAGCAGTAGGTGATTACAGGTACAGCACTAGTTGCATGGATCGGGGCAGTTGATGATTACAGACACTGTGCTAGTTCCTGCCTCTGGGCAGTTGGTGATTACAGGCACAGCACTAGTTCCTGGCTCTGAGCAGTTGGTGATTACAGGCACAGCGCTAGTTCCTTGCTCTGAGCAGTAGGTGAATAAAGGTACAGCACTAGTTGCTTGGCTCGGGGCAGTTGGTGATTACAGACAGTGTGCTAGTTCCTGCCTCTGGGCAGTTGGTAATTACAGATACAGCACAAGTTCCTGACTGTGGGTAGTTGGTGAAAGGTATGGTTCTAGTTCCTGGCTCTTGACTGTTGGTGATTACAGGCACAGGGCTAGTTCCCAGCTCTGAGCAGTAGGTGAATAAAGGTACAGCACTAGTTGCTTGGATCGGGGCAGTTGGTGATTACAAGCACAGCTCTAGTTCCTTGCTCTGAGAAGTAGGTGAATAAAGGTACAGCGCTAGGTGCTTGGCTCTGGGCAGTTGGTGAATAAAGGTACAGCGCTAGGTGCTTGGCTCGGAGCAGTTGGTGATTGCAGGCACAGGGCTAGTTCCTGGCTCTGGGCAATGGGTGATTACAGGCACAGCGCTAGTTCCTGGCTCTGGGCAGTGGGTGATTGCAGGCACAGCGCTAGTTCCTGGCTCTGGGCAGTTGGTGATTACAGGTACAGCGCTAGTTCCTGGCTCTGGGCAGTAGGTGAATAAAGGTACAGCACTAGTTGCTTGGATCGGGGCAGTTGGTGATTACAAGCACAGCTCTAGTTCCTTGCTCTGAGAAGTAGGTGAATAAAGGTACAGCGCTAGGTGCTTGGCTCTGGGCAGTTGGTGAATAAAGGTACAGCGCTAGGTGCTTGGCTCGGAGCAGTTGGTGATTGCAGGCACAGCGCTAGTTCCTGGCTCTGGGCAGTGGGTGATTACAGGTACAGCGCTAGTTCCTGGCTCTGGGCAGTTGGTGATTACAGGTACAGCGCTAGTTCCTGGCTCTGGGCAGTTGGTGATTGCAGGTACAGCGCTAGTTCCTGGCTCTGGGCAGTTGGTGATTACAGGCACTGTGCTAGTTCCTGGCTCTGGGCAGTTGGTGATTACAGGTACAGCGCTAGTTCCTGGCTCTGGGCAGTTGGTGATTACAGGCACTGTGCTAGTTCCTGGCTCTGGGCAGTTGGTGATTACAGGCACAGCACTAGTTCCTGGCTCTGGGCAGTGGGTGATTACAGGCACAGCGCTAGTTCCTGGCTCTGGGCAGTTGGTGATTACAGGTACAGCGCTAGTTCCTGGCTCTGGGCAGTTGGTCATTGCAGGTACAGAGCTGCAACACTTTTGCACTTCACATCCACCTTCTCACTCTTCAAATCTTTCACTGTTCCCTACAGAATCCAGTTCAAGTTCCTCACCCTAACCTTAGGAGCCTTTAGTTTGTCCATCTCTACATATCTGACCATATCTCACTTCACACTCCCTCCTGCCCACCCTGCTTTGCCAGTGACCAGAGCATTAACTGCCCACTGAGTGATAACCGAATTGCACTAAATACTTTCCCAGCTATGGTGAGGAGCACAAATACAAATTTATTTTCCTATGTATTCAACTAGAAATAATATAAAATAGTCTTTGCAGAAACTTTTTTTAACTCTTAGTAGTTTCCCTTTAATTGAAATGGTGACAACATATTGTATACTGCCGTAGAGTGGCGCACGGTATTTTACAAGCCCCCGGAAAGTCATCTCTCTCCTAACAAGGATGGAGTTTCCTGCTTTCCATCATGCTCTCCCCTTAGGTTCTGCAATATTTACAGCAGTAAGCACAGACTAGTGCGCCTTTGTTGCTAATATAATGCATAAGAGTTTTTAGTGTGTCTCAAAGTCAATACCTCATTAGTTTGTCACAGTGTTTGAGGATCATGTAAAAATCCATTTGTGAAAGACACAAGTGCTCTCGACTTCAGCACAGGGAACGTCACCTTGTATCACAGCGTCTATATAACCGCGCTCTTCATGCCTGGGAGAGCTCTGATTACTGAGGTTACTACTTCATTTTGGGGGCAATACAGATTATTATAAGGCTGTGACTGTCCATAGAGCACTATGTCCAGATATTGAGGGTCTCATTTGGAGTTGGACGCAATTTTGTGGCAAAATCACTGTAACACCTGATTACTTTACGTTTCCCGTATTATAAAGTCATGTGCAACTGAAAACATACTTTATGTGCTAAATTGCGGCTGTCTCAAGGTATCCTTAAAGCGCATTAAAATGCGCTGCAGCCTTGCGATCGCCAACTAGATACACCAGTCATTGCTATTTTTACAGTGGACAGTATTTTAAATGTGTTAAAAAAAATTGAATTAAAACAAAGAAAAAATGGCAGCGTGTCACAACGCCCCTGAAAGTGAAATTACCTGGGCTGGTTACTGCCAATAATGGTGTAACAGACAGAGCAGCCACCGAGACCAGCCTCTGGCGGCTGGGCTGCTCCCACTATGACAGGGAAACACGCAGTGTTTGGTCCACCATGTTATAGTGCATCTGATTTATCATAGCGCCTAGTGAGGCAAGTACTGCGTTGTCTGTAGCGTTTTTTTTTTTAGCTCAACGACTGGATTGTTGAAAGAGGAGGGCACTACTGCACAGACTCCAGTCTTCTTGTCCCTCCAGGGAGGCTTCATGCCCATTTCCAAGATGGCCACTGAGATCATTACTGAGCATGTGCAGGGGCCATCTTGTCTCTTATCTTTTCTGTGTAAGAGTGATACGGTGGGAGACAGTAGTCTCCTGCTTAGCTCCTACAAGAGAGACCTGGATGATACCTGCATATAACACTTCTAGCATCCTGCACCACTACCTGCAAGCAGCATACACTCACTGGCTGTGAGCTGTATAAAACCCAGCTCTGCTCAAGCTCTGCCCCAGTACCAGTGTACATGTAACAGTGAGTACGGCTGCACCAGCACCACTGGTAAAGTAACAGGGGTGTTCATAGTTTGAGTCATCTGCTGGTGTGTGCCCACATAACTCTGCAGCAACACCTGCACACGCATCATTACCAACATGGATTATCGTGCGCAAAAGAAGATATTAGGCGGGTAATATAGATCGCAGTAAGGGATTGGATGCTTTATTTTAAATAACAGACTTTTCTTTTTGGTGTGTTTATTTATTGTACGTTCCTAGGTGTCACTACAAGCGCTACTGTCGGGGTGTGCTGGGACTTCTAGTGCCAAATGCTAATTTACCATTTTTGTAAGCTCAGTATTATTTTTTTGCATGCCTGATTCCCACAAGAAATCCTGTCCTGCGCTGAACAGGCTGGGGTGATAGCCCTTGTATGGGCCAACCCCACCCTGCGGATTCCTTGGTATAATGTCATAAGGCCGGAGCTGGTTGCGGAGCTTGTGTGGTTACCCAAAGCTCTTTATCCAATTGTACTAGTTGTAACCAACCACAACTATGAGCACCGGTGCTTGTTTCAAGGAGAGGATACATTTTCCTCCATATGCATAATCTATACTAGTATAATAACGTTGTGTCTGTTTGTTCCAAGTTGGCACAAAAACTACTGAAGCAATTTGCATGATAACTGCACCAGCTGTTGCCCAACTTTGGTAGGAGAATTCTGTATTCACCCACTTCCTAAACCACAGAATCATGTATCCCTATTGTAATCACAAGTTATTATTTCCTGAAATTACTTTTGCCGTCTACTTCTAAATATAAGAGTTTTGCTGCATGCAATTGTGTTCATAATTTCCATTTAAAATGATTTACTTGTAAACCTGAAGCCCTGGCTTCCATGGAACAAATAGAAACTTGCACAGGAGATAAATGTAATTGGGGAACTGCCTCTAGCCCTCCCCCCTCCCCAACTTCTCCTGTCACCTCATGAATTATAATTAGAAACTCCGGCGGCAGAAGCAGAATTAACAGATCTGTTTTGCTTTTGGAAATCGCGTTTCAAATAATGGAGGGAAAGGCAAAAAGCCCTTAAGTAATAAATGAGCTGGTGCAGTCGCCTGCGTACAAATTAAATTAAGACATTGATTAATTAATTGAATTAACCTGCTTTAGTCCAGCCTGTGGGCAGCATTGTACTTTTTGAGCTCAGGTTGATCCGAATGCGCTGAGCAATCCGGGGATATTTGTTAGTCAGGAAGATAAAGCGTCAGTCAGCTATACGTATAGACATGGAGGATATGTTCATTTCAGTATCTTATCCCACAGATTGGTCAGCAAATATGGTTTGTACTTTCTTGTACATTTACTTTAGTTGTTGTTTTAAATGCAAAATATACTTGGCGGCCATTTTGTTTGGTCCACCTTCCTAATACTGAACAGCCTGGAAACATTCGCTAGAGACTCTGGCGCCTGGTGACATGATGGCATCACGCAGTTGCTGCAGATGTGTCCGCTGAACATTGGTGTCCTGTTCCGTCTGGTGACTGTGGCGGCCATTGGGGTGCACTGATCTCATTGTCGTGGTCACTGTACCAGCCTGAGATGACGTGTGCTGTGTGACATGGCGCGTTATCCTGCTGGAAGCAGTCATTAGGGGGACTGTGGCCATAAAGGGTAGGCTGGGGCATTTACGCCATGCTCAACTGGTATTACGGGGCCTAATGTGTGCCAAGAAAACATATCCCCCCCCATTACACCACCATCACCAGCCTGAACCAATGACATAAATCGTAATGGATCCATGGATTTCATGTTGTTTACACCAAATTCTCCTCCATCTGCAGCAGAAGTTTAGATTTGTCAGACTGGGTGATGGTTTTCCAACCAGTGTTGGTGCTGCTGCCTCAGGGCTTATTTATTATTCAATATTCCCCTGAAAATACACATTTTTGGGGTGATACCAACAAATAATAAGTATCACCTGAATGTATGAAGGAGGGACGCAGAAGATATCCATAGGTGTCTATAGGGAGTGCAAAGCTGTCAGATTTACCACACTCCAGAATGTGAAGCATTCTGGAGTTTGGCCTCAGCCTCTAACACCGTCTTCAGATGGCGTTCGCCCCTGTAGCCCACGGGCTATGTTCTGCAAAAACAGATAATGTTGCTTTAATCAATAAATGTCCAAATCATGAGGAAAGCAGACACTTTCTATTTCATGCACCCGGCCTATAAAGGGGACAGTTCTGGGAATTGACTGCTAAAAATGGAAGAACATTTTATGTCGGGATCTGGATTTTAGCTGTCTCCTGTTGCTGGGCAACACTAAATCATATTCTCAAATGAGGAATAACCCTGGATGAGACTGAGAATATTGGGATTGTACTAATGACTATTGGGGAACCTCTTACAGCAATGAGAGAGGACGGGGGTGGGGGGCTGCCTAATTTGGATGAAGGAAAGGAGCGAATGAGCCATCGGAAGGCTACAGCGTAATGTTACTAAAGCGGCGAATACTACACATGGGCCAGAAAAGTCTCGGACTGAATAAAGATTGATGGAGCTACAATTTCAGCTACGACAGAGCGCGGGCATTAGGGAGATATTATTTCTGAGGACGGTAAGGTAGACACGCGGCGAGACGCGACGGATGGGAACGCCAGCAGAGAACACAGGAAGAGTTATAGAGAGACATGCTGGCCCCAATTTATAGATCACCGGGGAGATGTAAGGACAGGTTTAATAAGGCAAACCCTGGATTTAAGGCAAAACTACTTCTAAAATCCAAATTATTCCAGGATAAAACAAACCGTGCTGGTCACAATGAAGCAACTAAGATAACATGCTATGGCACATTTACCAAACTGAAAATCTGAATATTTCACCCATATATATATATTAGTGTAAGTTGGTGGGGTTATTAGGGTTTTATATTAATGATGGATCTGATGATTTAACTCCTGTTTTGGGGGGGTTGGTGTTGGTTTTACTGATTGTGGAGGGTTTATGTGGATGCTTAGGGTATATAAGTGTAATGGTATCACTTCTTAAAGTATCTAGACAAAGGTCCACGTTTAGGACCGAAACGTTGATGCTCTAATGAATATGCCTTTATAACGAAGATGGATTAAAATAACTTTTGGAAGACTGGTGAGTGCACCCCTGTGGCTTTTTTCTTTGGATTTGGGAGGATCGTCTCTTTGTCCTCCTTTGGGTTGTCACCCCAGCACCAGCACGCTACATGTGACGTCATGAGTGTGGACCCCTCTGGGATTGTTCATAATATATATATATATATATATATATATATACATATGTGTGTGTGTAAATAATTTTAAAATCGAAATGAAGGACTATTATTAAAGCTAATTACTAGTGGACTGGACATAATTGTTATAAGCATTCTGCATTCTGCAAGCAGGAGCAATAGAAGATGGTGTAGTTCTATATGAATACTGTATATATATATATATATATATATATATATATTCTCTGATCCCCCTAGTGGTGGAGGATTATATTGCTTTGACGATAAATAACGGATAGTGGGGCCTATTCATTAAACCTAAAAATTCTCTGGAGATAATTAGCTTTAGAACTCGCATGGAGTTCTAGCTAATTATAGGTGGAATTCATCATTCCACCTCTCCATAAGTATCTATTCCGAAAAGCTGTCATTTTTGCGATGACAGCTTTTCGGTAAATAGATACTTTTCCCTGCCTACACTACCTTATCGCATCTGGAAACAGTGCTGCGCATGCGCTGTTAAGTTTGTGTACCCCCCTGTGGTTTCCCAGCAGACCACATGACAGATTAGACAGATTAGATTAAAAAAAAAAACTTTTTTTTTTTGTCTAAACTTTCTTGTGCTCTGCTGGGGAGCACACATGTCCGACCTGCCTCCGGAGCCTGAGGACGGAGCAGAGCGCCGGAGGGACTCGTCGGGGGACCTGCACACGCGTATACAGGTAAGTGTCACCTGCTATTCGCCGCCTCACAGTGGCGAATAGTAACTGCATCAAATTCCGAAAATTTATAATTTTTGGAATTTGATGAATACCACAATTTCCACATCCCCATACTAATGTACTAATGTCCCCACACTAATGTACTAATGTACTAATACTAATGTATGGGGAGTGTGGAAATTAACGCAGGGGAACTTAGCAAGGAGATATCTGTGATATCTCCTGTGCTAAGTGGCTACATGAATACCAAAATAACGTTATTTAAGGAAAATTTCCTTAAAAACGTTATTTTAGTGTTGATTAATAGGCCCCATATTTATTAATGGGTGGAGAGCGCTACTTGGCATTGTATATGGGTGTTATTCATCGGTGATAGGGCTTTTCTCGCTTCACCCAATATAGTCAACGGTTAGTGCCAGTGGTAGAATTCACCTGTGATGGTTTCCTTGGCTTTGCACGGGGAAGACTATTTAGCAAGAAACATGTTATGCTGCAAACCTCGTTCAGTTATTGCAGCTATAAGTAACAACTAGAAATCATCCTGATCAGTACATTGATTTTTAAACTTTTTTTTCTTAACATGCCAGAAAAATTTGTACATATCACAATACAGAGAAAAAACTCTGGGGAGGGTTACAGGTAAAGATGAGGGGGGTATATGTACTAAAATGCGGAATTTTAGAAGTGATGTTGCCCATAGCAACCAATCAGATTCTAGCTATTATCTTCTAGAAGGTTCTAGTTAAATGTTAAGTAGAATCTGATTGGTTTTTATGGGCAACATCTCCAATTCTAAAAACTCTCACTTTAGTAACTATCCCCCGAGAAGTCTAAAGCACAAATTGATACATAATGGACTATCGGGCATATGTATCAAAGCTTGATGTGAGATTAAATTGTGAGATATATATCACCAACCAATCAGCTTCTAACTTACATTTTGCAGGCTGTGTTTAAGAAATGATAGTTTGGAGCTGATTGGTTGGTGATATATATTTCACAATTTTATCTCACATCAAGCTTTGATACATATGCCCCTATTACTTATATTAAATACAAAGTATCTGGTGTCTAACAGATACATGTGATTTGTATATTAGGCTAAATAACTGGTGTCGCTGAGCATGGCTTTGATTAAGGAGTAAATTTACTAAATGTCGGTTTTGGGTTCTTAGTCATTCTGTCGTCCACTTACTAAAGGCAGAACTGACGGCTGAAACGATCAAAAACCCGACTTTAGTAACACTTTGGAAGTAAAACAATGGATCAACTAACAATGTTTTTACATAGACCCCTATAGAACCCACAGCCAATCAGTGGCTCCCCATTCAGTCCTATCACAATGTCTGCTAGTGAGCTGTCAATCAGTATTTGCACTATACATACACTGTACCGTATGTGTCTGTGGGGCTCGTGCTCTCTGTTATTTTCAGAAGACGATTGGATGTCTACTTAGAATGAAGAGGAAGCCATCCATGGGTAGGGGGACCCCATTTCCTGGGGAAGGGGAAGGGGCAGGGGCGTATCTATAATGGGTGCAGGGTGTGCGGGGAACATGGGCCCCTGGGTCCATTATGCACCCATAATATTACTTAACTCTCCGGAGTCCCACGTCGGAGCGGGGGTCCAGCGCTGTAAAACACCTGGAAAATGGCCGCGGCAGCCATTTTCCCGGTGACCTGTGCATACATTATAGACTCTGGGCACACTCTAGTGCCCAGAGTCTATAACTCCGGCGCTGGCCGCGCACAGCTCAGTGCGCTGCCGGCCGCCGGGTGGAGAGGAGGGGGCCCGTGTCGAATACTGCATACGGGCCCCCTCCTCTCTAGAAACGCCCCGGGGGGGGGTCTCTGAGGAAATACACCAGTTTAGTGCTGGTTAATGTGATGGCAGGGGACCCTACACTGTGTCCCCCAGCTATGGTGATCTTGCAGTGTGGAAGGGTTTGTCGTAGTTTTGCTTTTGGTTTTGAACTGAAAGATTAATACTGACGCCATCTAGAGCTGCAGGAAACCTACGGACATTGACGCCAGGTTACAACTAAAGCTGAAACCCGACAGATGGAAGATACTTGTTTTTTTTTAGACAACAACACAAAAGCTATTTAGAACCAGAACCAATGGTTAGTAAATGTAACCCTAAGCCTCAGTGGATGGTCACTTATAAAGCTATTAGAAATGCCTTATGCCTCTGTTTCAGTATGACCTAAGGAATTGATTGGCTGAGTGTTTGATGCCTCCACAGTGTGCAATTGATGGGTAGTAACAAAACTGTGTAAGGCTTTTATCTTGCTGGAGATTTGCAGCATATTTCCATAGTTCTGAAGATTTTTATATTACAATTGCCCTTAGACTAATTGGAAGAATTTTCAGAAGTCTATGATAATTTAAAGCAAATTAAGGATCCACATTTTCTGTGTCAAACCAATGTAGCAATAATGAGATTAGAGGTCATTTATTACAAGTAGGGATGTAAATTGGTAAATTGCAAATGTAATAAAATGAATAAAAATCAGAACTTATTAAAAATCTTATACCTGTATAAAAGATGAAAGACACAATTAAAGCCTTTGTCCTGGCAAGGTTGAAATTCGGTAAATGATGCTGACAATTAATGTTCTTGTTTTTATATAAAGTAAGGCTAAGCATCGTGTGGCTCTGTCTTGTGAATGTAGCCTATCAATTCATTAGGAGCCAGTAACACCACTAAGAATGCAGCCTATCCAGTCACTAGGAGCCAGTGACATCACTGAGAATGCAGCCTATCCATTCACTAGGAGCCAGTGACATCACTGAGAATGCAGCCTATCCATTCACTAGGATCCAGTGACATCACTGAGAATGCAGCCTATCCATTCACTAGGATCCAGTGACATCACTGAGAATGCAGCCTATCATTTCATTAGGAGCCAGTGACATCACTGATAATGCAGCCTATCCAGTCACTAGGAGCCAGTGACATCACTGTTAATGCAGCCAATCCAGTCACTAGGAGCCAGTGACATCACTGTTAATGCAGCCTATCCAGTCACTAGGAGCCAGTGACATCACTGTTAATGCAGCCTATCCAGTCACTAGGAGCCAGTGACATCACTGTTAATGCAGCCTATCCAGTCACTAGTAGCCAGTGACATCACTGATAATGCAGCCTATCCATTCACTAGGAGCCAGTGACATCACTGATAATGCAGCCTATCCAGTCACTAGGAGCCAGTGACATCACTGAGAGTGCAGCCTATCCAGTCACTAGGAGACAGTGACATCACTGAGAGTGCAGCCTATACAGTCACTAGGAGCCAGTGACATCACTGAGAATGCAGCCTAACCATTCACTAGGAGCCAGTGACATCACTGAGAATGCAGCCTAACCATTCACTAGGAGCCAGTGACATCACTGGGAATGCAGCCTATCCAGTCACTAGGAGCCAGTGACATCACTGAGAGTGCAGCCTATCCATTCACTAGGAGCCAGTGACATCACTGAGAATGCATCCTATCCATTCACTAGGAGCCAGTGACATCACTGAGAATGCAGCCTATCCAGTCACTAGGAGCCAGTTACATCACTGAGAGTCCAGCCTATCCAGTCACTAGTAGCCAATGACATCATTGATAGTGCAGCCTATCCATTCACTAGGAGCCAGTGACATCACTGAGAATGCAGCTTATCCAGACACTTGGAACCAGTGACATCACTGAAAATGCCATGGTGCAGCGACTGTGCCATCTCTGGTGCCTGCGCCGTGTCTGGTAACACTGTCGGCACATTCCCATTTCCCATGCCCACCGGCCATGATCTCATGTCCTGTGTGTTAAATGAAAGGAGTGTGTAAAATGACAGGATCTATTCAATTGTTCATTCGTCCAAAAGCTGCTTAAACCTCAGGAGGGTGCGAGCAGAAATCCGCAATAGGTGAAAACAAATGAATAGCTCCTGGTCGCGTTAGACCGAAGCTACAGGCATCACAAATAATGGAATTCCCCCATAATTGGAAGACCCCTCTAATACTTCTGCCACTAGTGACCCATGTGTGTATTTTGCCGATTTCTTCTTTAATTCATCAATGTTCTTGATCCTAGTACCCCAGGGCAGCACCGTGGGAAAAGACGTCCATTGTTTCACAAGCTACTCAATGTGATTTACTCCTCAGAGACGTTATGTACAGAACACACCGACGCGACGTCCGCAATTTTCATGTCGTGAATGTCTGTGTAACTACTTAGTTTAAAATGTTCCTATCTCCTTCTGGTTTGTGGACAATGGGCGTCGCAATTTGTAATGTTTTCTTCATTGCTGTGACTGATACTCTATATTATTATATCCTCTAACAGGGGTAGTCAATATGAAACGTAATCTTCGCCGTCTATGCGTGTCGAAGTTTTCGCCGCACATCGGAGCTTTTGCCGGCAAAAAGTATCGCGCGCCCCCGCTTATACCCGTATTCAATATGAAATCGTCGAAAACGGCACCCGGCGAAAGTGAAATCAGCGAAAACTTCGCTGATTTTTGGGGAGATCACCCTAACACCCCCAAAAAGAAGCTCTGACATGGGGGATCACTCTGGATACCCCCGATTAGCCCTCCTGAAGGTTTTTGGGGTCTTTAAATGGGCTCGATAGCTGCTATTTTGGGGATTTGGGAAGGTGGTGAAGAATAGTATTTAGAAGGTTTTTTGCAGAAAATAACCAGTCCCAGCAAATTTGGGGTACTTGAAAATAGGGGTGAGCATATTTAAAAGTTGCTAAAGTGAAGTTTTAAAAAACGTGAAAAATCCACCTGCCGCAAACACCTGCAATGAAAAAAACACCTGGGGCGTACTTGGGGACCCCCCTAGATTGTAGTTTGCTAGTTTTTAACTTTGTACCCCATCATTTTTTTTTTTGCCCCCAAAATGAAACTGATTTTTTTAGGGTCTTCTGAGGTATTTTTTCAATTTTTTTTGACACAGTTTACCTTTGGGGGACTGTCTGAAGGTTGCAGGGTGGTTTCCAAAATGTTGCACCCCAAAACCCCAATTCTGCACTTTTTTTCGCCACCCATTCCTTGGTGATACTTTTTCACAGGGTCGAATACAATATACTTTTCGCACCGGCGAAAAGTTTTCAAATTAAATATGGTGTAAAAGTAAAAGCGGCGAAAATGACGTCATCCAAGCGAAAACATCGCAGAAACTGAGTTTTCGCTCCATATTGAATACCCCGATTAGTGTTTTCTCCTCTTTATCATGATTTTATTATAGTATAGAGATCTCATTACACTCCATTAATAACTCCAACCACAAGCTCATTATAATAGTCAGCAAAAACTGTACAAGATATGTTATATGGGCTTGTCCTGACTGTGTAAGCATATAAATATATATTTCCCATAATGTATCACGTCTCGGCGATGAAATATGTTTACATTCTGCTTACAGAATTTACTTATTGTCAGGATAGGCCACAAATTAATATTATTAATATGCAAGGAAGACAGTTTTATGGTGGCATAAAGTCTCGTCACATGTAAATATAACTTTATAAGATTGATTCCCCATGTTCTAATCTGCTCCTTCATCACGAGTTCATCGCAGACAATGAATCCAATATATTTATCCATTTTCAGAGAGGTGAATCCCAGGAGAATGTACTCAGTGGTTAAAGTGCCTCTAAAAAACGATATTTTTGTACTTGAACTGAAATCCCCTCTCCCAGAACACTCCCCCGGGCTCCCCCCGTGTTTCCAGCCTGAAAGTCTATAATACAAAATACTGCGGAGGAAACAATCTTCCCCGCCATGGCCGGGGCTCATCTGCAATTCCCTCTAGTTACCGGGTCGTCCAGAATACATTTCCTATTCAAACGAAGAGGCAAAATTTAGATTTGTTGATTACTGCACAGCAGAGTAAATCGCCAGGATTGAATTAAAAATAAATTAATTTGTAATACATTGGATTGTTTGTGAGGAAGATTTAACAATTAAGGGGGGTATGTATCAAAGCTGGGAGAGAGATAAAATTGTGAGAGATAAAGTACTAACCAATCAGCTCCCAATTTACATTTTGCAGAATACAGATGCCGGTCAGAATCCCGGCACTGGCATCCCGGGCCGCCAGGATGCCGAAGGTAAGTAACAGGGTTTGGGGGGAGGGTTAGGTTTAGGGGTTAGGCACTAAGGGGGGAAAGTTAGGCTTAGGGTGCGGGGAGGGGGAGGTTAGGTTTAGGCACTAGGAGGGGGGTTAGGTTCAGGCACCAGGGTGGGACGGTTAGGGTTAGGGTAGGGAGAGGGGAAGGGTTAGCATACCGACTACCAAGTGTCGGTATGTTCACCCCGTTGGCATCCAGACGTGGGGATTCTGACGGCCAGGATCCCATCTCTCGGTATTACATACCGATTCCTGCCATAGGAATGCAACTGTAGAGCATTCCAACCCGTACGAGGGAACTAAAGTGCAGATTACATAATAACATTACCAGAGAGGGTTATATAAAACATGGGGAATAAATAACAAGGACACCACAGGAGGGTAAGGAAAAGAAAGCCGACCATTCTATATACCCAAGAACTTTAAAATAGAGGAGAGCCTTTGTACAGCGCTTCCAAGTTGTACCAGGGAGTCGGTTTGACCACTTGTCTTGTATATTCCTTTGTTGAAGGGGGGTATTAAAGTAAGGAAGCCAGATGGCAAAGATATTCTTAACTCTAACTTCAACATCAAGGGAGCACTGTATCCAGTCCAT
This sequence comes from Taudactylus pleione, assembly GCA_031769625.1. Lineage (NCBI taxonomy): Eukaryota > Metazoa > Chordata > Amphibia > Anura > Myobatrachidae > Taudactylus > Taudactylus pleione. The sequence continues at coordinate 742,643 of JAUIMM010000849.1, read as the reverse complement.
TTGGTAGAGGAATGTTCATCTAGGGACCAGTATGGGAATGGGCGCAGTCCCCTGACAAATGCATGGAGAGAGTAATGTTTTCTTTGCCGCTGCTGCGCTTCGAGCTAAGATTGTGTTTGGAGGGACGATAAGAAGTGACTGAATATCCCACAACACCCAATAAAAATATAGCTAATTCCCTATTACGTAATATTCTGAACCCTTAACCAACAGTCGTGTACATGCCCAAATACGGTGCAACAAATCAGCGATCTCCGATACCGTCTGTGGTTCCTCAATCTCCAGCAGCAGCTGCAACAACCATAGGTTTCTAATAAGCTGCCAGAGTTACCAAGTTTGGCCCCGACAGCTAACACCATCTAGAGATGCCATTGTGCTGCTGTAGCCTATGGGCAAAATTTACCGCCAATAGCCGCCACGCATGCCTGGTCTAGTAACCGCACATGTGCTCCAGTCCCAATAGAGTAGGAATAGACCACTGATGTGACCACTTTACTCCGAGCGCATCGCATGGACGGGTTCCTTTCCCTTCCTGTCCCTGTATGTGCTATTTAATACTTTCTAGCGGTAGATACACAAACTGCAATGCCACCATCCATACTAATATCGCGCCCAGCTCGCAGTAAGTATGCGATCATTGATAAATGGCCCCTTAATGTCTGGTTTCAGTTCGAGGGCTCTGCGTCGCCACCTGTGGAGGAAATTTGCTTTTGCAGTTTTTATTTTTCCATTATTTTTCAGATTTGGGGGCTTATGTAGTAGGGTGCGACTTGCAGCCGCTGTGGGAACTCCTGTGAAAGCGGGAATCGTTTAAACGCTTGATTTTGCCTTTAAATTTATTGCCGCTTTAAAAATACGGGTACAAGTCTCACCCTATTACATAAGTCCCTTGGTCTTGACTGTGCCCCACTACTTATTGTTGTGCCCTCTAGTACCAGGGCCCAATGGATCTATTGGCAGCCCTGTTCAAGGCACCCCATGAGAGATGGCGTAATCGTAAGGTTCTGCCAGGACTATGAACTCATTGCCACTGTGCTTCAGTGTCTCTGCCTGTGGGGCATTGGTCCTGTCCTGCTCTATGTTCTGTTCTGTTTATAGTCTCTGCCTATTGAGTTTGACTCCTCACCCAGTGAAACAAGCTGTAATGACTTCATAGCAACCTCTAGTCCTATATAAAGCCTCTTAATACATTGGAATTGCTGAAACAATTTGTGGATTGTCCAGTTTGTGTGTGTATCCTGGTTTCCCTGTTTAGCCTGTCTCTGTCTTGCTCTGACTTTGCTCTTCCTGCCCCTTTGCCTCTGTTCAGCCCTCTCACCCTCAGTTTGCTCTGCTGTAGTTCTGATGTTCCTCACGCTACTCCAAGTTCTGGGATCATCCAAGTAGGACCCAAGAGAACTCTGCCTGAGACTCGTAACTCGGCCACCCAGCTGTGGTTTGGGTGATTGGTTCTTCCCTCATTGTGTTATTCCTGTCTGTCTTATTACAGTGTTACTTCTTTTTTCTGTCTGTCTTCTGATGATGAACACGGTGGTCTGATAACTATCTGAGAGGTATTACTGCCTACTCTGGGCTCCTCGCCCACTTGTCTGTCCAGTAATGTCCGCAAGTCATAATCCCTTCCTGCATAATCTGCCAACCTACCTGGTGCCCAAATTCCTTACCCATGATCCACTGTGACTCATTATAGAAACTACCAATGCAAGGAGTCATTGTTTTAAAGCTAAAGGTCCTTCACTGAGGGCCTGATTCAGCAAGGAACGCACGGATGCAGACGCACGCACCCGGCCGCTGCGAGAATATGCTAATGAATGCATACGCACGGCAATCGCAGCAGAACAAGCAGATGCCCAGCACTACATAATACCACCCACTTCCCTTTACTTGCGTCCTCTATACCTGGCAAGACAGCGGAAACATTGAGAGCCATACACACAATAGTGGTTGACTTGACCCTCCCGCAGACATAGCGAGACTTCCTGTGCGCAACTAGACCTCAGGCTGCGTTAGTCGCCGCAAAGGCTTAATTATGCACGCTCCTGAAACGCCGTCCAAATGCACAGGCACGCCTGCGTTTGCCAACCACTACCTCGTCACCACCCACAAATATTACTTCCTGTCAATCACTTGTCCCTGGGGCTGCGGACTCCCTGCGTAGGCATACTCCATCGCACTGGCCAATTCGCGCACGCGCACTGCGATGCGTACGCATGCACAGAGCAAAACCATCGACCAACTGCGTGCGTCTGCATCCATTGTTCCTTACTGAATCAGGCTCTGAGCCCTTTCTAAACTTATCGTAATAAAACACAGCGCACTGTGGGCCTGATTCAGGTTGGTTCGCAATGCTGCATCGCACGCACCCCGCTCGCTGTGAAAATATGCTACTGAATGCAATCACACGGCAACCGCAGCTCTATACCAAGACGTCCACCACTATATAAAGCTGCCCACTTCCCATGGCATGCATCCATAAGTCAGCAAAAACATCGGTAACATCGAGTAACATCAGAACCATACACACAGTTGTGGGTGACCTGACCCTACTGCAGAAATTGCAAAGCTTCCTGTCGCCATCTAGACCTCTGCCAGCGTATACAAACGCAGAGGCTTAATTATGCGCACCCCTGTAATGGCACGCCTGCGTTTTCCTGACCACCCACTGTCACCACCCTCAAACGGTCACTTCCTGTCGATGACTGTGTGATGACTCTGCGTGCTCACTGCGATCGCTTCCCGATCGCTGTGGCCGGTTTGCGCACGTGCGCCGCATCTTAAACGCATGCGCAGAATGCAAAAATCGTCTGGCTGCGTGTGAACGCAGCCTTGCGAACCAACCTGAATCAGGCCCTGTGCACAGCAGCATGGGGGGCACAAATCGTAATAAAATACAGGGTGAATATGATTATTAATTCAAGGGCCAAAAATACTTTAGGAGATTATACAGGTCAGGAGTGTTTGGGTTAATGAGAGATTGTCTCTTTAAGGGGTCTAGTTACTAAGCAGTGTTAGGAGACAGAGTGAAAAGTGATAAGGTGCCAGCCAATCAGCTCCCACCTGTCATTTTTCAAACACAGGGCCTGATTCAGAGCCGGACGCTATTAGCGGACGCTCGTTCTAAAAAAGGGGCCGGATATTTAAATTGAGCGCTCGCTCTTTGCGGTGTGTTGATGCCTCTATGTCTGAGCGAGCGTCCGAAAAAAAGCGCTCGCTATTTTGTAAAGACGCCCCTTTGCTGTTCACATCACACGTCATCTCTGGTATTTATTAGATTAATCGGGAACATCGAAAGGCATCTGAACTGCTCGCAATGCTTGTGGTAGGTTTTTACTAGCAGTTCAGGCTAAGAGACAACCAAGTGACGTGGTCGATGACGCTCCTTTATTAATTATGCACTCCCATAAAACGCCCTTTTGACCGTTAGGCACGCCTGCGTTCGGATCTCCACTCCCCGTTTTCAAGCACCTTCCCCTGTTACCACCCACAAACGGTACATTCTGTCAATCAAATTAACAGCCCCTCGCTGTTTTACGAGCACACAATTTCCGACCGCAATGACTGTTCTGCGCATGCGCATTACGACCCATACACATGCGCAGTTGTGCGAACATCGCTCAGAACGAACGAGCGGCCGCTTACGAGCGGCTCTGAATCAGGCCCACAGTCTGTGAGATGGCAGGTGTGAGCTGATTGGCTGGCACCTTATCACTTTCTTATCACTTTTCACTCTAACACTGCTTAGTAAATAGACCCCTAAATGAGGGATAGTTTGGAGATTATTATGTACAGTAGATGAGAATAGCATCTAAGCCTGATCCCACTTAGCAGCATCGACTTCTAGTGTGAGCCGAGAGCCTCGCACTGCGCTGTCCTGCGTCGGATATAAACACACCTGACTGAGGTAAAGGGCACTGCGCACTGTGGGCCTGAGAGTGACGTTGGGGCAGCAGGATGTTATTACGCAACAGCTCGGCACTTCAGCAGTGGGGTTATCATTCCATTATAATAACCTAAAGATAACCCCAGACCCCTGCTCTGTGTCCTGTGTGCTCTGCAGGAAGACCAGATTCCTGTACAGTCCATGTATCAGGGGAGCAGCTTCTCTCCGTCTCAGAACAGGGGGCCTGATTCAAACCCGCTCGTGAGCGCTGAGCGCTCGCAAGTGGGTCGATGTTGCCCAAGTGCGCATGCGCACGACAGAGGCGGCTCCGTCGTGCGCATATGCGAGACCCGAATAACGACGGCCAAGCCGTCATTATGGGTCTCGCACCAAAGGGGGCGTGCTGTCGATGGTGATTGACAGCACGCCCCCTTTGGTGGGCGTGACGGGGGTGTGGCTGCCCAGACGGAGGCGTTCCCATGGGAACGCCTACCGTCTGGGGCCGGCCCCACTGACATCACTAGTGATGTCAGTGGGAGTGCTTTTGGCTCTGATAGAGCGAGCTGTCGATGTTGATTGACAGCTCGCCCCGTTTGGAAGACGGGCCAGGGGGGTGGCAGCCCAAACGGAGGCGTTCCCATGGGAACGCCTACCATTTGGGGGCGGCCCCATGTCAGTGAAGCTCTCTGGGACTTACGACAAGGGAGACCCTACCCTAGGGTCTCGTCGTAAGCCCCGATGGTCGCGATGGTCTCTGACCATTGCGACCATCACCGGAGCGGTCGTTAGAGCTGTGGGTGTTAACCCACAGCCTAACAACCGCAACAGAGGAGGGCGGTCAGGATGCAAGTGGCCACCCAGTTTCTGAGCGACTGCTTGCATCCTCCGACCGCCTCTGAATGAGGCTCTGAATCAGGGCCAGGGTTTCCTCCAGTTTAGGGATGGGGCCGTCTGTAAATTCACAAAACAGAGAAAGAGAAGAAATAAAGGCCCTCATTCAGAGCCGTATGCTCTGAGCAGAGCGCACGCTCTGAATGAGGGCCGGCCTCCATGAAAAAGGAGCGTCCTCCTGGACGCTCGTATAGCTGTGGGTGACCACCCACAGGCTATACGAGCGTGCAGTTTGATGGCCGCGATGGTCTTGACCATCGCGACCATCGAAACTGCGAGCCGGAGCCTGCGGTTGAGGTTTTCAACCGCAAGCTCCGGAGTAATTTTGGCTCTATCAGAGCCAAAATCACTCCCACTGACATCACTAGTGATGTCAGTGGGCCGGCTTTTGACGGGAGGCGTTCCCGTGGGAACGCCCCCGTCAGGGAGGCACGCCCCCGGCACGCCTACCAAAATCACTCCCACTGACATCACTAGTGATGTCAGTGGGCCGGCTTCTGACGGTAGGCGTTCCCTTGGGAACGCCCCCGTCAGGGAGGCACGCCCCCGGCACGCCCACCAAAGGGGGCGTGCTGTCAATCAACATTGACAGCACGCCCCCTTTGATCGGATACAACGAGCGAAGGACTTTCCTTCGCTCGTCGCGTCTGGCGCATGCGCACGACGGAGCTCCCTCCGTCGTGCGCATGCTCAGTCCAGAACATCGACCCACTTGCGAGCGGACAGCCGCTCGCGAGTGGGTCTGAATCAGGCCCAAAGTCACTGACGACTCATTATTCTTCCTCCTCAGATTAGTAAATGCAGCACAATGCCAGGTCTGAGGCTGTCTCCGAAGGTGATCTCTGTACATCATTTACATTCTAATTCCCACAGTAATGACAGGGCATTACCTGGTCATCTATTTTCTGCTGGAAGTAGCGCTCTGTTCCGTGAAGATTAAATTAGTATTGTAGATCAATGTCAGCTCATTGTAATAATAGATTAGCAGGATAGCGCTAGGGGCTAAATGTTTATCCTGCCACGGAGTCACGGAGAGGTGGGAGGTATCTGTGCACGCTGGACTGTAGGGTCTATGGGGCTGATTCACTAAAGATCGCTTTTCTGCTCATACGTACGCAACTGCATTGCTAATATCATCGGGGATATGTAAATGTTTTCATTCGCATTGCGACCGCAGCCTGACATAAGGACGCCCACTTCCCCTTACTTACAGCCGTATACTAGGGCAACATAGCAAAATAATCGGTAACATCGAGTAATATCAGTTGCGTGCGCATAAGCAGAATAGCGATCCTTAGTGAATCAGACCCATTGTCTGTGCACACAGGGTGTCTCTATATGAACACACTATGGGACCTATTCATATTTTCAGAGCTTGAGTGCGGGAACATTCGCCATCTTCAGATGGCAAATACTCCCGATACCTGCTCCTTCCCTATGGGGAGGAGTTTAGGGTCATGAAGAGGGATCCTTTCGAATCCCTCCGCCCCTGTCCGGCTACTTCCGCTGGACGTTGGGGCTCTTGTGCGCATTCGTGACCTGTGATGAATTGCTCCAGAATCCGCGCCTAGTTGGAATGTTAATTATCTGCGTCCCAACGAACCCCTATAATTAACATCATGAATGGGCCCCTGTGTGTCTCTGTCTATGTCCACTGGGTGTGTCTTCTGAGTGCTGAGTATCTGTGTTCTGTGAGTGTCTCTCCTGCCTGTGCCTGTACATGAGCACTAGGTTGTCTCTTTTCCTGTCTGTAATATTGTCTATGCTCTCTAGATGTCTCTTCTGTCTGTGATTCCCTATTCATACCCTAGGTGTCTCCCCTATCTTTCCTAGGGGCATATTCATAATTATCGGGTTCTAATACGATCACTTTACGCAGGGCCGTAACTAGGGGTGTGCAGGAGACCGCTGCACAGAGGGCCTGATTCAGACCCGGTCGCTAGATGCGGATGCTCGCTCCCAGCGTATGCAAATTCAGCTCAGTGACGTTAAAAGTGGAAATGTTTGGTAGATCTTGTAGGGCGCACACAGGAAATATAGAGGATGGGAAAGGAATAGATGGTGTGAACAGTGCTATGTAGAATATATGTCTGTGCTGCATACACCGTATAAAAATGAATAGAGTATCAAATAGCTTAAAAACTTTCAAAATATGCGTAATAGTTGTGATATGGATTCTGCGTATAATGTTATAAGGCTAGGTTCTCTAAAAAACAATGGCCCTCATTCAGAGCCGTTCGCTATTTGCGGTCGTTCGTTCAAAAACAAGGGGTGGCTATTCAAATGATCCATTCGCACATTGCAGTCTGTTCACACCTTTAAGTCTGAACGAGCGAGCAAAACATACGCTCGTTTATTTGATAAAAACGCCCCTTGGCCACTCGCACCATACGTCATTTCCGCTATTTATTAGATTAATCGAGTACATCGTACAGCGTATGAACTGCTCGCTATTCTTGTGGTTGGTTTTTTCAAACGCTATTTTGCGAGCAGTTCTGAGTTTAAAAAAAACAAGTGACGTGGTCAATGACGCTGCTGGATTAATTATGCACACCCTTAAAACGCCCGTTTTGACCTTTAAGCACGCCTGCGTTCGAATTCCACTCCCCCGTTTTCAAGCACCTTCCCCTGTTACCACCCACATACGCCTCATTCTGTCACTCAAAATAGCAGGCACTCGCTATATAGCGTACAAACGATTTTTGGCCGCACTGACTGGTTCGCGCATGCGTACTAAAAAACGTACGCATGCGCAGATGTGCGAACATCGCTCGGAACGAGCGTACTGCCGCTAACGAGCGGCTCTGAATGAGGGCCAATGTTCGGTTGTATAATGGTATTCCAAAATAGAGGATAAAATAAAATAAAAATATATAAAAATGAAATAATGAGTTATGTATTGCGCATGTAAAAGGTGTGTAAATGTAGATGTGGGAAATATGTAACAAATGGTAGAAGCAAAATTTATACAGTATGTATCAGAATTGGTTCCTGAAATATATTCTGCACAACGATATATTCGGCAACATTGTCTCAATATGCTGTAAGTATTGGTTACAGTGCCTTTTTTCACAGATGACTCTTTCTTATTTATTTTATTTTTATTTTATTCTAGCGAACGTCATCTCGAGGAAGTATATACAACCATCAGTACAGCGGGTTCCATCGGAACTGACCGCAGCGCTTGCGGTTGACTGTACCCTACCGCAAGCACTGTGAGCATTTCAGTGTATAATTCAACCAGGTGACGTGTACTATGACGCTGCCTGTTAATTATGCACGCCTCTGAAATGGCGTTGAAACACTCAGGCACGCCTGCGTTCGCTCCACCACTCCCCCGTTTCCAGTGGCCTGCCCCTCTTACCACCCAGAAATGGCTTCTCCTGTCACTCATTCAGCTGGGCTGTCTCTGATGGGCGAGCGATTGCAGAGTAAGCGGTGACAGCCTGTCACAACCTTTTATAGTTAATGTAGCTATCAATATGAAATGCGTACAGACATGGTGGGAGCAGTAGTCCTCCAGACAGAAAGTTAAACCAGGGTATAATGCACTATGGCCAAGGTACATGTTTTGGTGCTGGTGCTGTACAGCGTAACCAGTTCTTATATGTATAGAATCAGGTATAACAGCAAGTAGCATAAGACATTATTGCCAGTCATTGACGCGTTTCGCTTTGTGTAATCACAGCTTTTTCAAAGGTCCTTTAAATAATCTCTGATTACACACAGCGAAACACGCCAGTAACTGGCATACTTACCCCCCACCATCTTCATCCCAGAGGGAGCCCCGATCACCTGTCTCCATTGGTACACCGCATGGTTTGCATTACCAGCTGATCGGCACCCGTGCCTCAGGGGACATCTTATTGCCAGGCAATGCCAGCGTTGCTAAAGGAACCCCCCGTATATCTTCACGTGGATCTGGTAATTATACCATATATATACGCTGGTCACATTCAGCACTAAAAATACCAGGAGACTGTAATAATTACAGATATCCACCTCATGGGCTTTCTCCTATTTCCATACTTTACCACTTGGAACTGAACGAATAATATTGAGGACTGGGTGATTTATATTGCCATTCACACTGTGATACTATTTACCTTTTATTTACACATAGATGTGTTTTATTACAATTTCATTGTGATCACCTGATTGTGTTTTTACAGTTTCTTAGAGATTATGTCATTGATTTTATATGTTCAATCATTATTTGGGAGCTCTGGCCCTGATTCAGAGGCGGACGCTCTGACAGAGCGCTCGCTCTGAATCAGGGCCGGCCTTCTTGTTTTTTAGAACGGCCTCCTGGCCGCTCGCATAGCTGTGGGTGACCACCCACAGCTATAGTGAGCGGCCAGGAAGATGGTCGCAATGGTCAAGACCATCACGACCATCGGGCTTGTGATGAGATCCTTGTGGTAGGGTCTTGTTTCCGCAAGCCCCAGAGAGATTTCGGCTCTCACAGAGCCGAAATCTCTCCCACTGACATCACTCGTGATGTCAGTGGGGCCGACCCACACGGAGGCGTTCACATGGGAACGCCTCAGTTTGGGCAGCCACTCCCCTGGCCTGCCCACCAAAGGGGGCGTGCTGTCACTCAACATCGACAGCACGCCCCCTTTGGTACGAGACCCGGAGCGACGGTTTGCCCGTCGCTATCCGGGTCTCGCGCATGCGTACAACGGAGCCGGCTCCGTCGTGCACATGCGCACTGGGCCACCATTGACCCGCTTGCGAGCACATATCGCTCACGAGCGGGACTGAATCAGGCCCTCTGTATGTGCTACTTTGTTTATATGTTTGTGTGAGGACCTCCTCCTTTTTTATACCACTGCTCATATCATTATTGGCTATTAGTACTCCAGGGTAGCGCCCTTTCTTAGTAATTATAATAATGATTCATTTTTCTAATTATCTTTGTGTGTCTGCATACTTACAATCCAATACATTCCAGAGTCTCTGCAGCTCGAGTCAGTCCCCTGCGACTTTCTGTGCTGACACCGCGGGCTGCATGTGCATCCAACTTTTTAGGGATTAAGACGCAGGCGCAGTTGCAAAAAAAATCACCAATGTATGATAACATCTGCAATGCCTGTACCCCACAAGGAGAGTACAAGGAACTGTCACTGCAGAACACCATGAAGGGAAGAGGTTAATATATTTGGTATTGTCGCTTAGCTCCTTCCAATCTGAGGGTGTTATGGCACTACCCTCCTGCAGGTACCATGCATCAGCCGACTGTCACTGATGCTGTAATAATCAGCCTTTCCTCTGCAGTATAACCCACAGATAACAGAGCTTCATTTTCCATGTTACAACCATCTGTAGCAGAACAATTTATTTACCGTTCTGTATAAATCCATCAAGACTTCAGTTTTAATATGAAATTGAATTGGGAAAGGCCTACAGGAAAATAAAACAGCTCTTTCCTCAGACAAAAAGGATACAGGGTCTAATGGTAATCATGTACATGACACTCTCAATAGCAGTGTACGGATCATTATAGAGAGCAGCAAACACAGTATATTAGGAGCTGGATAGTGACTTTCAGAAGGTTAAACAAACATTTTATCTGCTCAAACTCTGGGCCTGATTCAGACCTGCTCGCAAGTGCATTGCGCTCGCAAGCGGGTCGATGGTGGCCCAGTGCGCACGCGCGAGCCCCGGAGCGAGCGCAAAAAGTGCTCGCTCCGGGACTCACTACAAAAGGGGCGGCTGTCGATGTTGATCGACAGCTCGCCCCATTTTTTGTAGGCGTGGAGGGGGGGGTGGCTTCACAAACGGAGGCGTTCCCATGCGAACGCCTGCCGTTTGTGGGCGGCACCACTGACATCACCAGTGATGTCAGTGAGAGAGCTTCCGGCTCTATTTGAGCCAGAAGCTCTCTGGGGCTTGCGGCCACGAGACCCTACCACAAGGGTCTCGTCGCATGCCCGATGGTCTTGACCATCACAACCATCATCATGGCCGCTCGCAGCTGTGCGAGCGGACAAGAGGCCGCAACAAAAAAACCTGCGCCCGCCCTGATTCAGAGCGACTGCTCGCTTTTTGCGAGCACCTCTGAATCAGGCCCTCTGTTCAACACAAATATTGCTCTCCTGTACTTGGATTTGGGATACTAACCCACCCCCCCTCACTACCTCCCACCCTCACCACTACCTCCCACTGTCACCACTTCCTCCCACTGTCACCACTTCCTCCCACTGTCACCTCTACCTCCCACTGTCACCACTTCCACCCACTGTCACCACTTCCTCCCACTGTCACCTCTACCTCCCACTGTCACCTCTACCTCCCACTGTCACCACTACCTCTCACTGTCACCACTACCTACCACTGTCACCTCTACCTCCCACTGTCACCACTACCTCCCACTGTCACCTCTACCTCCCACTGTCACCACTACCTCCCACTGTCACCTCTACCTCCCACTGTCACCACTACCTCCCACCGTCACCACTACCTTCCACTGTAACCACTTTCACCCACTGTCACCACTTCCTCCCACTGTCATCCCTACCTCCCACTGTCATCCCTACCTCCCACTGTCACCTCTACCTCCCACTGTCACCTCTACCTCCCACTGTCACCACTACCTCCCACTGTCACCTCTACCTCCCACTGTCACCACTACCTCCCACTGTCACCACTACCTACCACTGTCACCACTGCCTCCCACTGTCACCACTACCTCCCACTGTCACCACTGCCTCCCACTGTCACCACTACCTCCCACTGTCACCTCCACCTACCACTGTCACCACTATCTCCCACTGTCACCACTGCCTCCCACTGTCACCTCTACCTCCCATTGTCACCACTGCCTCCCACTGTCACCACTACCGCCCACTGTCACTACTACCTCCCACTGTCACCACTGCCTTCCACTGTCACTACTACCTCCCACTGTCACCACTGCCTCCCACTGTCACCACTACCTCCCACTGTCACCACTACCTCCTAATGCAACCACTACCTCCCACTGTCACCACTACCTCCCACTGTCACCACAGCCTCCCACTGTCACCACTGCCTACCACTGTCACCACTACCTCCCACTGTCACCACTACCTCCCACTGTCACCACTGCCTCCCACTGTCACCACTACCTCCCACTGTCACCACTTCCTCCCACTGTCATCACTGCCTCCTACTGTCACCACTGCCTCCCACTGTCACCACTACCTCCCACTGTCACCACTACATCCCACTGTCATCACTACGTCCCACTGTCACCACTGCCTCCCACTGTCACCACTTTCTCCAACTGTCACCTATACCTCCCACTGTCACCACTGCCTCCAACTGTCACCACTACCTCCCACTGTCACCACTACCTACCACTGTCACCACTGCCTCCCACTGTCACCACTACCTCCCACTGTCACCACTGCCTCCCACTGTCACCACTATCTCCCACTGTCACCACTATCTCCCACTGTCACCACTACCGCCCACTGTCACTACTACCTCCCACTGTCACCACTGCCTTCCACTGTCACTACTACCTCCCACTGTCACCACTGCCTCCCACTGTCACCACTACCTCCCACTGTCACCACTACCTCCTAATGCAACCACTACCTCCCACTGTCACCACTACCTCCCACTGTCACCACAGCCTCCCACTGTCACCACTGCCTACCACTGTCACCACTACCTCCCACTGTCACCACTGCCTCCCACTGTCACCACTACCTCCCACTGTCACCACTTCCTCCCACTGTCATCACTGCCTCCTACTGTCACCACTGCCTCCCACTGTCACCACTACCTCCCACTGTCACCACTACGTCCCACTGTCATCACTACGTCCCACTGTCACCACTGCCTCCCACTGTCACCACTTTCTCCAACTGTCACCTATACCTCCCACTGTCACCACTGCCTCCCACTGTCACCACTACCTCCCACTGTCACCACTACCTACCACTGTCACCACTGCCTCCCACTGTCACCACTACCTCCCACTGTCACCACTGCCTCCCACTGTCACCACTATCTCCCACTGTCACCACTGCCTCCCACTGTCACCACTACCTACCACTGTCACGTCTACCTCCCACTGTTACCACTATCTCCCACTGTCACCACTGCCTCCCACTGTCACCACTTCCTCCCACTGTCACCACTGCCTCCCACTGTCACCATTATCTCCCACTGTCACCACTTCCTCCCACTGTCACCACTACCTCCCACTGTCACCACTATCTCCCACTGTCACCACTTCCTCCCACTGTCATCACTACCTCCCACTGTCACCACTGCCTCCCACTGTCACCATTATCTCCCACTGTCACCACTTCCTCCCACTCACCACTACCTCCCACTGTCACCACTGCCTCCCACTGTCACCACTACCTCCCACTGTCACCACTGCCTCCCACTGTCACCACTATCTCCCACTGTCACCACTACCTCCCACTGTCACCACTGCCTCCCACTGTCACCACTACCTCCCACTGTCACCACTATCTCCCACTGTCACCACTGCCTCCCACTGTCACCACTTCCTCCCACTGTCACCACTACCTCCCACTGCCACCACTACCTCCCACTGTCACCACTACCTCCCACTGTCACCACTTCCTCCCACTGTCACCTCTACCTTCCACTGTCACCACTGCCTCCCACTGTCATCACTGCCTCCCACTGTCACCACTACCTACCACTGTCACCACTACCTCCCACTGTCACCACTACCTACCACTGTCACCACTGCCTCCCACTGTCACCACTACCTCCCACTGTCACCTCTACCTACCAGTGTCACCACTATCTCCCACTGTCACCACTGCCTCCCACTGTCACCACTTCCTCCCACTGTCACCACTGCCTCCCACTGTCACCACTACCTCCCACTGTCACCACTACCTCCCACTGTCATCACTGCCTCCCACTGTCACCACTGCCTCCCACTGTCACCTCTACCTACCACTGTCACCACTATCTCCCACTGTCACCACTGCCTCCCACTGTCACCACTTCCTCCCACTGTCACCACTGCCTCCCACTGTCACCACTACCTACCACTGTCACCACTGCCTCCCACTATCACCACTGCCTCCCACTGTCACCTCTACCTACCACTGTCACCACTATCTCCCACTGTCACCACTGCCTCCCACTGTCACCACTACCTCCCACTGTCATCACTGCCTCCCACTGTCACCACTACCTCATAATGCAACCACTACCTCCCACTGTCACCACTGCCTCCCACTGTCACCACTGCCTCCCACTGACACCACTACCTCCCACTGTCACCACTGCCTCCCACTGTCACCACTACCTCCCACTGTCACCTCTACCTCCCACTGTCATCACTACCTCCCACTGTCACCACTACCTCCCACTGTCATCACTACCTCCCACTGTCACCACTGCCTCCCACTGTCACCACTATCTCCCACTGTCACGTCTACCTCCCACTGTCACCACTATCTACCACTGTCACCACTACCTCCCGCTGTCACCACTACCTCCCACTGTCATCACTACCTCCCACTGTCACCACTACCTCCCACTGTCACCACTATGTCCCACTGTCACCACTACCTCCCACTGTCACTACTATCTCCCACTGTCACCTCTACCTCCCACTGTCATCACTACCTCCCACTGTCACCACTACCTACCACTGTCATCACTACTATCTCCCACTGTCACCTCTACCTACCACTGTCATCACCTCCTCCCACTGTCACCACTGCCTACCACTGTCATCACTACCTCCCACTGTCACCACTGCCTCCCACTGTCACCACTACCTCCCACTGTCACCTCTACCTACCATTGTCACCTCTACCTCCCACTGTCAACTCTAGCTCCCACTGTCAACTCTAGCTCCCACTGTCACCACTGCCTCCCACTGTCACCACTACCTCTCACTGTCACTACTATATCCCACTGTCACCTCTACCTCCCACTGTCATCACTTCCTCCCACTGTCACCTCTACCTCCCACTGTCACCACTACCTCCCACTGTCACCACTGCCTCCCAATGTCACCACTACCTCCCACTGTCACCTCTACCTACCATTGTCACCTCTACCTCCCACTGTCAACTCTAGCTCCCACTGTCACCACTACCTCTCACTGTCACTACTATCTCCCACTGTCATCACTGCCTCCCACTGTCACCACTACCTCCCACTGTCACCACTACCTCCCACTGTCACCACTACCTACCACTGTCACCACTGCCTCCCACTGTCACCACTGCCTCCCACTGTCACCACTACCTCCCACTTTCACCGCTACCTACCACTGTCACCACTAGATTTAGGCACCCCCCCTGGAGGATTAGGTTTAGGGTGCGGGAGGGGGAGTTAGGTTTAGGCACCCCTGGGAGGGTTAGGTTTAGGGTGCGGCAGTGGGAGTTAGGTTTAAACACCCCTGGGAGGACTTAGGGTTAGGCATCACCCCGGGAGTTTTAGGGTTAGGCACCACCAAGGGAGGGTGAGGGTTAGGGGAGGATAGGGGTAGGTTTAGCCTACTTACCTTCTCCTGTCGGGATTTTGGCTTATTAGGCTTGCAGCGTCGGTATTTCACCCAGCAGCTATCTTCGGCCGGGGTATCATACTCAACCCGTCACCACTACCACCTAATGCCACCACTACCTCCCACTGTTACCACTTACCACTAACTCACACAGATGCACATACACCTGCCCCGTACAGCTGGATTGGGTTTGCTGAAGGCTATAGGACAGTAAATATCGCTGCAGACTCATCAATGTTGAATAGAAGAGATCAGTCTAAGAGCTGAAATAAAATGTGAATTGATTAATTGATATAAAATTGATACATTAGTAAATTCCGCCCCATCTGCGGCCTCTCTCATTGTTTGTTACTGCAGCTCACCTCCTGACAGACATGTAAGTAGGTATAAATCAGCCCAACTACTGCCGCAGCTGCCTGTGAGAGAGTGAGAAACGCAGGTTGTTCCGTCTGTGCCGCCGCCATAGACGATCAATGAAGCTTCGCCAAAGACTGTCAGCTTCTAAACAGATCTAAGTCACATACTGCTGGTGGCATTAATATATCATCAGCAACATTAACTTCACAAAAAGACACTTACTTAGATCTTCTGTCTCCTTGTTTTATTGTTTTCCTGCCTCGGCGGCTGTGCTATCAAGGGCTCTACTTTTAGTCAAAACTTAAGAGTATAATGTCATCATGCAAGGGAGAGTTTTAAAAGTAAGTTTGCCATATTAAAAAGGCAGTCAGACTAATTCCATCAAAAAAAGGAATATTTATTTACCTTATAACTAAGTACAATGCAAATAGAGAGCACCCTAGTGACCACCGTACAGTACACAGAACATCCCAGTAACCAGCATACAGCACACAGAGCACCCCAGTGACCACCATACAGCACACAGGGCATCCCAGTAACTGACTGACAGCAAACAGAACATCCCAGTGACCAACATACAGCACACAGAACATCCAAGTAACTAACATACAGCACACAGAGCATCCCAGTGACCACCATACAGTACACAGAACATCCCAGTAACTGACTTACAGCACACAGAACATCCCAGTGACCAACATACAGTACACAGAACATCCAAGTAACTAACATACAGCACACTGAGCATCCCAGTGACCACCATACAGCACACAGAGCATCCCAGTGACCAACATACAGTACACACAGCATGCCATTGGTTGACATACAGTACGCACAGCATGCCATTGGTTGACATACAGTACACAGAGCATCTCAGTGACTGACATACAGTACACACAGCATGCCATTGGTTCATATACAATATACACAGCATGCGATTGGTTGACATACAGTACACACAGCATGCCATTGGTTGACATACAGTACACACAGCATGCCATTGGTTGACATATAGTACACAGATCATCTCAGTGACTGCCATACAGTGCACAAAGCTTCCTAGTGACAGCCATACAGTACACAGATCATCTCAGTGACTGCCATACAATACACACAGTATTCTAGTGACTACCACACAGTACACAGAGCATCCCAGTGACTAGCATGCATTAAACATTGCATCCTATTTATTGTCATACAGTACACAGAGCATCCCTGTGACTGTCATACAGTACACACAGCATCCCAGTGACCACTATATAGTACACACAGCATCCCAGTGACTGTCATACAGTACACAAAGCATCCCAGTGACTGTCATACAGTACACACAGCATCCCCGTGACCATTATACAGTACACATTACATGCCAGTCACAAAACCTGCACTTTAGTAAATATACCTCAAAGACTTCTCCATAGCAAGCAACAATTATACCCGGCCCACCCCAAAGACAGGGGGGTACTCTCCTTTTCCTCGTCAGCAAAGCACATATGTTTTTCTACCTTCTCATTCTAAGTGCATAGCGACTCCAATGTTGTTATCTTACCATAATGTCCTTTACATAAGCCCAGAGCATGCATGCACCTGGACAGAATATACCATGCACCTGGTGCATGTATTAAAGCATCCATAAATTAGGAGAATAATGGCGTTATGTGTCTGTGCTATAGTATACTTTATATCCACTTCATTTTATGTTGCCGTGATAACTTGTCAATTGCCTTTTCTTTCTATAAAGACTGCAAGACTTTTATGCTCAGGAAAAAAATGGATGACAGGCTCTGAAGATCAAAACCGTCATAAATATTCAGTGTCCTATTTTTTTTTCCTCTCTTCATCTCTTGCCCTCAGATCTCGGCGTGTACTGTACTTTGGGGCTTCAAGGACATTTTGCAGGAAAATGATTGCAAAGTCCCATTGTGTGTTTTTTTTATATAACAATATATCAAGTTGTTTGTGATATTAGAAACTGGGAACGTTAACGCTTTTCTAGAACGCAGAATAGGAAAAGTTAAGACAAAACTAAAGGATAACAATATCATTATAAGAAATAGGAACACAAATATATTCGTGAGCACAGAAGATGGCAGGGACACAAAGGAACTTGTCTTCTACTACTAAAACCCCATTCCTGTTATGGCCGGGATGCCCCGCAGAAGAACTTTATATTGTTATATGTACGAAATAAGGAACATTGTGGCATTATTCAGAGTCACGCTCAATCTGCCCGCAGTGACAATGTTCACGCAATTCAGCCATTTATTGCAACTACGCATCCTCCCAAATCTCTAAAAAGTCCTGTGGGGCATGCGTTACTCACTGGCAGATGTATGACGCTCTGGAAAGTGATAAAGTGGAGAGTGATAAACAACCAGCCAATCAACTCCTAACTGTCATGTTACAGGCTGTATTTGGAAAATGTCAGTTAGGAGCTGATTGGTTGGTCGTTTATCACTCTCCACTTTAGCACTTTCCAGAGCTTAATACATCTGCCCCTATCAGGCATTCTACCTGTTGTGGTATAGACGCCTTTTTATTGAAATCACTTACTGTAGGATGTAAGCGCATCTAACCCTAAGTACAGCGGCAACTAAGTATATTATTTATTATTTATTATGGGCGTAAATACGCTATTTTTGCTTACAGCTTAGTTTCTGAGCACACAAGCGTCCAACATGGCGTCAGCCAGAATATCTCGATTTGCAGACTCTGGCAGCTGAGTGGTAAGTACAGCCGCGGGGAGGCAGATGAATGCAGTGCCTCCTCTTACTATCTCCAGCTAACTGTCACCACCTATCCAAATTATGGATAGAAATTCTCAGGCCCCTCTCTCTATAAATAATTGATAGGAAGCTCGGAAAAGAGTTATATTTATTGCCCATGGAAATGAAATTCCTGCTCACCTATCATAGCATTGTAAAGCCTGTAATATTATAACGGCCCTAATCTTATTTTCTAGAAAGGGGACCTCAAAACAAGCTCAACTGATTCCACTGTTCCAGATCTTACTATGGGGAGGTGTACCGATTGGGGTACATCAGGTTAGATCCGTAACTAGGATAAATGACGCCCCTTAAAAACTGTTCTTTAAAATTCTGGCTGAATGCTTATATCAGTACTCTTACTTTAGGGATTTTCATAATGTCAAATAAATTTTAGGTCCTTTCTTATAATTATAACACACCTGCCAGCTAAGACTGAAATGCTAGGACACTTCAAAAGAAAAATAGCTACAGTATCTGTTTCTATCAGTCTGTTGCACTCTTCTAAAGACACATGGGCAGATGTACTAAGCTCTGGAAAGTGATAAATTGGAGAATGATAAACTACCAGCCAATCAGCTCCTAACTGTCAGTTTTCAAACACAGGCCGGTATGTACTAAGCACCGTATCTGCGATGCGGTACATCCTGCCTTTTATTTGGTACATACCGCGGTTGATTACCGCTATATATATTTTAGAAATGGGATTTATTTTGCAAAGGACAGCTCTCCCAATAAGAGAGAATTCCGGGTTTATCACTCAGAAGTCCCTCTGGTTTCCTTCTGTGCATGTGCAGAAGGCCGCGGGCAGCGGGGGGAAATGGGAGGGGTCCCGAAAAGAAGCCCGTAGGCTGAAGATGGCGTTACCCACCGGGATGAAGCATCCGGTGCTTAGTACATATATGGGGAATGCATTTTTCTGTTTAATATATCCCGCCCACAGCCTGTAACATTTAGGAGATGAGTGGTTGGTAATTTATCACTCTCCAATTAGTCACTTTCCTGAGCTTAGTACATCTGCCCCAAAGTGTTTTGATCTTACCGTTTAGCCACTTCCCAACCGCAGGACCTCTAGGGGGATACAAATTTGAGGAGCTACCTCATAACCGCTATATACTGTAAGCCACTTTATGATTTCTATATTAACAGAGGAAGAAAGGGTATACTGACGTAATACTAGCATCAAAGCACCCCGATAAAAACATGTCAGGTATAATTATGGCAAACGTTTGTAGATATTATACTTAGTGAGTGCTTGTATTAATAGTGGGGTACTTGGCAAGTATTTCTGTTGATAAGGAGTTACTTGTTAAATACTTATAGACACACCGTAAAGGGACAGAGGTAATAAGACTGTAGGTTTTGGATATTGTTGCAATTCTGTTGATTTAGCTGTGAGATTTTTTTTTTAGGCAACATCAGGATGGTTTTCCTGTTCTAAAAAATATCTCACTGCTAAACTTGTGCACTTTCTAAAACCTGCAGGGTAACATTATCATGTATAGTCTATGACAGAGGGGGGCAATTAGAGGCTATCCTGCTGCTATTGCCCGCTCCCGGTCTATAGGCTACAGCATTGTCAGATAGGGATATATATTTATTTATTATTTATTACCAGTTATTTATATAGCGCACACATATTCCACAGCGCTTTACAGAGAATATTTGGCCATTCACATCAGCCCCTGCCCCAGTGGAGCTTACAATCTATGGGGGTCATTCAGACCCGCTCGCGAGCAAAGTTCACTCGCAAGCGGGTCAATGTTGTGAGAATGCGCATGTGCACGACGGAGGGAGCTCCGTCGTGCGCATGCGCAAGACCCGGCGAGCGACGAGAAATACGTCGCTCGGGGTCTCGCACCAAAGGGGGCGTGCTATCAATGGTGACTGACAGCACGCCCCCTTTGGTGGGCGTGCCAGGGGCGTGGCGGCCAGACGGAGGCGTTCCCATGGGAACGCCTACCGTCTGAGTCCGGCCCCACTGACATCAGTAATGATGTCAGTGGGAGTGACTTTGGCTCTGATAGCAAGACCCTACCGCAAGGGTCTCGTCGCAAGCCCGATGGTCGTCCATCATCATGGACGCTCGCATAAGCTGTGGGTGGTAACCCACAGCTATGCGAGCGTCCATAAGGCTGCTCCACATTTAAATAGGATGGCCCTGATTCAGAGCGAGCGTTCTGCTCAGAGCGTTCAGCTCTGATGTTCCTTATCACATGCTCACACACATGAGGGTTAATTTTGCTGGGAGCCAAATCAGCCTACCAGTATATTTTTGGAAACCCACACAAGCACAGGGAGAATATACAAACTGCACGCGGTTAGGGCGGTGGTGGGAATCAAACCCATAACCTCAGTGCTGTGAGGCAGTAATGCTAACCATTACACCATCTGTGCTGCCCTATATATATACGGATCCCTTTCATGGGCAGGCTGGGCCATGGGAGCCAAGGATTTAAATTGAGCCTCTGTGTGACATGAATAGAGGCAGCACAAATATTGTGGGTGTCCACATGCCCGCAGCACCCACAGAGATGGCAGAGAGGCAAGACTATCCTCATGTTGTAGCCGACAGTAGTCACGCATGCGCACTAATGACACCAGGTCAGACCTCAGAAGTTCATCCATTGTGACAGAGCTCTGAATGGGACCCGGTCGTCCCTGAGAATCAGACGGGATGGCTTCATAACATCACTGATACATGACGGGTCAAAAAATTCAGCTGATATCTCTGCAAATAGCGATGAGATGACACAGAATGGGGCAAAGATACGGTTATTGATAAATAAGCCCCTTATACTCTTATAGTATATTAATAATGCCGGTACCGTACGTTCTCTCAAGTGCAAGTTCCTCTCTAACCAAAATACTCATTTACAGAAAAAAATCCTTTATATTACCCACCGTGGTTATAAACCTGGAGACTGCGCCTTATCTGTGACTGTCGCAGGACTGAGCGGATTCATCACATTAAACTCTACGCTGTGCCCATGAAAAGGAATAATTTATTTTACATTAAGACGAGATTGTCATAGAAACTGAAACACCTGTAATCCCGACGTCTCTGCTGATTACTGGATCCTAGAAGTGTTTATCAGGCCATTGAATCCGGCTAGGTCTGAGCATACGTGTTACCGTGACTTGCAGGGTACACTGGGATTTGTGACAGATGTTTCGCTAGAATAATATGTTTCGTGTCAGGTGCCAGAGTTGTTGTATATTTTACTTGGTGAAAGACGATGGAATTTTCCACTTATATTACAGCACTGCGGGTATTATTGCTTACCTCCTAACATTGTCCTGATGGTAGCTGGGGTAATGCTTTGCGGCTGCGCGTATACACATGATTATGCCATATTTGGGGTGTGGCATCATTCCCTGGGGGTGCGTGCTGCAGTAGGTTACCCCAATACCCTAAAAAGCTTTGAATTGCAGCATTTGCTCACCGTGGTGATGTACAGTACATACCTCTCTACATCCCAGGGGTCTGGGCTATAGTACCAACTGGCTGGATTGTTACTTTATATCAGGACATTTCTAATAGGGACAAGTGAGACACATGGTGCATGGAAAACTAAAATCTCTTATAGGGAAGAGAACACGCCATGAGCCTATAAGTATTCATTGGTAACATGCATCGATTTCCCAGAATTCTGTGTAATGGGATTGAAGTGTTTTGATTCCTTTCTGTCTGCAGCTGGGAGATGTATCAGGCACTGAAGAGAGTGGAGTTCCCCATAGCAACCAATCGAATATTTATCTATCTATACACAGTATAAAATACAGTCCCTGGTAGGCGTCTGTCTATATGTTGGGGATAATCTCAGGAACCACTGGACGGATTGTGATGCAGTTGTCACTATTGTATAGGGAATTTGCTGAGGAAGGTGTATGAATGACAGGTGTATGACAGGTGTATGACACAATAATGTATGACAGGTGTATGACACATTAATGTATGACAGGTGTATGACACATTACTGTATGACTGGTGTATGACAGGTGTATGACACATTAATGTATGACAGGTGTATGACAGGTGTATGACAGGTGTATGACAGGTGTATGACACATTAATGTATGACAGGTGTATGACACAGTAACGTATGACAGGTGTATGACACATTACTGTATGACACATTACTGTATGACAGGTGTATGACACATTACTATATGACAGGTGTATGACACATTAATGTATGACAGGTGTATGACACAGTAATGTGTGACAGGTGTATGACACATTATTATTATTATTATTATTATTATCGTTTATTTATATGGCGCCACAAGTGTTCCGCAGCGCCTTACATAGTACAGAAACAAATAGGTTGAGATTACAGTGACTTACAGTACAATACAATACATTACAGGACATGGATAATGTACATTGCTACATTCGCGACCATAGCACCCAGATAAGCAACAATGCAAAGCAACCAAGTGTTAGGTGCCCTGGTAGAGAGTAAGAAGTAGATGAAGGTAGAGTAAGGAGAAGCACAAGAGGGTAGAGGACCCTGCTCATAGGAGCTTACATTCTAAAGGGGAGGGACAGACAAACAGGTGTAACACAGATGGGGTGGGCAGGGAGGAAGGAGTATGTAGCAGCAAGGTAGGATGAGAGCTGGAAGGCCTTGATGAAATAGGGGGTCTTGAGAGCCCGTTTGAAGGATTGAAGAGAGGTGGAGAGTCTGATGGGAAGCGGGAGAGAGTTCCAAAGGTGGGGAGCAGCACGGGCAAAATCTTGGAGGCGGGAGTGGGAGGAAGTAATCAACTGGCATGAGAGGCGGCATTAGTTGAATGAAGAGGGTGGACAGGAGAGTGGAGGGAGATGAGATCAGAGATGTAAATGGGAGAGGAATGGCTGAGGGCTTTGTAAGTGAGTGTGAGAACCTTAAATTGGGTTCTAAAGGGGAAGGGGAGCCAGTGGAGGGCCTGTAGGAGAGGGGAAGCAGATGTAGAGTGTTTGGAAAGGAAAATGAGCTGAGCAGCAGCATTGAGGATACACTGGAGAGGAGAGAGAAGAGAGTTGGGGAGGCCAGATAGGAGGAGGTTACAGTAGTCCAATCTGGAGATGACCAGTGAGTGTATGAGGGTTTTAGTGGCATCCTGGGTGAGAAAGGGTCTAATCTTGGAAATATTTTTAAGATGAAAACGACAGGATTGTGAGAGGTTCTGGATATGTGGTTTGAAGGAGAGGGAGGAGTCCAGGATAACTCCAAGACAGCGCACTTTGGGGCTAAAGGAGATAGTTGTGCCATCAATTGATAAAGAAATGGAAGGAAGTGAGGTTATGTAGGGGGGTGGGAAGACGATTAGCTCAGTCTTAGACATATTAAGTTTAAGAAATCAATGGGACATCCAGAAAGAGATGGCAGAGAGACAGTTGGAGACACGAGTGAGGAGAGAGGGAGAGATGTCAGGTGAGGAAAGGTAGATCTGAGTATCATCAGCATAGAGATGATAATGGAGGTCAAAAGAGCTGATGAGTTTACCTAGAGAGGACGTATAGAGTGAGAAAAGGAGAGGTCCATGAACAGAACCTTGGGGAACACCTACTGTTGGGGTTGTGGGGGGGAGGAGTCGTCATGAGAGGAGACAGAGAAGGATCGGTCAGAGAGGTAGGAGGATAGCCAGGAGAGGGCCGTGTCACGTAGACCAAGGGAGTGAAGGATTTGCAGAAGGAGAGGGTGGTCCACAGTGTCGAAAGCAGCAGAGAGGTCAAGGAGAATGAGTAGAGAGTAGTGGCCCTTGGATTTAGCAGCAAGGAGGTCGTTGCTTACTTTAGTGAGGGCAGTTTCAGTGGAGTGAAGAGAATGGAAGCCAGACTGAAAAGGGTCAAGGAGGGAGTGGGAGGAAAGAAAGATGGTAAGGTGGTTGTAAACAGCATGCTCAAGGAGCTTGGAGGCAAAAGGGAGGAGAGAGATGGGTCGGTAGTTGGAGAGAGTGCTAGGATCAATGGTAGGTTTTTTTTAGTATAGTATGGGGGAGACAAGGGCATGTTTAAATGCATTCGGGACAGTGCCTGATGATAAGGAGAGATTAAGGAGGTGGGCAAGATGGGAGCACGCAGAAGGAGAGAGGTAGAGGAGGAGACGTGCAGGGATAGGGTCAAGGGGGTAGGTGGAAGGGGGGGAGGACTGGATGAGAGACATTACTTCCTCTCCAGATACAGGGGAGAAGAAAGTTAGAGTCGGTAAAATGGAAGGAGAGGGGTGGTCTGGGAAAGGAGGAGGTGGATAGCAGGGGGACTAGTGGGATATGATGTCCTGACTTATGGAGTCAATTTTAGATGTAAAGTAGGTAGCAAAGTCAAGCGAGAGAGCGAGGAGGGGAGGCGAGGATGGGGTGGGCAGAGGAAGGAGTTGGAGGTGGTGAAGAGACGTAGGGGATTTGAGGACTGAGAGGAGATTAGGTTCTTGAAATAAGACTGTTTAGAGAGGGAAAGGGCAGCACTGTATGATGAGAGCATAAATTTGAAATGGAGAAAATCTGCTTTAGAGCGTGATCTTCTCCACTGTTGCTTGGCAGTTCGCAAACACTTTTGCAGGTATCTGGTGTATTTGGAATGCCAGGGTTGAGGTGTAAATCTGCGAGGGTGAATAGTGATCGCCGGAGCAACAGAGTCCAGAGCAGAAGTAAGGGAGTCATTATGTAGGGAAGCAGCTTGTTCAGGGCAGGAGAGAGACAGGATAGGGGAGAGAAGCGAGTCAAGCTGGGAAGAAAAAGAAACTGTGTCAATAGCCTCAATGTTACACTTAGTGATGGTGGCTTTTGGAGGTAGAGAAGGGGAAGGAGAGAGGGATAGGTTAAAAGAGAGAAGGTGATGGTCAGAGAGGAGGAATGGGGAATTGGAGTAATCAGAAATATCACAACGGTGAGTGAAGACCAGGTCAAGCGAATGCCCACTCACATGGGAGGGTGAGGAGGTCCATTGGGAGAGACCAAATGAAGACGTGAGGGTAAGGAGTTTGGAGGCAGAGGCTTCTGTGGGGCTATCAATAGGAATATTGAAGTCACCTAGGATAATAGAGGGAAGGTCAGAGGAGAGAAAGTGAGGAAGCAAAGTTGCCAATAAATTTGGAAGGAGGGCCAGGGGGACAGTAAATGACAGCTACTCTAAGGTGAACTGGTTGGAAGAGGCATATAGCATGAACCTCAAATGTAGAGAAAGTAAGAGATGGTTCAGAGGGTAGGAGTTCATAGGAGTAACCGGGGGATAGAAGGACCCTTACCCCTCCACCATGGTGACCCACAGGCTGAGGGGTATGAGAGAAGATTAGGCCCCCCCCCCACCCAGAGGAGAGAGCAGTAGGGGAAGTGGTGTCAGAGGGTGAAAACCAGGTTTCAGTAATGGCTAGGAGATGCAAGTTTTTAGAGATGAAAAGGTCGTGGGTGGGTACGAGTTTATTGCATACTGATCTGGCATTCCAGAGGGCACAGGATAGAGGGACAGTGTTTGTGGGAGAGATGTGAATTAGATTATTTGGGTTGCTGTAGCGAGATGGTGAGTTTAATATGGGTGGCCGAGATGAATGTATTGGAGAGATTATGCGGGGACCAGTGCTGGGAAAGGAACCTGTAGGTGGTTGGCAGGGAGGGAGTTTAATATGATAGGGGTGGGGTGGAGTGATATGGAGAGGGGGTTTGGAGGAGGGATTATCAGTGGGGTAGTAGGACTGTACCGGGTAAAACGTTATAGTCGGTGGGTATGAATCTATGGGGGTTGCAGCTGCTGTCGGAAATGGACGGACCGTAACAGATATCAGAGACTTTTTCTTTGCGGATGTTGTTAAGTACCGTACCCATAGGAAACGACAGCGATGGCTGCCACAGGAACTTTTTGTATTAGAGATACTTAATTCTGCCTGGACAAACCATTGGAAGGGAAGATGTCATGAAAACTCGAGCGCAACCACTGCACAAAAAACATTTTCAATCCCTGCATCTCGTAAATGTATTTATTTTTAAAATAATGAAATGACCAATGTGTTAAATACAGACGGAAACTGTTACAATTCTTTTTTTTCACCCGGCCTTAAAATAGTTTCCATAGTAGTTAGTACAGTGTTGCCTGACGTGAGAAAGAATAAATGGCCAGTAAATACTGGTATGATTTATAGGTGGTTAGTGAATAGAATACACTTTGTGCTGTTGGGCTTTATTTTCCAGCGGAGCCTGGAGTGATATATGAATAACTGCGCTGTGCAATAAATACACTTTGTATGCACAATAGAAACTGACGTCCTGAATTCCACCTAGTCAATTAAATGTATTTCTGTAACCGGCATCCTGGGCCGGTTGACGCAAGGAGGAACGACTGTGTGGCGGCGTGTTTTCATTTATCAGGAGATGAAAGGCCTGCTGACTTGGCTCGTCTGCTGACAGTAAATCACACGGCTGCAGGTAGGTGTCTGCATGGTACTAGACACAAGAGCTAAACGTCAGTGACACCAAACCCAACTGGATCAATTCCTCTTTTCTCCCACAACAGCCGGCACTCAGATCGTGAAATGTATTGTCTTGAAAAATCATTCCTTCTATTCTCATTTCCTAACGTCACATACTGAGATAACAGCTGTCATCTGGTGCAGCCTCTGTCGGTGGGTAAATGACATGATGCATGCTAGTGGCGTGCAAAATTATTCTGCTCCACCGAAAATAGCCTGGTGTAGATGGATGGGGTGGGGCTCTGGTGTTATTGCTGGGAGATGAATTGCGCCTTTAAATTCCGATTCATTTTCACCGTTCCAGACTTTGCACCAAATTACCTCTAGCTAAAAGTCATAGATGGATGTAATTAGGGCTATATATACTATGACACCTGTTCCAGGCAGCGCCATAGAAATAATGTGCTCATGTTAGCAGCTTTTCCCTTTTTTCGGTGACACCGTACACCTGGCACCTCCAGCACTGGGCAATTCGCAATTGTGCATGGGTAGCATGGCGGTTATCTATATCGTCTTGCCGTGTATCTGGCACTGGCCCACAGAGCCATGTCGACGTGGACGTTGTGTGTCGACATACACATGGTCATAATGTTCACATGATTATAGTGCCGACATTGTGCTTATCCTCAGTTGGCATTTTGACATTTCTGTAGTGTTAGCGCCCTGACCGCAGACTAACCCTAAACCTGTGTACTGCCGACATAGTGCCTGGCGACATAATGACTACGTAACGTTCCAAAGCGACATATCGTATCACAACTGCGTAGAGGGGCACATGATAATCCAGCATAGTACGCCCCATTATCAGGAAGATACAGGTGTCTTTAGGGTACAGGAATACAGGTCACACCCGCTATGACTTGTTATATCGCTTCCCTGTTTTAGCTCCAGTCCATGGATGTTTGATACCAGGCTGATCACCCTGCATTGTATGTTCCCTTATCTAACTCTAATATCTCTATGTTTTTACAGATTACAGGTGCAGTATTTGGATGTATATAGTGTGAGATAGGCCCTAGAGGAGGCAGATACAGGAGGGCACATATTTTATATATAATGTGTGTATATATCATATAGGGGTCTATTAACTAAGCAGTGTTAGGAGAAGTGAAAAGTGAAGAGTGAAAAGTGATAAGGTACCAGCCAATCAGCTCCCAACTGTAATTTTTCATACACAGCCTGTGAGATGACAGTTAGGAGCTGATTGGCTGGCACCTTATCACAGACTTATCACTTTTCACTCTGTCTCCTAACACTGCTTAGTAAATAGACCCCATAATCACTAGCCTCTCAGACGCATTCTGCCGTTCCTCCACACCTAATGGCGTTCTTACCTTCATAGGTAAACAGAGCTGGTAGCTCCATTTGTGCCAGGCCTGCACTGGCAGAGGTGCCCGTCCATGTTCCCACCACTGTTTCCCTTTTGTTTCCATCCATATAATTGGCATAGATGGGATGAGGCGGACAACAGGACAATGGGGGCGCATGGTAGGTACAGCAGGGGGCACATAATTGTTATGAAATCATCGAACGACACAGGCTACAGGGTCTGCTGCAATTCATTGTGGTAATAATAACTATATGGCGATTATTAAAAATGGAAACAAAGTATTTATTTGGCATAGATATAACTGAACACGTGCCGCGGTTTCCTCAGTGTGATACAGACCCAAACCGCACAACGACCACGAGGAAAAAATGGCAGATCTTTTAGACGTGGCTCTGATAGGTGGGATGTCTACATCAGACCGCGTCCTGTCGGAACAGAAGAAGAGTGAGGTAAGTATTCCTTAGCGAGACACAACGCTAACTAACTAAGGGTCTGATTTAGAGATGGAGGCAAATCTCGTCGCGACTGCAATTCCGTATGCAGCAGACTTGCGAAAATATGCGAATGACTCAGCAGCCGCCTTATGCACTGAGGCGCCCACCTCCGGCGTCTGACATCGGCCGCGCACGTACAAAAGCGGGAACATCGGAAACATTGGTCGCACATCAAACCTATGAGTAAGAGACCGCGGCCTCTGCAGCTGTGAACGAACTCTCAGGGGCTCACTAGAGCACGCCCAGAATACGGTCCCGTCATGCATGCGTTTTTCTTACCACCCCTGTTACCTCCCCCAAATGCTTGCTGTCACTCACTTTGCGAATACATCCTCTCTGCGACTGCCGCCACGAATCCATCGCTGCATGTGCGCAGAGATGTTTTAGCCTAAGCGTCAGCCCCTCGCAGACAATCTCTGCATGACTATAACATAGAATATTAGGTATAATTATCCCTCTGTTAGTTTTTGTTAGCTTAGTCTAATGAGGCCTATTCTAGATTTCTTGTTCTCTTGATGAATAAGTAAATGAAGTTACGTTATATCTACGCAATGGCTGATTAGTAATATCGGTAACGTTGGGTGGACAGACCTGACGTCCTCACCTCCTCACCTCTTTGCTCATGGCTTCCAGGGCTTGTGTAAGGTACAGATTGCATTTTTAGTGGAGATTCTTTGCCAATTGTACAATTAGATATGAAACAGCTCTGTTTTGCCCACTTATTTATTATTGGGGCGATGCAGAATCGAACGCCCTGCGTCTATTCACGCCGCGCATGTGCGAGTAATGTATCATCCCAATGTCCTAACTATAGTATAATGATAAGCGTCGGTCTGCAGAGACAAATCTGCGTACAGACGCTGCGAGCGCTATTTAAATCCCCACCAGTCACGGAGAACTTCGCCTTTAATTAGGTAGGACAAAAGTTTGGGCTGATAATAACTAGTTGGTTTTATCTCTGCCTTCAATCGGCGATTTCCATCTAGTCGCAAACCTGCCTGTAATTAACACATCCATATTTTAATCCGAAAGTCATTATCAACCCAGAGCCAGGGATCTCCTGTGATTAAGCTGATTTCTGTGTGAGCTGCCGGTACATCTGCTTCTGAGCGCACAGACATTTAATGATAACAGCCCAAATGAGCATAATTGCAGGCCAGGAGAATCCCCGCCACTTCCAGATCCCTCTAATGAGAGAGGGCCATCCTCCGGAGGATGGAAGCGTTTCAGGGCAGAGACAGCAGGGCCTCGGTGGCACGTCTGAACGCCAGACTGCTCTCCCTCCTAATGCAATTATGTCGAAAGCAATCTTGTGCATATTTTGTGCTTCCTCTGTAAATAGAATATAGTCAATATTTACCAGGCACTGTGGACACAGGCGGAATATTAACACAGCGCAGTTACACATATTCAATCTTGTTATCACATTGTTGCTAGTGATGGCTTCCAGGTCCTGCTGAATTCAATTTAACTCAATGTAAACAGCTGCACTTGATGTCTGCCCGTGTCCGGGATGGGGGAAGGGGGAGAGTCTGCAGGTCTTTGCTATACAAAGGAGGCCGCACGGGCACTTTTATAAATAAATGACAAAGCTACTTTTGCACGTAGAGATGTGCGGTTCGGTTCCCCAGAAATCCGAATCCACACGAATTTCGTGAATCTGGGTAAATCCGAGTCAGGGTTCTGATCTCCTGAGGAGATCCGGGTAAATCCGGGTCGCAGTTCTGATCTTTTTTCGGTTCAAAATTCGGATTTTAAAATCCAAATTTCGGGTTTTGGATTGCATAAATTACGTGATTTTTAGATGTTTTTAACATTTTTATCTATTTAAAAAAATTTATAAATCCAGATCCAAAAACATAACCAAAACACTTGAGGGTGGTTTTGCAAAACCAAATCCAGATCCAAAACCTTGAAGGAGATACAGATATAAAAAAAGAAAACCAAAACACGGGGGTCGGCGCACATACTTATATGTAATATAAGTATATTTCCTGTACTACTATCACGTGTTACTGTAGTTTTGCCACCTATTTGTTATAAAGAATGCCCGTGTGGTCTCCAGTATATAGGAAGGACCTGTAGGCCTCTAAAATTTAGGATTAGGGGGCATCTCATGAACATTGAAAAAGATATTTTGATGCACAGTTGGTCGCAAAATGGGTATAATTTGCTTTAAATGAAAGTGCCCACAAAAAAGGTCCTTATTTCCACCCATATGCTGGTCAGGGCGGTACATATTCCGCCTATATGCGTCCTGTTTACGTTACATACTCCTGCGTCCGTTTTTTGTAGCCATTTGTTTTGCTTGCAAAATACGTACGCGTTCACTATAATGGATACAACTTAGTAACGCTCCCTAATGCAGTAGGAGCAACTCCCCATCATCAATGAACACATTTGCAGTAAATGGGGGGGACGGCCAGCAGATCTGGCCAGTTATAAACCCTTAGGTGCCTGTTTAGGGTTATCACTTGTTAACACAGTGTCTGCGTCACCTAGTGTTGAAAGGGGCAGAGGCGTCACTAGGGTTGATGTCACACGGTGCTGTAAATGCACAGTGACAGCCCCCCCTCCTCCACCAAAAACAAATAAATAAAAAAATTCAGGACCAAGGTGCGCAGCTCCGCGAACTCTGCCCCCTCACCAGTCCAGCAGTCACACTGTGCTCCTCCCAGAATGCCAGGCTTTCTGGGTAACAGTGCTTAAAGTGGTCCTACAGACGTGGTAGAACTCTTCCCCCCCCCTTCCTCTACGTTTTTTTGATAAAAGGACAGTGTGCACCTGCTGCGCGCGGCAAAAAAAGGGGCGTGGTCTAAAAATAAAGGAGCGTGGCCACACAATACTATCCAAAATTCTAATTATGCCACACAGTAGCACAATCTTATTCACATTACACCGCACATAGTGCCCCTGATTCACATTACACCATATAGTAGTGTCTCTTATTCATGACACACAGTAGTGCCCCTTTTACACAATGCCCACATTAGTGGCCCTTACACACAATGCCCACTGTAGTAGTGCCCCTTATACAATGCCCACAGCATTGGTGCCCCTTTAACAATGCCCCCAGCAGTGGCGCCCCTTACACAATGCCCCCAGTAGTGCTGCCTCTTATGCAGTGCCCACAGTAGCGATGTCCCTTATGCAGTTCCCCATATGCAATGCCCTCATTAGTAGTGCCCCAAGTAGTAATGCCCCCAGTAGTAGTGCCCCCAGTTGCAATGCCCCCATTAGTTCTGCCCCTAGAGGTAATCCCCCTATTGGTAATGCCCCCAGTAGTGGTGCCTCTTATGCAGTGCCCACAGTAGCGATGTCCCTTATGCAGTGCCCCCTATGTAATGCCCCCAGTAGTAGTGCCCCCATTAGTAGTGTCCCCAGAGGTAATGCCCCCTATAGTAGTGCCCCCAGTAGTAATGCCCCCATTAGTAGTGCTCCCAGTGGTAATGCCCCCTATGGTAGTGTCCGCAGTAGTAATGCCCCCATTAGTAGTGCCCCAGTAGTACTGCCCCTATAGTAGAGCCCTCAGTAGTAATGCACCCATTAGTAATGCCCTCATTAGTAGTGCCCCCAGTGGTAATGCCCCCTGTAGTAATGCCCCCAGTGATAGTGCACCTTACACAAAATAAAATACAATTAGAGATACAAACACAATACTTACCTTAATCCCCGCTCCTGCGTCCGCTGCCTCTGGTCCGACCGTTAATCGGATCTATGGGAGAGACGTCATGACGTCTCTCCCATAGTGCTCACTGCGGGAGACGGAAGCCGGAGCTAAGAAGCGAGCTCCAGTCTCCGGCTGCCGCTGCGAGGAAGGAGCTGGGCGCCCACTGGTAACAAAATCTCAGCGGAGCATCCAGCAAATGGCGCCTCCCTGCGGCGCCTAGCTAAGGTGTCCTGGAGGCGGAACTGGTTCTGCCTCCAAATGGAGGGGGGTGCGGGCAGAAGTGTGGTGGCGGGGGGGGGGTGTGGGCATAAGTGGGTGGATTTTGATGTCACTCCCCATGTCATGCCACGGGCCCATTTATATAAAACTAAAGCTGGGCACACACCTGGCGACACTTACCCAGGGCTGTAGAGCACCAGCCCAGGCCCTGTTATACCCGGGGGCGTGACCTAATCACGGGAGGCATGGCCATTTCACGCTTAGAAAAACCCTCATTTGCAGAGCAGCAAAGCGATTCTGCACGCCGCAATTAATGTGATCACTCCCCCCCACCCCCGAACAGGCAGGGAAGAGCAGACTGCTGCTGCTGCCCAGCTGCAGCAATCTCCTTGGACCCACTGCAGCCCAGCACACAGAAGGGTGTGCTGGGCTACTGCCAGGGAAGAGAGAGGGGGAGGGAAGGGGCTGCGGCAGACAAGCCCAGGCCCTCCTCTCGGCGCCCCTGCACTTACCAATTGTAAGACAGCAGGCGTATACAGGAGAAAGGCTTTGTAATGGCATTTGTATAAAGTCCAATGGTGGCTCTAGTGGTGGGGCTGCAGCGCAATCCAAAATTCAAACAGGGGCTCTGCACCAACTGCCAGTGAGTCCTGGCCGGCGATGTTTGAGAGCATTTGGGGTGGCAGTTGGTGTGGCATCCACCTCTTAATCAGGCCTAATATCCCTTCTAGAATCAGTTATTGTAGAGCGTGCACCATGAGTAGAACATTGGGGGAGACAGAAGGAGCCGGCGGTAAGCCAGGTCCTGAGGACCTCATTTCTGCCTCCTCTAGGGTGCTGCCCTTTGTCATTAGAGACTGACGTCGCCTCATGGGAGTCACGGACAAGATTAGGACAATAATATCAAATCTATTTCCTGTAAATACAAAAATAATCTAAAAAGTAGGAGATGCCTCATTACAAGGCTGAAACTCAACACTGCATGTTTTACACTTGTCTGCTACAGTCTGCACGGACCACCGGCATTTCACTGCACAACAAGATAAATACCTGTAACCTGATAGTAACAGTTCAAGAGCATATTCGCAGTATATTCATAGTATATTCTGTGCCTGGACCGCCAGCCCATCCAGGCAACAGCCAGGAGAGCCAGCGTGCACTAATTGCACAAATTAATCCGTCTAATTTTTGTCCTCATTTGCAACAACCAAGACTGGCCGGGGGCAGAAGTCATCGTATCCTCCTCGCTGCTCATCCCTGATATGACATCTCTGCAGTATTTAAACT
Source organism: Taudactylus pleione (assembly GCA_031769625.1). Lineage (NCBI taxonomy): Eukaryota > Metazoa > Chordata > Amphibia > Anura > Myobatrachidae > Taudactylus > Taudactylus pleione. The sequence goes on along the minus strand of JAUIMM010000849.1, from coordinate 708,793 downwards.
GTCTTTTTCCACAGCCGTCACAATTCATTTCATACAGTATCTTCTTTCCAGGGAGGAACCTTTAATAGTTATAGTTCTCATAAAATGGGAATTAGGGGTTTATTCTTAAAGGGCAAAAAGCTCTAGTATTTCAGTGAAGGCTATATGGTACAAAGAGCATTCCAGCGAATCTTATACAGTACACATAGTATCCTAGTGATCACCATACAATACACAGAGCATCCTAGTGACTGCCATACAGTACCTAGAGCATCCTAGTTACCAACATACAATACACAGAGCATCTCAGTAATTGCAATACAGTAAACAAAGCATCCCACTGACCACCATACATTACCCAGAGCATTCCAGTGACCGCCATAACTACATAGAGCAGCCCAGTCACCACCATACAAATTAAATAGCATCCCAGTGACCATTATGCAGTACAGAGAACATTACATTGGCCACTCAACACTCAACAAAAAATGGTGCTTTTCCGCCGGTGATAGGGCTTCACTCCATAGAACAAGGAGTTACCGTAAACCACAACACATAACTTCTCCTTGTCTTTATATAGGGAATCCTATTTAATAATGATTGCAGGGGTACAGGATGGAGATAACTGTAGAAAATTTATTTAAAAGAATAAATGCTCTATAATTTACATAGCAATTTTTTTTCAATGTTTAAAGATAAAAAAAAATAAAAAAAAATATTTTTTATATATTTTTTTAGCTGTTTCATTTCTTTTTTTCCGCCAAGAGTAAGTGGAAGCCCACGTCTGAACAAATGAAAGCCGGCACACGCTGTTGCCTATCGGCTAAGGCTGGCCCAGCGCAGTGGTAAGTTAACCCTTACTGCCCCTGCCATGACAACCGCTCAGCTGACTCATTAAGATTTTATGAATAAATTGTAGCAATAAAATGTTCTTATCGCAGGCTTAATCATACTTCTTATTGACTTGTTATGATTTTCCTTTGTTTGAACTGTAATTAGAAACATGTAAGAATGACGACATTGGCCTGTATTCAATCTGAGGCGAAAAGCCGTTTTTGGTGGAAACTTTTCGCTGCTGACGTCATTTCGCCAGTCGGAAATGTATCGCCGTATTCAATTTGAAAGACTTTCCGCCTAGGCGGAAAGTCAATGCAAGGTAATAGGCGGAAAAGTTTCGCCTATGAATAGGCGGAAAAAAGTGCAGAATTGGGGTTTTGGGGTGCAACATTGCGGGAACCCCATGCAGGCTTAGGGGACGAAGTTAAAAACTAGCGAACTAGACTCTGGGGGTTCCCCAAGTATGCTCCAGGTGTTTTTTTTCATTGCAGGGGCTTGCGGAAGGTGGATTTTTCACGATTTTTTCAACTTAACTTTGGCAACTTTAAAATATGCTGACCCCCATTTTCAAGTACCCCAAATTTGCTGGGATAAGTTATTTTCTGTAAAAAATACTCCTGAATACTATTCTGCATCATGTATAGAAAAACGCTATTTAGCAGCTATTGAGCCCATTTAAAACACCAAATACCTTCAGCAAGCCAAATCGGGGGGTACCATAGGGAACCCCCATGTCACCGCATCTTTTGGGGGGTGTCAGGCTGATTTTCCCAAATCTGACAGTACTTTCTGCCTGTTCAAGTTTCGCCGGGTCCCGTTTTCTCCTACTTTCAAATTGAATACGGGGATACGTGGGCACGCGCGCGATACTTTTCCACCTACAAAACATGCGATGTAGGCGGAAAATCCAGGAGGCGGAAAAGTATCGCAGGTCCGCTCAAATTGAATACGGCTCATTGTGTGACATACTGCTCAGAAATGACATATACAAAAAACAGAGTTGCAGATGCACTATGCGATCATTACTGTATACATTTACATTTATTATATAGAATGTCAGAGGTAGTTTGCATATCAATGGCCACTGATACGGGCCTGCCCACCAGAGTCAAGGTCACCTCTTTGAGCAGGTCCCTAACACTCTGGGGTTCACATCTGGGACGCAGGGCACCCCAAAGTCAGCCCAGCCAAAGACCTCCCCAGGGCATCACACGAAAAAAATGGGTGACAGTGAAGTGTTAAAGTATCAGGTGTGTAAAGTAATTAACAAGTGTTATAATCATGATAAGGGTAGAATGTGTGTAAAAAAAATACATGAATAATAAACAAACATGAGGATGATATACAAAGTGACTGTATGTATTACATGGTGATGCCCTGGAGAGGTCCAGCCAGAACAGCTCGGGGGGCTCCACACCCAAACGCTCACCCCAAATAAACTGACACTAACCATATAAATAGGACTTACTTGTAATTATGCCTGTTGCCTTGTGCAGTCAAATGCTAGGTCCCTGCTTAAAAACACCTTTCATTACTATTAGGGTGTGCAGTCTAGGGCCCCTCCTTATACCCCATATTGTGTATTTATACACACATCTGAAGCCTGAGATTGCTCCAGTCTAGATTAGCACCCCTCCCCCCACCCCCTCATATGTTTTTAAGCAGGGACCTAGCATTTGACTGCACCAGGCAACAGGCATAATTACAAGTAAGTCCTATTTATATGGTTAGTGTCAGTTTATTTGGGGTGAGCGTTTGGGCGTGGGGCCCCCAGAGCTGCGATGACAGCTTTTCGGGAAATAGATACTTTTCCTGCCTACACTACCTTATCGCATCTGGAAACAGTGCTGCGCATGCGCTGTTATATCTGTAAACCCAGCGCATGCGCAGCACTGCTTACAGATGCGTTAAGGAAGTGTACCCCCCCTACCCCTCCGCTCACCTCCCCCCCCCCCGACTTACCTGTCCGCGCAGCAGCCTCCGGCTCCGTCCTGCTGCGCTGTCATGTGGTTTCCCAGCAGACCACATGACAGATTAGAACAAAAAAATTTTTTTTTTCTTTTTCTAAACTTTCTTGTGCTCTGCTGGGGAGCACACATGTCCGACCAGCCTCCGGAGCCTGAGGACGGAGCAGAGCGCCGGAGGGACTCGTCGGGGGACCTGCACACGCGGATACAGGTAAGTCGATTCTGCTATTCGCCACCTCACAGTGGCGAATAGTAACTGCATCAAATTCCGAAAATTCATAATTTTTGGAATTTGATGAATACCACAATTTCCACATCCCCATACTAATGTACTAATATCCCCATACTAATGTACTAATGTACCCATACTAATGTACTAGTACTAATGTACTAATGTACCCATACTAATGTACCCATACTAATGTACTAATGTACCCATACTACTGTACCCATACTAATGTATGGGGAGTGTGGAAATTAACGCAGGGGGACTTAGCAAGGAGATATATGTGATATCTCCTGTGTTAAGTCCGTTCATGAATACCAAAATAACATTATTTAAGGAAAATGTCCTTAAAAACTTTATTTTAGTGTTGATGAATAGGCCCCATAGTCACTTTGTATATCACCCTCATGTTTGTTTATTATTCATGTATTTTTTTCACACACATTCTACCCTTATCATTATTATAACACTTGTTAATTACTTTACACACCTGATACTTTAACACGTCACTGTCACCCATTTTTTTCGTGTGATGCCCTGGGGAGGTCTTTGGCTGGGCGGACTTTTGGGGTGCCCTGCGTCCCAGATGTGAACCCCAGAGTGTTAGGGACCTGCTCAATGAGGTGACCTTGACTCTGGTGGGCAGGCCCGTATCAGTGGCCATTGATATGCAAACTACCTCTGACATTCTATATAATAAATGTAAATGTATACAGTAATGATCGCATAGTGCATCTGCAACTCTGTTTTTTGTATATGTCACTTAAAATCTCAGCATGATGGCACCTTTCATTACTATTAGGGGGTGCAGTCTAGAGCCCCTCCTTATACTGCTCAGAAATGAGCCTGATGGGCAATTCAGTGCCAACATACATGACCATCATATGTTCCATTGACATCTGGGGGGAGATATATCACAGCTTTTAACTATGTAATATGTGTAAGTAGAGTATGTACAAATAGGACTCTATATGTATCATTAAACATTTAAAGCAAAATACAACATATGGTTATTAATCCCGACCATCTGCCAAAGTCAGCGCAACGTGTTGTGCCTCTCTCCTGTCCGTTGTTCTGCGGTCTGTGGCACAATGCGCCAGCCTCATGCGGAACAGATCTGCCCAGTCCTGGCACCTTAATAAAACAACAGAAGCCAGAACAGCCAAGAAAATGTAGTAACAACCAGGTCATTGTATGCTATGGATAATGCCAAAAATTCTATTATAAATGGTTTATATATCCATAATAATACTGTATAAGTGGGTGTAACCGCTTTCATTCTCTATCAATGTTGAATTTAACGCAGCAATCCCATACAACAGTGAGGTGTGTTTTTCAGCATAAATCAATATAAAAATACTTGGTCATTGACATTTCTCCTTGGTTTATTTCTTCAGACTGCTATTAATGGTTTACAGTTCAGCAGAGTGTCATGTTCACTTCCTACCATGGCAACTGGTCACATGATGCAGTGGACAGAGAGGCTTTGTAACACCCCTCTGATCTCTATCTGCACTGTGGCATTCTCCTTCTCCCCTCCCCGTGGTGCGTTACATAACACACATTATGGGAAAACACACATCATCAGAGGAAAACAAGCAATGCTGGCAATTATTACACTCCTGTAACCGAATGCCGAAACCATCACCACCGGCCTGAAAACCTTTGGTTACCGATGGCCGTTCCTAGTATATCCTGAAAATGAATTTCAGAGGGAGGTACAGTACAAATGCGTGCCTTCCACGTAAGATCTCCTACATCTCCTGAATAAATGACCGGAAACTCACGTGGACGCTGGGTAGCAGCAGAATTATCACTACGTTATGACACCTTCTTTTCCGCATGATTAAAGTAACATTTTGCTTGCTAAATAGACAACTAAGATTATGGAGACATTTAGAGCAGAACCTCCACTTAAACCGTAACGACAGGGTTTTCTTTCTTTTTTTTTTATTCTGTTGCTATCAGTCTAAGGCGATTCTAATTAACACACCATCCATGTAGAGAAGTCTCTATGAATTTCCAAGGGAATGAGATTAATAAATTTGTAGCATAAAATTACTTCCAACAATTGAGAGAATATTCATGTGAGAGCCTGTCCTCCGGTAAATACTCGCCATTCTGGGATGAATTCTTTAAAGAACTTTCAGTTTAACGGCATAATTGCTATTCCCAGAGTTAGTCATCGTCCATAAAAAAAAAAAAGATGAAAAAAAAAAAAAGCTCTGGTCGTAATTAAATAAAAACGCCAGAACTTTCTAAATCATCGTGAGGGAGCCTTCTGACATCCGGGCTGTATACGCTACCTGCAATCCGCCGGCCAATTTCCATAATACGTTTGAGGGGAGAGAAAAAAAAAAGCCTTTTAAAATTAATTTGAGGTAAATCAACGGCATTAATAGCCCAGAGCCTGTCACAAGTGACTTTCAGTCAGACGGCCTTCATGGGAAAATAAGAGATAATGGATAGACTGCCTTGGGTCGCTGACAGGAAAATATAGCCCCAAGAAGCCTGGGCATAAATTCCAGACACCTTTTAAGATATGACATGTTTATAGCGCTGCCTGTTGTGTTCAGGGAGAGGCTACTAACGTGTTGCATTGGCTGTAGTCATCGTTCTTCCCTGTCTGGATGGGTGGAAATAGCATCCTAGGTGGGAAATTAGCAGGAATGGGACTATTACACGTTCATCAGGCCCTTTGTCATGCTCAATATCAAGTTTTATATTGAATTATAACTCTGACCACCTACCGGCCCCCTGCCTTGCATTTGCAGGGAATTGCAGGAAATTACTTTAGAAGTAAATAGCTTCAGGAAACATTTTAACCCTCAACTAGGGCACAGAATTGTCAGTAGCAAAAAGAGAGAGGAAGACTGAGGGGTAGATCAAATACTCTACAGAGACAAAATGGAGATGTTGAGCTTAGCAACCAATCAGCTTCTGCCATTAGACCGTACTAGATAAATGAGAGGTAGAAGCTGATTGGTTGCTTTCGGTGACTTCTCCATTTTGTCTCTCTCCAAGGCTTGGCGAAGGTCTCGTTGGCACAAACCACCATAGGGCATTAACTCAGAGACCTCCACCCAGCATTGTATGCTGAGAACATCAATATAAAGGAAAAGAGTCAGGGGTTGTTTACTCATAGGCGCACATAAATCATTATATACAATAAAAATTAACTTTTATTATCATTAATCTAAAACAATCCCAATAATTGGGAAATATGCAGTGAAATATATATAAATAAAATAATAAAGAAATTAAACAAAAAATGTGAATGCAAAAAGCAAAGAAAAATTTAAATACAAGAAAATTAATGTGAAAGTTTAAAAAGCAAAATCCACGAATAAGTCACTACTAATCAAAGATCCTGTCCATTAATGAGAGACAAAATATGTTCGAGAGATAATCTCTTATTATTATATAAAGGCCTATTATTGGCTAATATGATATGAAAGTGTTTTCTACTTAACAACCCAGATAGATGTTTACCAATCTGCTTTATCCAGATGACACCTCAAATTTACAGCCAGACTAGAAAATTGTGCCCCCTCACCTTATATTTGTGTCCCTCAAAATTTCCCTTGTTCAGAGACTAGTCCCCATTAGCTTTATGTAAATGTATCATTACTGCTTTGGTTTATTTTAATTTTTTTACCACCATGGCGGGCATAGCAAATCACATAATTTTGGCCCCACCCACCACGGCACAGAGCTGCACACCACGCAGAGAGGGCGGGCCATGATGCCCAGTTTGCATCATCCCCCGCACTAGGAAGCGGGAGGAATATGGAAGGGTGACCTTCTCTCCCAGGAATCACAAAACCTGGACTTACTCACACTTATCCTGTCCGGCGGTGCTTCATCAAGGTGGGTCACACCATCCCAGAGCGCTGTCACTACGTTCCTGAGGGTCATGGGGGCAGCCATGTTGACTCTGATCATGTGAGCGCTAGTATCCAGTCTCTACCTGTCTGCTGCGCTCACATGACTGCATCCTCCTATCCCTTACAAGAGTGCCCTATTTAAGGCTCCACCTGCCACTAACACTTTATCGGAACAATGTGGTTCATGACCTCTCTGCATGCACCCCAGTGTGTATGTGTTACCTGTGATCCGCTGCCTAAACCTGTGCTGCTGTCTGCTGGATTCCTGCAAGCTGCTGCTGCTTCATCCACTCTGCAGTCCTGTGCCGTGACTAGAGTCTGCACCTTACCAGCCCGGTTCAGGTCTATGGTTCTATTCCAGTTCTGTTATTGCTATCATCGGTTCCAGCCCAGCTCAAGCTTCTGGTCCTATTCCAGTTCTGTTATTGCTATCACTAGATCCAGTCCAGCTCAAGCTTCTGGTCCCATTCCAGTTCTGTTATTGCTATCACCGGATCCAGCCCAGTTCAAGCTTCTGGTCCCATTCCAGTTCTGTTATTGCTATCACTCCATCTCTGTTGCTGTTACCTCTAGTAACAGTCAAATTCAAGCCTCTGGTTCCATTTGTGTTCTACTACTATAACCTCCGGTCCCAATCTGGTTCCAGTTGTCCCCAAGCCTGTGTGTTACCTATTTGTTCCAATCTGCACAGTAGTCTATAGTCTTCTGGGCGTACCATAGACTTTCCTAGTGCTTCTATTGCCAAGTCTTCAGCCTACAGTCATCCTGACTTCAAGCAAGTCCTCTGAGTACAACTCTCCTGCTTAATGCGGGTTCAAGTGGACTTTACCTACACTGCACTTCAGATTACTCTGCTGCTCAGCCATTGTATTGTCTATTCACAGCATCGCAGCTCCTAACCTGGATTTGGGACACTTTACTCACCATACCTTCGGTACCACAATCGGGATGTGATGAAATTACCGGCGGACGGGTTGCCGACAGTGGAATCCTGACCCGGGACTAAAGATAGGCGTTGAAATCCCAACGTCTATCTTTAGCCTCACGCCGTAATCCTGACAGCCGTAATCCTGAACGAAGGTAAGCGGGGACAGGATAGCGTTAGCTGCGGGGCAGGGGGGGTGTTAGGTTTAAGCACCCTGGGGGGACTTAGGGTTAGGAGCCCCCTCCAGGAGTGTTAGGGATAGGCTACAGGGAGGGGGGGTTAGGGATATGGCAACTCCGGGGAGGAGGTTAGGGTTAGGCACCCCCCCCCCCAGGAAGGTTAGGTTTCGGGTGAGGGTGGGGAGGGAGGTTAGGCACCACAGAGGGAGGGTTAGAGTTAGGGGAGGGACAGGGGAGGGTTAGAGTTAGGGGAGGGACAGAGGAGGGTTAGCCTACTTACCATCCCCAGTCGGGATGTTGAACCTTCGGGCTTCCAGATTGGTATGATAACCGCCGTCTATTCAGCCGTCGGTATTTCATACCGATTCCCCACTATCGATGGTAGTTGTTGCCCTGAGGGTCCTCTCTGAGCATTAGGGTTCATGCTGAGTCTCTGATCCAGCAGTCACTCTGGTTGCTGAGGACTGGGTACTGGATTTAGATTCCTCTTTGAGGGTGTAGGCTCCAGTCACCCAGCTCTGGTAACCAGGCTGCAGCATCTGCTAGCAGATCCCAGGCGGGCTGCCCATTACCTGTATTACTCGCTGCTCTGTCCCCTGAGTTCTCAAAGACTGGTTCTGGCCCCTTATCCCTGTATTCAGAGGGTGAGGGGTTAAGTTCGACTCAGTTGGTTCCAGGGGCAGACTGGGAGCCTTCCAGGTGTCACTGACCTCTCTGATGGCACCAGGCATTTACTACATGGGTCACACCACATGGGTGGGGGTCAGCACACAGGGCATACAGCTGCACATCAGCAGAGTGTGCATGAAAATCATTTTCAAATGATGAGAAATATTAAAAAAAGAAAAGATGATTTAACATCAAAATGCTTCTAAACGGGTAAAATGCAATAAGATAAGACTGGTGAAGTTTACAAAACTGATCCTTTAATGGGTCCTCAGGAGAGCACTTGGAGGATATAAAAGCTCTTTCCGAATCCGTGGACAAGAGGCTTGTTGTAAGCAGGAGAGAGACCAGGTTATAATGAGCTGCTGTGCAGACTGATGTGCTCTGTACCATTGGCTCAGGCACCGATACACTGAGGCAAAGGGGAAATGTTGGCGAACCCAAATCTCAGATGCCCCAAACAAGTCATGTGTTAGGGATTATGTATATCCGGCACAGATTCATGCATTCATTTGTCAGATTTGGGGAACATCAGGATAAGAGGCAGAAATAAAGTTTGGGCCCTTCATCTACAATCACATTAGTGCCGCTACATATAGTAATATCAGCTCTGCTTAAATCTTCTGTTTATCCCTATTCCATATACTCCATCACTCAATTGCCAGCTCTTATGCACCGACATTTCATTGCAGAGAACCACAGATGGCCCCTGCTCTGACTGCAGAGAAACCTTACTGCTAGCTGCTTCACAGAGGACCCCTCCACTGACTGCAGAGAATCCTTACTGGCAGCCGCTTCACAGAGAACCCCTGCCCTGACTGCAGAGAAGCCTTACTGCCAACCGCTTCACAGATGGCCCCTCCACTGACTGCAGAGAATCCTCACTGCCAGCCGCTTCACAAAGGACCCCTGCCCTGACTGCAGAGAATCCTCACTGCCAGCCGCTTCACAGAGGACATCTCCCCTTGACTACAGAGAATCCTCACTGCCAGCCGCTTCACAGAGGACCCCTGCCCTGACTGCAGAGAATCCTCACTGCCAGCCGCTTCACAGAGGACCCCTGCCCTGACTGCAGAGAATCCTCACTGCCAGCCGCTTCACAGAGGACCCCTGCCCTGACTGTAGAGAATACTCACTGCCGGTCGCTTCACAGAGGACCCCTGCCCTGCCTGCAGAGAATCCTTACTGCCAACCGCTTCACAGATGGCCCCTCCAATGACTACAGAGTATCCTTACTGCCAGCCTCTTCACATAGGACCCCTGCCCTGACTGCAGAGAATCCTTACTGCCAGCCGCTTCACATAGGACCCCTGCCCTGACTGCAGAGAATCCTTACTGCCAGCCTCTTCACAGAGGACCCCTGCCCTGACTGCAGAGAATCCTTACTGCCAGCCTCTTCACATAGGACCCCTGCCCTGACTGCAGAGAATCCTTACTGCCAGCCGCTTCACAGAGGACATCTCTCCTTGACTACAGAGAATCTTCACTGCCAGCCTCTTCACATAGGACCCCATCCCCTGATTACTTACTGTACTGTTTGTTACCTATCTCCCCACTTTGCTGAAAGGGGACATGATTCAAAAACCTTTTAGAGACAAAGCTTCGCCCCCTTTTATCACTGGTCGCTAGAAGTTGCGCTTTGTGGCGTCTGTGGAGAAATAGATGAGACATTTGGTGACGGCATTTACCTGTAGCCATCATTTCTTACACATAAAGGGCCTGATTCTGACTCAGATACAGCCGATGTATCCCGTGGCGGGTAACTGCTAAGCGCACATACACTGCAGAAAGCAGTCGCCGACTACACATGCGCTATACCATGCAAACGCAAATGGCACATGAAAGTGCGGAAGGATTGACCCACTCATTGAAAGATCTCTCTTTGCGAGTAGTGGGCATTTCTGGACGGTTACCATGCAGTCGCACGGAATAGATCCGTTACATTTGGGTGTCGGGGGCGTGTAGGCCAATCTCCATTATCATTGGAGGTCAGCCTACACCATCTCTGGTCTTTCTTATGGTTACTAATGATGGCGGCTGCAGGCGGAAAACAGTGCGCGCTGCTACAACGCGCATGAAGATTGGAAAATACTCGGCCTAGACATACGGATATTCGGCATAGACGGACGGACACTCGGTATAGACAGACGAATACTCGGCATAGACAGATGGACACTCGGCCTAGTCATACGGATATTCGGCATATAGATGGACGGATATTCGGTATAGACAGACAGATAGTTAGCCTAGTCATATGGATATTCGGCATATAGATGGACGGATATTCGGTATAGACAGACGGATAGTTAGCCTAGACATACGGATATTCGGCATGGACGGACGGACACTCGGCCTAGACATATGGACACTCGGCCTAGACATATGGACACTCGGCCTAGACATACGGATATTCGGCATAGACGGACGGACACTCTGTATAGACAAACGAATACTCGGCACAGTCAGATGGATACTCGGCCTAGTCATACGGATATTCGGCATAGAAGGACGGATACTCGGTATAGACAGACATATACTCGGCATAGACAGACGAATACTCGGCATAGTCAGATGGATACTCAGCCTAGTCATACGGATATTCGGCATAGAAGGACGGATACTCGGTATAGACAGACATATACTCAGCATAGACAGATGGATACTTAGCCCAGTTACATGGATATTCGGCATAGATGGGTGGATACTCTGTATAGACAGACGAATACTCGGCCTAGACATATGGATATTCAGCATAGACATATGGATATTCAACATAGACATACGGATATTCAGCATAGACAGACGGATATTTGGCCTAGACATACGGATATTTGGCTAAGACAGACAGATACTCGGCATAGATATATGGATATTCGGCCTAGACATACGGATATTCGGTATAGATAGACGGATACTCGGCAAAGACAGAAGGAAACTCGAGGAAACTCGGCCTAGACATACATATACTTGGCCTAGACATACGGATATTCGGCATAGACATACGGATATTCAGCATAGACATACGGATATTCGGCATAGATATATGGATATTCGGCATAGACATATGGAAATTCGGCATAGATATATGGATATTCGGCCTACACATACGGATATTCGGTATAGATAGACGGATACTCGGCAAAGACAGAAGGAAACTCGAGGAAACTCGGCCTAGACAACATATACTTGGCCTAGACATACGGATATTCGGCATAGACATACGGATACACGGCATAGACGTGAAGGTAATCTCATTAGCTAAGGTATTAGATGGGCTACTGCAGCCATACAGGGGAAAGAACAGCTGTGATTGATATTCTGCTACCTTATGTATCAAGAGTATCACCTCTTAGTGACCATCTTTACCTTCTGTTTCGGTCATTGCAGGTAATTGGCTGCCCATGGTACCGTCTTGCATAATATTGGCCTGATTCAGAGATTTACGCTAATGCTATCGCAACGGCATACTCTAACGGATCACAGTTGCTAAAATATGCTAATGCATTTCAAAGCACAGCCGCGCACAGGGACGCCCACTGCTACCTCCTCATATCCGTACAGCGCAAGCACAGCCGCGCACAGGGACGCCTACTGCTGCCTTCTCATATCCGTACAGTGTAAGCACAGCCCAGCATAGGAACGCTCACTGCTGCCTTCTTATATCTGTACAGTGTAAGCACAGCCCAGCATAGGGACGCCCACTGCTGCTTTCTCATATCCGTACAGTGTAAGCACAGCCCAGCATAGGGACACCCACTGCTGCTTTCTCATATCCGTACAGTGTAAGCACAGCCCAGCATAGGGACGCCCACTGCAGCCTTCTTATATCTGTACAGTGTAAGCACAGCCCAGCATAGGGACACCCACTGCTGCTTTCTCATATCCGTACAGTGTAAGCACAGCCCAGCATAGGGACGCCCACTGCAGCCTTCTTATATCTGTACAGTGTAAGCACAGCCCAGCATAGGGACACCCACTGCTGCCTTCTCATATCCATACAGCGTAAGTACAGCCCAGAATAGCGACGCCCACTGCTGCCTCCTCATATCCGTACAGTGTAAGCACAGCCCAGCATAGGGACACCCACTGCTGCCTTCTCATATCCGTACAGCGAAAGCACAGCCCAGTATAGGGACACCCACTGCTGCCTCCTCATATCCGTACAGTGTAAGCACAGCCCAGCATAGGGACGCCCACTGCTGCCTCCTCATATCCGTACAGTGTAAGCACAGCCCAGCATAGGGACGCCCACTGCTGCCTCCTCATATCCATACAGTGTAAGCACAGCCCAGCAAAGGGACACCCACTGCTGCCTTCTCATATCCGTACAGCGTAAGCACAGCCCAGCATAGGGACGCCCACTGCTGCCTCCTCAAATCTGTACAGCGTAAGCACAGCCCAGGATAGGGACGCCCACTGCTACCTCCTCATATGCGTACAGTGTAAGCACAGCCCAGCATAGGGACACCCACTGCTGCCTTCTCATATCCATACAGTGTAAGCACAGCCCAGCATAGGGACACCCACTGCTGCCTTCTCATATCTGTACAGTGTAAGCACAGCCCAGCATAGGGACGCCCACTGCTGCCTTCTCATATCCATACAGTGTAAGCACAGCACAGCATAGGGACGCCCACTGCTGCCTCCTCATATCCGTACAGTGTAAGCACAGCCCAGCATAGGGACACCCACTGCTGCCTCCTCATATCCGTACAGCGCAAGCACAGCCCAGCATAGGGACACCCACTGCTGCCTCCTCATATCAGTACAGTGTAAGCACAGCCCAGCATAGGGACGTCCACTGCTGCCTCCTCATATCCGTACAGTGTAAGCACAGCCCAGCATAGGGACACCCACTGCTACCTCCTCATATCCGTACAGTGTAAGCACAGCCCAGCATAGAGACACACACTGCTGCCTCCTCATATCCGTACAGCGCAAGCACAGCCCAGCATAGGGACACCCACTGCTGCCTCCTCATATCCGTACAGCGCAAGCACAGCCGCGCACAGGGACGCCCACTGCTGCCTTCTCATATCCGTACAGTGTAAGCACAGCCCAGCATAGGGACGCCCACTGCTGCCTTCTCATATCCGTACAGTGTAAGCACAGCCCAGCATAGGGACGCCCTCTGCTGCCTCCTCATATCCGTACAGTGTAAGCACAGCCCAGCATAGGGACACCCACTGCTGCCTCCTCATATCAGTACAGTGTAAGCACAGCCCAGCATAGGGACGTCAACTGCTGCCTCCTCATATCCGTACAGTGTAAGCACAGCCCAGCATAGAGACACCCACTGCTGCCTCCTCATATCAGTACAGTGTAAGCACAGCCCAGCATAGGGACACCCACTGCTGCCGTCTCATATCCGTACAGTGTAAGCACAGCCCAACATAGGGACGCCCACTGCTGCCTTCTCATATCCGTACAGTATAAGCACAGCCCAGCATAGGGATGCCCACTGCTACCTCCTCATATCCGTACAGTGTAAGCACAGCCCAGCATAGAGACACACACTGCTGCCTCTTCATATCCGTACAGCGCTAGCACAGCCCAGCATAGGGACGCCCACTGCTGCTTTCTCATATCCGTACAGTGTAAGCACAGCCCAGCATAGGGACGCTCACTGCTGCCTTCTCATATCCGTACAGTGTAAGCACAGCCCAGCATAGGGACGCCCACTGCTGCCTTCTTATATCTGTACAGTGTAAGCACAGCCCTGTATAGGGACGCCCACTGCTGCTTTCTCATATCCGTACAGTGTAAGCACAGCCCAGCATAGGGACACCCACTGCTGCCTTCTCATATCCATACAGTGTAAGCACAGCCCAGCATAGGGACGCCCACTGCTGCCTTCTTATATCTGTACAGTGTAAGCACAGCCCAGCATAGGGACACCCACGGCTGCCTTCTCATATCCGTACAGCGTAAGTACAGCCCAGAATAGCAACGCCCACTGCTGCCTCCTCATATCCGTACAGTGTAAGCACAGCCCAGCATAGGGACACCCACTGCTACCTTCTCATATCCGTACAGAGTAAGCACAGCCCAGCATAGGGACGCCCACTGCTGCCTCCTCATATCTGTACAGTGTAAGTACAGCCCAGCATAGGGACGCCCACTGCTGCTTTCTCATATCCGTACAGTGTAAGCACAGCCCATCATAGGGACGCCCACTGCAGCCTTCTTATATCTGTACAGTGTAAGCACAGCCCAGCATAGGGACACCCACTGCTGCCTTCTCATATCTGTACAGTGTAAGCACAGCCCAGCTTAGGGACACCCACTGCTGCCTTCTCATATCCATACAGCGTAAGTACAGCCCAGAATAGCGACGCCCACTGCTGCCTCCTCATATCCGTACAGTGTAAGCACAGCCCAGCATAGGGACACCCACTGCTGCCTTCTCATATCCGTCCAGCGAAAGCACAGCCCAGTATAGGGACACCCACTGCTGCCTCCTCATATCCGTACAGTGTAAGCACAGCCCAGCATAGGGACGCCCACTGCTGCCTCCTCATATCCCTACAGTGTAAGCACAGCCCAGCATAGGGACGCCCACTGCTGCCTCCTCATATCCGTACAGTGTAAGCACAGCCCAGCAAAGGGACACCCACTGCTGCCTTCTCATATCCGTACAGCGTAAGCACAGCCCAGCATAGGGACACCCACTGCTGCCTCCTCATATCTGTACAGCGTAAGCACAGCCCAGGATAGGGACGCCCACTGCTACCTGATCATATCCGTACAGTGTAAGCACAGCCCAGCATAGGGACACCCACTGCTGCCTTCTCATATCCATACAGTGTAAGCACAGCCCAGCATAGGGACGCCCACTGCTGCCCTCTCATATCCGTACAGTGTAATCACAGCCCAGCATAGGGACACCCACTGCTACCTCCTCATATCCGTACAGTGTAAGCACAGCCCAGCATAGGGACACCCACTGTTACCTCCTCATATCCGTACAGTGTAATCACAGCCCAGCATAGGGACACCCACTGCTGCCTCCTCATATCCGTACAGTGTAAGCACAGCCCAGCATAGGGACGCCCACTGATGCCTTCTCATATCTGTACAGTGTAAGCACAGCCCAGCATAGGGATGCCCACTGCTGCCTTCTCATATCCGTACAGTGTAAGCACAGCACAGCATAGGGACGCCCACTGCTGCCTTCTCATATCTGTACAGTGTAAGCACAGCCCAGCATAGGGACACCCACTGCTACCTCCTCATATCCGTACAGTGTAAGCACAGCCCAGCATAGAGACACACACTGCTGCCTCCTCATATCCGTACAGCGCAAGCACAGCCCAGCATAGGGACACCCACTGCTGCCTCCTCATATCCGTACAGCGCAAGCACAGCCACGCACAGGGACGCCCACTGCTGCCTTCTCATATCCGTACAGTGTAAGCACAGCCCAGCATTGGGACGCCCACTGCTGCCTTCTCATATCCGTACAGTGTAAGCACAGCCCAACATAGGGACGCCCTCTGCTGCCTCCTCATATCCGTACAGTGTAAGCACAGCCCAGCATAGGGACACCCACTGCTGCCTCCTCATATCAGTACAGTGTAAGCACAGCCCAGCATAGGGACGTCCACTGCTGCCTCCTCATATCCGTACAGTGTAAGCACAGCCCAGCATAGGGACACCCACTGCTGCCTCCTCATATCAGTACAGTGTAAGCACAGCCCAGCATAGGGACACCCACTGCTACCTCCTCATATCCGTACAGTGTAAGCACAGCCCAGCATAGAGACACACACTGCTGCCTCCTCAAATTCGTACAGCGCAAGCACAGCCCAGCATAGGGACACCCACTGTTGCCTCCTCATATCCGTACAGCGCAAGCACAGCCGCGCACAGGGACGCCCACTGCTGCCTTCTCATATCCGTACAGTGTAAGCACAGCCCAGCATAGGGACGCCCACTGCTGCCTTCTCATATCCGTACAGTGTAAGCACAGCCCAGCATAGGGACGCCCTCTGCTGCCTCCTCATATCCGTACAGTGTAAGCACAGCCCAGCATAGGGACACCCACTGCTGCCTCCTCATATCAGTACAGTGTAAGCACAGCCCAGCATAGGGACGTCCACTGCTGCCTCCTCATATCCGTACAGTGTAAGCACAGCCCAGCATAGGGACACCCACTGCTGCCTCCTCATATCAGTACAGTGTCAGCACAGCCCAGCATAGGGACACCCACTGCTGCCGTCTCATATCCGTACAGTGTAAGCACAGCCCAACATAGGGACGCCCACTGCTGCCTTCTCATATCCGTACAGTATAAGCACAGCCCAGCATAGGGACGCCCACTGCTGCCTTCTCATATCCGTACAGTGTAAGCACAGCCCAGCATAGGGACGCCCACTGCTGCCTTCTCATATCCGTACAGCGTAAGCACAGCCCAGCATAGGGACGCCCACTGCTGCCTTCTCATATCCGTACAGTGTAATCACAGCCCAGCATAGCGACACCCACTGCTACCTTCTCATATCCGTACAGTGTAATCACAGCCCAGCATAGGGACGCCCACTGCTGCCTTCTCATATCCGTACAGTGTAATCACAGCCCAGCATAGGGACGCCCACTGCTGCCTTCTCATATCCGTACAGTGTAAGCACAGCCCAGCATAGGGACGCCCACTGCCGCCTTCTCATATCTGTACAGTGTAATCACAGCCCAGCATAGGGACGCCCACTGCTGCCTCCTCATATCCGTACAGCGCAAGCACAGCCGTGCACAGGGACGCCCACTGCTGCCTTCTCATATCCGTACAGTGTAATCACAGCCCAGCATAGGGACGCCCACTGCTGCCTCCTCATATCTGTACAGTGTAATCACAGCCCAGCATAGGGACGCCCACTGCTGCCTCCTCATATCCGTACAGTGTAATCACAGCCCAGCATAGGGACGCCCACTGCTGCCTCCTCATATCCGTACAGCGCAAGCACAGCCGTGCACAGGGACGCCCACTGCTGCCTTCTCATATCCGTACAGTGTAAGCACAGCCCAGCATAGGGACACACACTGCTGCCTCCTCATATCCGTACAGCGCAAGCACAGCCCAGCATAGGGACACCCACTGCTGCCTCCTCATATCCGTACAGCGCAAGCACAGCCGCGCACAGGGACGCCCACTGCTCCCTTCTCATATCCGTACAGTGTAAGCACAGCCCAGCATAGGGACGCCCACTGCTGCCTCCTCATATCCGTACAGCGCAAGCACAGCCCAGCATAGGGACACCCACTGCTGCCTCCTCATATCCGTACAGCGCAAGCACAGCCGCGCACAGGGACGCCTACTGCTGCCTTCTCATATCCGTACAGTGTAAGCACAGCCCAGCATAGTGACGCCCACTGCTGCCTTCTCATATCCGTACAGTGTAAGCACAGCCCAGCATATGGACGCCCACTGCTGCCTTCTCATATCCGTACAGTATAAGCACAGCCCAGCATAGGGACGCCCACTGCTGCCTTCTCATATCCGTACAGTGTAAGCACAGCCCAGCATAGGGACACCCACTGCTGCCTTCTCATATCCGTACAGCGTAAGCACAGCCCAGCATAGGGACGCCCACTGCTGCCTTCTCATATCCGTACAGTGTAATCACAGCCCAGCATAGGGACGCCCACTGCTGCCTTCTCATATCCGTACAGTGTAATCACAGCCCAGCATAGGGACGCCCACTGCTGCCTTCTCATATCCGTACAGTATAAGCACAGCCCAGCATAGGGACGCCCACTGCTGCCTTCTCATATCCGTACAGTGTAATCACAGCCCAGCATAGGGACGCCCACTGCTGCCTCCTCATATCCGTACAGCGCAAGCACAGCCGCGCACAGGGACGCCCACTGCTGCCTTCTCATATCCGTACAGTATAAGCACAGCCCAGCATAGGGACGCCCACTGCAGCCTTCTCATATCCGTACAGTGTAATCACAGCCCAGCATAGGGACGCCCACTGCTGCCTCCTCGTATCCGAACAGCGCGAGCACAGCCGCGCACAGGGACGCCCACTGCTGCCTTCTCATATCCGTACAGTGTAAGCACAGCCCAGCATAGGGACACACACTGCTGCCTCCTCATATCCGTACAGCACAAGCACAGCCCAGCATAGGGACACCCACTGCTGCCTCCTCATATCCGTACAGCGCAAGCACAGCCGCGCACAGGGACGCCGACTGCTCCCTTCTCATATCCGTACAGTGTAAGCACAGCCCAGCATAGGGACGCCCACTGCTGCCTCCTCATATCCGTACAGCGCAAGCACTGCCCAGCATAGGGACACCCACTGCTGCCTCCTCATATCCGTACAGCGCAAGCACAGCCGCGCACAGGGACGCCGACTGCTCCCTTCTCATATCCGTACAGTGTAAGCACAGCCCAGCATAGGGACACCCACTGCTGCCTCCTCATATCCGTACAGCGCAAGCACTGCCCAGCATAGGGACACCCACTGCTGCCTTCTCATATACGTACAGTGTAATCACAGCCCAGCATAGGTACACCCACTGCTGCCTTCTCATATACGTACAGTGTATGCACAGCCCAGCATAGGGACGCCCGCTGCTGTCTTCTCATATCCGTACAGCGCAAGCACAGCCCAGCATAGGGACACCCACTGCTGCCTCCTCATATCCGTACAGCGCAAGCACAGCCGCGCACAGGGACGCCCACTGCTGCCTTCTCATATCCGTACAGTGTAAGCACAGCCCAGCATAGGGACGCCCACTGCTGCCTTCTCATATCCGTACAGTGTAAGCACAGCCCAGCATAGGGACGCCCTCTGCTGCCTCCTCATATCCGTACAGTGTAAGCACAGCCCAGCATAGGGACACCCACTGCTGCCTCCTCATATCAGTACAGTGTAAGCACAGCCCAGCATAGGGACGTCCACTGCTGCCTCCTCATATCCGTACAGTGTAAGCACAGCCCAGCATAGGGACACCCACTGCTGCCTCCTCATATCAGTACAGTGTCAGCACAGCCCAGCATAGGGACACCCACTGCTGCCGTCTCATATCCGTACAGTGTAAGCACAGCCCAACATAGGGACGCCCACTGCTGCCTTCTCATATCCGTACAGTATAAGCACAGCCCAGCATAGGGACGCCCACTGCTGCCTTCTCATATCCGTACAGCGTAAGCACAGCCCAGCATAGGGACGCCCACTGCTGCCTTCTCATATCCGTACAGCGTAAGCACAGCCCAGCATAGGGACGCCCACTGCTGCCTTCTCATATCCGTACAGTGTAATCACAGCCCAGCATAGCGACACCCACTGCTACCTTCTCATATCCGTACAGTGTAATCACAGCCCAGCATAGGGACGCCCACTGCTGCCTTCTCATATCCGTACAGTGTAATCACAGCCCAGCATAGGGACGCCCACTGCTGCCTTCTCATATCCGTACAGTGTAAGCACAGCCCAGCATAGGGACGCCCACTGCCGCCTTCTCATATCTGTACAGTGTAATCACAGCCCAGCATAGGGACGCCCACTGCTGCCTCCTCATATCCGTACAGCGCAAGCACAGCCGTGCACAGGGACGCCCACTGCTGCCTTCTCATATCCGTACAGTGTAATCACAGCCCAGCATAGGGACGCCCACTGCTGCCTCCTCATATCCGTACAGTGTAATCACAGCCCAGCATAGGGACGCCCACTGCTGCCTCCTCATATCCGTACAGTGTAATCACAGCCCAGCATAGGGACGCCCACTGCTGCCTCCTCATATCCGTACAGCGCAAGCACAGCCGTGCACAGGGACGCCCACTGCTGCCTTCTCATATCCGTACAGTGTAAGCACAGCCCAGCATAGGGACACACACTGCTGCCTCCTCATATCCGTACAGCGCAAGCACAGCCCAGCATAGGGACACCCACTGCTGCCTCCTCATATCCGTACAGCGCAAGCACAGCCGCGCACAGGGACGCCCACTGCTCCCTTCTCATATCCGTACAGTGTAAGCACAGCCCAGCATAGGGACGCCCACTGCTGCCTCCTCATATCCGTACAGCGCAAGCACAGCCCAGCATAGGGACACCCACTGCTGCCTCCTCATATCCGTACAGCGCAAGCACAGCCGCGCACAGGGACGCCTACTGCTGCCTTCTCATATCCGTACAGTGTAAGCACAGCCCAGCATAGTGACGCCCACTGCTGCCTTCTCATATCCGTACAGTGTCAGCACAGCCCAGCATATGGACGCCCACTGCTGCCTTCTCATATCCGTACAGTATAAGCACAGCCCAGCATAGGGACGCCCACTGCTGCCTTCTCATATCCGTACAGTGTAAGCACAGCCCAGCATAGGGACACCCACTGCTGCCTTCTCATATCCGTACAGCGTAAGCACAGCCCAGCATAGGGACGCCCACTGCTGCCTTCTCATATCCGTACAGCGTAATCACAGCCCAGCATAGGGACACCCACTGCTACCTTCTCATATCCGTACAGTGTAATCACAGCCCAGCATAGGGACGCCCACTGCTGCCTTCTCATATCCGTACAGTGTAATCACAGCCCAGCATAGGGACGCCCACTGCTGCCTTCTCATATCCGTACAGTATAAGCACAGCCCAGCATAGGGACGCCCACTGCTGCCTTCTCATATCCGTACAGTGTAATCACAGCCCAGCATAGGGACGCCCACTGCTGCCTCCTCATATCCGTACAGCGCAAGCACAGCCGCGCACAGGGACGCCCACTGCTGCCTTCTCATATCCGTACAGTATAAGCACAGCCCAGCATAGGGACGCCCACTGCAGCCTTCTCATATCCGTACAGTGTAATCACAGCCCAGCATAGGGACGCCCACTGCTGCCTCCTCGTATCCGAACAGCGCGAGCACAGCCGCGCACAGGGACGCCCACTGCTGCCTTCTCATATCCGTACAGTGTAAGCACAGCCCAGCATAGGGACACACACTGCTGCCTCCTCATATCCGTACAGCACAAGCACAGCCCAGCATAGGGACACCCACTGCTGCCTCCTCATATCCGTACAGCGCAAGCACAGCCGCGCACAGGGACGCCGACTGCTCCCTTCTCATATCCGTACAGTGTAAGCACAGCCCAGCATAGGGACGCCCACTGCTGCCTCCTCATATCCGTACAGCGCAAGCACTGCCCAGCATAGGGACACCCACTGCTGCCTCCTCATATCCGTACAGCGCAAGCACAGCCGCGCACAGGGACGCCGACTGCTCCCTTCTCATATCCGTACAGTGTAAGCACAGCCCAGCATAGGGACACCCACTGCTGCCTCCTCATATCCGTACAGCGCAAGCACTGCCCAGCATAGGGACACCCACTGCTGCCTTCTCATATACGTACAGTGTAATCACAGCCCAGCATAGGTACACCCACTGCTGCCTTCTCATATACGTACAGTGTATGCACAGCCCAGCATAGGGACGCCCGCTGCTGTCTTCTCATATCCGTACAGCGCAAACACAGCCCAGCATAGGGACACCCACTGCTGCCTCCTCATATCCGTACAGCGCAAGCACAGCCGCGCACAGGGACGCCCACTGCTGCCTTCTCATATCCGTACAGTGTAAGCACAGCCCAGCATAGGGACGCCCACTGCTGCCTTCTCATATCCGTACAGTGTAAGCACAGCCCAGCATAGGGACGCCCTCTGCTGCCTCCTCATATCCGTACAGTGTAAGCACAGCCCAGCATAGGGACACCCACTGCTGCCTCCTCATATCAGTACAGTGTAAGCACAGCCCAGCATAGGGACGTCCACTGCTGCCTCCTCATATCCGTACAGTGTAAGCACAGCCCAGCATAGGGACACCCACTGCTGCCTCCTCATATCAGTACAGTGTCAGCACAGCCCAGCATAGGGACACCCACTGCTGCCGTCTCATATCCGTACAGTGTAAGCACAGCCCAACATAGGGACGCCCACTGCTGCCTTCTCATATCCGTACAGTATAAGCACAGCCCAGCATAGGGACGCCCACTGCTGCCTTCTCATATCCGTACAGTGTAAGCACAGCCCAGCATAGGGACGCCCACTGCTGCCTTCTCATATCCGTACAGCGTAAGCACAGCCCAGCATAGGGACGCCCACTGCTGCCTTCTCATATCCGTACAGTGTAATCACAGCCCAGCATAGCGACACCCACTGCTACCTTCTCATATCCGTACAGTGTAATCACAGCCCAGCATAGGGACGCCCACTGCTGCCTTCTCATATCCGTACAGTGTAATCACAGCCCAGCATAGGGACGCCCACTGCTGCCTTCTCATATCCGTACAGTGTAAGCACAGCCCAGCATAGGGACGCCCACTGCCGCCTTCTCATATCTGTACAGTGTAATCACAGCCCAGCATAGGGACGCCCACTGCTGCCTCCTCATATCCGTACAGCGCAAGCACAGCCGTGCACAGGGACGCCCACTGCTGCCTTCTCATATCCGTACAGTGTAATCACAGCCCAG
The DNA here is from genome assembly GCA_031769625.1 of Taudactylus pleione. Taxonomy (NCBI): domain Eukaryota; kingdom Metazoa; phylum Chordata; class Amphibia; order Anura; family Myobatrachidae; genus Taudactylus; species Taudactylus pleione. The sequence goes on along the minus strand of JAUIMM010000849.1, from coordinate 685,660 downwards.
CATAGGGACGCCCACTGCTGCCTCCTCATATCCGTACAGTGTAATCACTGCCCAGCATAGGGACGCCCACTGCTGCCTCCTCATATCCGTACAGTGTAATCACAGCCCAGCATAGGGACGCCCACTGCTGCCTCCTCATATCCGTACAGCGCAAGCACAGCCGTGCACAGGGACGCCCACTGCTGCCTTCTCATATCCGTACAGTGTAAGCACAGCCCAGCATAGGGACACACACTGCTGCCTCCTCATATCCGTACAGCGCAAGCACAGCCCAGCATAGGGACACCCACTGCTGCCTCCTCATATCCGTACAGCGCAAGCACAGCCGCGCACAGGGACGCCCACTGCTCCCTTCTCATATCCGTACAGTGTAAGCACAGCCCAGCATAGGGACGCCCACTGCTGCCTCCTCATATCCGTACAGCGCAAGCACAGCCCAGCATAGGGACACCCACTGCTGCCTCCTCATATCCGTACAGCGCAAGCACAGCCGCGCACAGGGACGCCTACTGCTGCCTTCTCATATCCGTACAGTGTAAGCACAGCCCAGCATAGTGACGCCCACTGCTGCCTTCTCATATCCGTACAGTGTAAGCACAGCCCAGCATATGGACGCCCACTGCTGCCTTCTCATATCCGTACAGTATAAGCACAGCCCAGCATAGGGACGCCCACTGCTGCCTTCTCATATCCGTACAGTGTAAGCACAGCCCAGCATAGGGACACCCACTGCTGCCTTCTCATATCCGTACAGCGTAAGCACAGCCCAGCATAGGGACGCCCACTGCTGCCTTCTCATATCCGTACAGCGTAATCACAGCCCAGCATAGGGACACCCACTGCTACCTTCTCATATCCGTACAGTGTAATCACAGCCCAGCATAGGGACGCCCACTGCTGCCTTCTCATATCCGTACAGTGTAATCACAGCCCAGCATAGGGACGCCCACTGCTGCCTTCTCATATCCGTACAGTATAAGCACAGCCCAGCATAGGGACGCCCACTGCTGCCTTCTCATATCCGTACAGTGTAATCACAGCCCAGCATAGGGACGCCCACTGCTGCCTCTTCATATCCGTACAGCGCAAGCACAGCCGCGCACAGGGACGCCCACTGCTGCCTTCTCATATCCGTACAGTATAAGCACAGCCCAGCATAGGGACGCCCACTGCAGCCTTCTCATATCCGTACAGTGTAATCACAGCCCAGCATAGGGACGCCCACTGCTGCCTCCTCGTATCCGAACAGCGCGAGCACAGCCGCGCACAGGGACGCCCACTGCTGCCTTCTCATATCCGTACAGTGTAAGCACAGCCCAGCATAGGGACACACACTGCTGCCTCCTCATATCCGTACAGCACAAGCACAGCCCAGCATAGGGACACCCACTGCTGCCTCCTCATATCCGTACAGCGCAAGCACAGCCGCGCACAGGGACGCCGACTGCTCCCTTCTCATATCCGTACAGTGTAAGCACAGCCCAGCATAGGGACGCCCACTGCTGCCTCCTCATATCCGTACAGCGCAAGCACTGCCCAGCATAGGGACACCCACTGCTGCCTCCTCATATCCGTACAGCGCAAGCACAGCCGCGCACAGGGACGCCGACTGCTCCCTTCTCATATCCGTACAGTGTAAGCACAGCCCAGCATAGGGACACCCACTGCTGCCTCCTCATATCCGTACAGCGCAAGCACTGCCCAGCATAGGGACACCCACTGCTGCCTTCTCATATACGTACAGTGTAATCACAGCCCAGCATAGGTACACCCACTGCTGCCTTCTCATATACGTACAGTGTATGCACAGCCCAGCATAGGGACGCCCGCTGCTGTCTTCTCATATCCGTACAGCGCAAGCACAGCCCAGCATAGGGACACCCACTGCTGCCTCCTCATATCCGTACAGCGCAAGCACAGCCGCGCACAGGGACGCCCACTGCTGCCTTCTCATATCCGTACAGTGTAAGCACAGCCCAGCATAGGGACGCCCACTGCTGCCTTCTCATATCCGTACAGTGTAAGCACAGCCCAGCATAGGGACGCCCTCTGCTGCCTCCTCATATCCGTACAGTGTAAGCACAGCCCAGCATAGGGACACCCACTGCTGCCTCCTCATATCAGTACAGTGTAAGCACAGCCCAGCATAGGGACGTCCACTGCTGCCTCCTCATATCCGTACAGTGTAAGCACAGCCCAGCATAGGGACACCCACTGCTGCCTCCTCATATCAGTACAGTGTCAGCACAGCCCAGCATAGGGACACCCACTGCTGCCGTCTCATATCCGTACAGTGTAAGCACAGCCCAACATAGGGACACCCACTGCTGCCTTCTCATATCCGTACAGTATAAGCACAGCCCAGCATAGGGACGCCCACTGCTGCCTTCTCATATCCGTACAGTGTAAGCACAGCCCAGCATAGGGACGCCCACTGCTGCCTTCTCATATCCGTACAGCGTAAGCACAGCCCAGCATAGGGACGCCCACTGCTGCCTTCTCATATCCGTACAGTGTAATCACAGCCCAGCATAGCGACACCCACTGCTACCTTCTCATATCCGTACAGTGTAATCACAGCCCAGCATAGGGACGCCCACTGCTGCCTTCTCATATCCGTACAGTGTAATCACAGCCCAGCATAGGGACGCCCACTGCTGCCTTCTCATATCCGTACAGTGTAAGCACAGCCCAGCATAGGGACGCCCACTGCCGCCTTCTCATATCTGTACAGTGTAATCACAGCCCAGCATAGGGACGCCCACTGCTGCCTCCTCATATCCGTACAGCGCAAGCACAGCCGTGCACAGGGACGCCCACTGCTGCCTTCTCATATCCGTACAGTGTAATCACAGCCCAGCATAGGGACGCCCACTGCTGCCTCCTCATATCCGTACAGTGTAATCACAGCCCAGCATAGGGACGCCCACTGCTGCCTCCTCATATCCGTACAGTGTAATCACAGCCCAGCATAGGGACGCCCACTGCTGCCTCCTCATATCCGTACAGCGCAAGCACAGCCGTGCACAGGGACGCCCACTGCTGCCTTCTCATATCCGTACAGTGTAAGCACAGCCCAGCATAGGGACACACACTGCTGCCTCCTCATATCCGTACAGCGCAAGCACAGCCCAGCATAGGGACACCCACTGCTGCCTCCTCATATCCGTACAGCGCAAGCACAGCCGCGCACAGGGACGCCCACTGCTCCCTTCTCATATCCGTACAGTGTAAGCACAGCCCAGCATAGGGACGCCCACTGCTGCCTCCTCATATCCGTACAGCGCAAGCACAGCCCAGCATAGGGACACCCACTGCTGCCTCCTCATATCCGTACAGCGCAAGCACAGCCGCGCACAGGGACGCCTACTGCTGCCTTCTCATATCCGTACAGTGTAAGCACAGCCCAGCATAGTGACGCCCACTGCTGCCTTCTCATATCCGTACAGTGTAAGCACAGCCCAGCATATGGACGCCCACTGCTGCCTTCTCATATCCGTACAGTATAAGCACAGCCCAGCATAGGGACGCCCACTGCTGCCTTCTCATATCCGTACAGTGTAAGCACAGCCCAGCATAGGGACACCCACTGCTGCCTTCTCATATCCGTACAGCGTAAGCACAGCCCAGCATAGGGACGCCCACTGCTGCCTTCTCATATCCGTACAGCGTAATCACAGCCCAGCATAGGGACACCCACTGCTACCTTCTCATATCCGTACAGTGTAATCACAGCCCAGCATAGGGACGCCCACTGCTGCCTTCTCATATCCGTACAGTGTAATCACAGCCCAGCATAGGGACGCCCACTGCTGCCTTCTCATATCCGTACAGTATAAGCACAGCCCAGCATAGGGACGCCCACTGCTGCCTTCTCATATCCGTACAGTGTAATCACAGCCCAGCATAGGGACGCCCACTGCTGCCTCTTCATATCCGTACAGCGCAAGCACAGCCGCGCACAGGGACGCCCACTGCTGCCTTCTCATATCCGTACAGTATAAGCACAGCCCAGCATAGGGACGCCCACTGCAGCCTTCTCATATCCGTACAGTGTAATCACAGCCCAGCATAGGGACGCCCACTGCTGCCTCCTCGTATCCGAACAGCGCGAGCACAGCCGCGCACAGGGACGCCCACTGCTGCCTTCTCATATCCGTACAGTGTAAGCACAGCCCAGCATAGGGACACACACTGCTGCCTCCTCATATCCGTACAGCACAAGCACAGCCCAGCATAGGGACACCCACTGCTGCCTCCTCATATCCGTACAGCGCAAGCACAGCCGCGCACAGGGACGCCGACTGCTCCCTTCTCATATCCGTACAGTGTAAGCACAGCCCAGCATAGGGACGCCCACTGCTGCCTCCTCATATCCGTACAGCGCAAGCACTGCCCAGCATAGGGACACCCACTGCTGCCTCCTCATATCCGTACAGCGCAAGCACAGCCGCGCACAGGGACGCCGACTGCTCCCTTCTCATATCCGTACAGTGTAAGCACAGCCCAGCATAGGGACACCCACTGCTGCCTCCTCATATCCGTACAGCGCAAGCACTGCCCAGCATAGGGACACCCACTGCTGCCTTCTCATATACGTACAGTGTAATCACAGCCCAGCATAGGTACACCCACTGCTGCCTTCTCATATACGTACAGTGTATGCACAGCCCAGCATAGGGACGCCCGCTGCTGTCTTCTCATATCCGTACAGCGCAAGCACAGCCCAGCATAGGGACACCCACTGCTGCCTCCTCATATCCGTACAGCGCAAGCACAGCCGCGCACAGGGACGCCCACTGCTGCCTTCTCATATCCGTACAGTGTAAGCACAGCCCAGCATAGGGACGCCCACTGCTGCCTTCTCATATCCGTACAGTGTAAGCACAGCCCAGCATAGGGACGCCCTCTGCTGCCTCCTCATATCCGTACAGTGTAAGCACAGCCCAGCATAGGGACACCCACTGCTGCCTCCTCATATCAGTACAGTGTAAGCACAGCCCAGCATAGGGACGTCCACTGCTGCCTCCTCATATCCGTACAGTGTAAGCACAGCCCAGCATAGGGACACCCACTGCTGCCTCCTCATATCAGTACAGTGTCAGCACAGCCCAGCATAGGGACACCCACTGCTGCCGTCTCATATCCGTACAGTGTAAGCACAGCCCAACATAGGGACACCCACTGCTGCCTTCTCATATCCGTACAGTATAAGCACAGCCCAGCATAGGGACGCCCACTGCTGCCTTCTCATATCCGTACAGTGTAAGCACAGCCCAGCATAGGGACGCCCACTGCTGCCTTCTCATATCCGTACAGCGTAAGCACAGCCCAGCATAGGGACGCCCACTGCTGCCTTCTCATATCCGTACAGTGTAATCACAGCCCAGCATAGCGACACCCACTGCTACCTTCTCATATCCGTACAGTGTAATCACAGCCCAGCATAGGGACGCCCACTGCTGCCTTCTCATATCCGTACAGTGTAATCACAGCCCAGCATAGGGACGCCCACTGCTGCCTTCTCATATCCGTACAGTGTAAGCACAGCCCAGCATAGGGACGCCCACTGCCGCCTTCTCATATCTGTACAGTGTAATCACAGCCCAGCATAGGGACGCCCACTGCTGCCTCCTCATATCCGTACAGCGCAAGCACAGCCGTGCACAGGGACGCCCACTGCTGCCTTCTCATATCCGTACAGTGTAATCACAGCCCAGCATAGGGACGCCCACTGCTGCCTCCTCATATCCGTACAGTGTAATCACAGCCCAGCATAGGGACGCCCACTGCTGCCTCCTCATATCCGTACAGTGTAATCACAGCCCAGCATAGGGACGCCCACTGCTGCCTCCTCATATCCGTACAGCGCAAGCACAGCCGTGCACAGGGACGCCCACTGCTGCCTTCTCATATCCGTACAGTGTAAGCACAGCCCAGCATAGGGACACACACTGCTGCCTCCTCATATCCGTACAGCGCAAGCACAGCCCAGCATAGGGACACCCACTGCTGCCTCCTCATATCCGTACAGCGCAAGCACAGCCGCGCACAGGGACGCCCACTGCTCCCTTCTCATATCCGTACAGTGTAAGCACAGCCCAGCATAGGGACGCCCACTGCTGCCTCCTCATATCCGTACAGCGCAAGCACAGCCCAGCATAGGGACACCCACTGCTGCCTCCTCATATCCGTACAGCGCAAGCACAGCCGCGCACAGGGACGCCTACTGCTGCCTTCTCATATCCGTACAGTGTAAGCACAGCCCAGCATAGTGACGCCCACTGCTGCCTTCTCATATCCGTACAGTGTAAGCACAGCCCAGCATATGGACGCCCACTGCTGCCTTCTCATATCCGTACAGTATAAGCACAGCCCAGCATAGGGACGCCCACTGCTGCCTTCTCATATCCGTACAGTGTAAGCACAGCCCAGCATAGGGACACCCACTGCTGCCTTCTCATATCCGTACAGCGTAAGCACAGCCCAGCATAGGGACGCCCACTGCTGCCTTCTCATATCCGTACAGCGTAATCACAGCCCAGCATAGGGACACCCACTGCTACCTTCTCATATCCGTACAGTGTAATCACAGCCCAGCATAGGGACGCCCACTGCTGCCTTCTCATATCCGTACAGTGTAATCACAGCCCAGCATAGGGACGCCCACTGCTGCCTTCTCATATCCGTACAGTATAAGCACAGCCCAGCATAGGGACGCCCACTGCTGCCTTCTCATATCCGTACAGTGTAATCACAGCCCAGCATAGGGACGCCCACTGCTGCCTCCTCATATCCGTACAGCGCAAGCACAGCCGCGCACAGGGACGCCCACTGCTGCCTTCTCATATCCGTACAGTATAAGCACAGCCCAGCATAGGGACGCCCACTGCAGCCTTCTCATATCCGTACAGTGTAATCACAGCCCAGCATAGGGACGCCCACTGCTGCCTCCTCGTATCCGAACAGCGCGAGCACAGCCGCGCACAGGGACGCCCACTGCTGCCTTCTCATATCCGTACAGTGTAAGCACAGCCCAGCATAGGGACACACACTGCTGCCTCCTCATATCCGTACAGCACAAGCACAGCCCAGCATAGGGACACCCACTGCTGCCTCCTCATATCCGTACAGCGCAAGCACAGCCGCGCACAGGGACGCCGACTGCTCCCTTCTCATATCCGTACAGTGTAAGCACAGCCCAGCATAGGGACGCCCACTGCTGCCTCCTCATATCCGTACAGCGCAAGCACTGCCCAGCATAGGGACACCCACTGCTGCCTCCTCATATCCGTACAGCGCAAGCACAGCCGCGCACAGGGACGCCGACTGCTCCCTTCTCATATCCGTACAGTGTAAGCACAGCCCAGCATAGGGACACCCACTGCTGCCTCCTCATATCCGTACAGCGCAAGCACTGCCCAGCATAGGGACACCCACTGCTGCCTTCTCATATACGTACAGTGTAATCACAGCCCAGCATAGGTACACCCACTGCTGCCTTCTCATATACGTACAGTGTATGCACAGCCCAGCATAGGGACGCCCGCTGCTGTCTTCTCATATCCGTACAGCGCAAGCATAGCCCAGCATAGGGACGCCCACTGCTGCCTTCTCATATACATACAGTGTAAGCACAGCCCAGCATAGGGACGCCCACTGCTGCCTCCTCATATCCATACAGCGTAAGCACAGCCCAGCATAGGGAAGCCAACTGCTGCCTCCTCATATCCATACAGCGTAAGCACAGCCCAGCATAGGGACGCCAACTGCTGCCTCCTCATATCTGTACAGTGTAAGCACAGCCCAGCATAGGGACGCCCTCTGCTGCCTTCTCATATCCATACAGCGTAAGCACAGCCCAGCATAGGGACGCCTTCTCATGTCCGTCTGACGACGTACAGCAGCGTAAGCATCGGTAGAAACCACGCTCATCGGGCACATACTTGCCAACTCTCCCTGATTGTCAGGGAGGCTCCCTGAAATAGTAGAAATCTCCCTGTCTCCCTGAAGAGTCTAGTAATCTCCCTGATTGCACCTATGAAGCTGTTATAGTATATAATAGAAAAATCCGGAGATCTATACATTCAAATGGTACCGTTAGTATAATTTCCCTGCATTGGTTATAAGGCACAATGATCCCTATGGCTACCTGGTCAAGAACGTGGCAACTACAGTTTAATGCCAAAAAATGCAAGATCATGCACTTGGGTCTCATAAATCCAAAGGCTAAATAGAGTATTAAAGGCACTATACTGGAAGTACTGAAGAGGAACTGGATCTAGGAGTCACTATTTCAGGTGACTTTAAGGCAAGCAAACATTGTAACAAAGCAATGAGGAAGGCAGGTCAGATGCTTGGTACATAGGGAGAGGAATCAGTAGCAGAAAGAAAGAAGTGATAATACCACTGTATAGGTCATTGGTACGTCCTCATCTCTAATACTGTGTTCAGTTCTGGAGGCCATACGTTATCTCCAGAAGGATATTAATTAATACATTAGAGACTGTACAAAGAAGGGCAACTAAAATGGTGCAAGGTCTACACCACGAAACGTACCAGGAAAGACTAAAAGATCTTATATGTATAGCTTGGAGCAGAGAAGGGAAAGAGGGACATGATAGAAGCGTTCAAATATATAAAGGGTTTTAACAAGGTAAAGGAAGGAGACATTCTTCATAGAAAGAGGAGTATTAGAACAAGAGGACATGTTCTGACACTGGGGGGTGGTAGGTTCAGGGGAAATCTGAGGAAAAATGACATCACAGAAAGGGTAGTGGACAAGTGGAATAGCCCCCATCAGAGGTGGTAGAGGCTAAGACAGTGGAGCAAGTTAAACTTGCACGGGATAGACATAAGGATATCCTTCAGAGGAAGTGAGGATCAATAAGAGTTGAGGTAATAATGGGGTCTATGTACTAAGCAGTGTTAGGAGACAGAGTGATAAGTGATAAGGTACCAGCCAATCAGCTCCCAACTGTCATCTCACAGGCGGTGTTTGAAAAATGACAGTTGGGAGCTGATTGGCTGGTACCTTATCACTTATCACTCTGTCTCCTAACACTGCTTAGCAGGGCCGGATTAACAATGGGGCGGGTGGAGCTACAGCTCCAGGCCTCCCATTGAAAATAGGCCCACATACACTGGCTGTGGTGGAGACAGGAAAAAAAAAAGACTTTTTTTTCCTGTCACCACCAGCCCAGCTAACTCTTCCCCCAGCCGCCTGCAGCTAAGTTTATCGCTTTCCACAACCCCTTGCTCACCTCTCATCCCTTCCCCTCGGCCGGTGGACGGACCGGCCGGCCGTAGCCCCGCCCACCTCTGACCGCCAAAGCTCCGCCCGCTGACTCTTCCGAAGCTCCGCCCACTGACCCTCCTGCTCCCACCATCCTGTCACCTAGTTCAGGAATCAGGAAGGAAGGCAGCCCAGCAGGTCCATATTAACTTCCTGCTACAGGTCAGTGTAATGTCTGGCCTCAGAGTATGTGTGTGTGTGTATATATATATAATATATATTTGTGTGTGTGTATATATGTGTGTATATATATATGTGAGTGTGTATGTATATATATATATAGTGTGTGTATTTATTATATATATATATATACTGGGGCATATTTATAATGGGTCCAGGGGGGCCCCCACCGCACACCCTGCACCCATATTATACTTACCACTCAGGAGTACCACGTCAGCGCCGGTGTCAGCACTGTAAAAAATTACTGGAAAAAGGCCGCCGTGGCCATTTTCCCGTTGTTTTGCGCATGCTCAGTACAGGGGAAATGGGCGCCACAGCCATTTTCCTGGTGACCTGTGCATGCACTATAGACTCTGGACACACTCTAGTGCCCAAAGTCTTATCAGTGCGGCACTGCGCTCAATGGGCTCGATTCAATTAAATGCGAAGTGAATAGCATCGGGAATGAGCTCCCGGCGCTATTCAATTCAGCGCACTGCTAGGTCGGGGAATGGCCTTTCTCGCACCTTAAAAAGGGTGTTTGGTCGTGAGAACGGGCATTCTCCGGCTAAATTTCCAGGCGCGATGCTGTTTTCCCGGCGCTAAGGGCAGAAAACAGCATCGCGTCTGGACTTTTGTCAGATTTCTGCTCGCATCCCAGAAGGGAAGCAAGAAGAGATCCTTAGTCGGACTTAGCAGCGTGATGAATTAAGTAGCTTCGGGACCTGATTCCCTGTGCTATTCACTTCGCGTTTAATAGAATTGAGCCCAATGTATAGATATATATATATATATATATATATATATATATATATGTAATGAATATATAAAAATTGAGAGTGGTGGATTTCCAACAGTGGCCGCTTAGTTTAAGGTAGGCGCCAGCAATACCTTCCATGGAACTAAACACACCCACATCACAGGCTACACCCATATGTTTACCACACCTACACCACTTGTCACACCCCCAACAGCGGCACACACAATAGGCCCCTCATGAATTTCAGCTCCAGGCCCATGTGGACGTTAATCTGGCACTGCTGCTTAGTACATAGACCCCAATATGTTTAAAAATGGGGCAGACTAGATGGGCCAAGTGGTTCTTATCTGCCGTCAAATTCTAGGTTTCTATGCATTTTCTGATAAATCTCAGCGTGTTTTCATCAACAACTAAAAACTTACTAACTGCTTTGGGGCTCATTTACATTTGGATGTAAGTCAGGTATATAACACGCCTCTCAGATGTAGCAGTACACGCCCATCACATGTATGACACGCCTCTCAGATGTAGCAGTACACGCCCATCACATGTATGACACGCCTCTCAGATGTAGCAGTACACGCCCATCACATGTATGACACGCCTCTCAGATGTAGCAGTACACGCCCATCACATGTATGACACGCCTCTCAGATGAAGCAGTACACGCCCATCACATGTATGACACGCCTCTCAGATGTAGCAGTACACGCCCATCACATGTATGACACGCCTCTCAGATGTAGCAGTACACGCCCATCACATGTATGACACGCCTCTCAGATGTAGCAGTACACGCCCATCACATGTATGACACGCCTATCAGATGTAGCAGTACGCGCCCACTTTACCGCTGCGCTCATGGTGCTGCTTTCACAATCTTCGTGAAATGCTTTGTTAAAAGTAGGCAAGTATAATCGGGCAGTTACGCAGCATGTAAGTCTGATCGGGCAGTTACGCAGCATGTAAGTCTGATCGGGCAGTTACGCAGCATGTAAGTCTAATCGGGCAGTTACGCAGCATGTAAGTCTAATCGGGCAGTTACGCAGCATGTAAGTATGATCGGGCAGTTACGCAGCATGTAAGTCTAATCGGGCAGTTACGCAGCATGTAAGTCTAATCGGGCAGTTACGCAGCATGTAAGTCTAATCGGGCAGTTACGCAGCATGTAAGTCTGATCGGGCAGTTACGCAGCATGTAAGTCTGATCGGGCAGTTACGCAGCATGTAAGTCTGATCGGGCAGTTACGCAGCATGTAAGTCTGATCGGGCAGTTAAGCAGCATTTAAGTATGATCGGGCAGTTACGCAGCATGTAAGTATAATCGGGCAGTTACGCAGCATGTAAGTATGATCGGGCAGTTACGCAGCATGTAAGTCTGATCGGGCAGTTACGCAGCATGTAAGTCTGATCGGGCAGTTACGCAGCATGTAAGTCTGATCGGGCAGTTACGCAGCATGTAAGTATAATCGGGCAGTTACGCAGCATGTAAGTATGATCGGGCAGTTACGCAGCATGTAAGTATGATCGGGCAGTTACGCAGCATGTAAGTCTGATCGGGCAGTTACGCAGCATGTAAGTCTGATCGGGCAGTTACGCAGCATGTAAGTCTGATCGGGCAGTTACGCAGCATGTAAGTCTGATCGGGCAGTTACGCAGCATGTAAGTATAATCGGGCAGTTACGCAGCATGTAAGTATAATCGGGCAGTTACGCAGCATGTAAGTATGATCGGGCACTTACGCAGCATGTAAGTATGATCGGGCAGTTACGCAGCATGTAAGTATGATCGGGCAGTTACGCAGCATGTAAGTATGATCGGGCAGTTACGCAGCATGTAAGTATGATCGGGCAGTTACGCAGCATGTAAGTCTGATCGGGCAGTTACGCAGCATGTAAGTATGATCGGGCAGTTACGCAGCATGCAAGTATAATCGGGCAGTTACGCAGCATGTAAGTATGATCGGGCAGTTACGCAGCATGTAAGTATGATCGGGCAGTTACGCAGCATGTAAGTATGATCGGGCAGTTACGCAGCATGTAAGTATGTAAGTCTAATCGGGCAGTTACGCAGCATGTAAGTCTGATCGGGCAGTTACGCAGCATGTAAGTCTGATCGGGCAGTTACGCAGCATGTAAGTCTGATCGGGCAGTTACGCAGCATGTAAGTATGATCGGGCAGTTACGCAGCATGTAAGTATAATCGGGCAGTTACGCAGCATGTAAGTATAATCGGCCAGTTACGCAGCATGTAAGTATGATCGGGCAGTTACGCAGCATGTAAGTCTGATCGGGCAGTTACGCAGCATGTAAGTCTGATCGGGCAGTTACGCAGCATGTAAGTCTGATCGGGCAGCTACGCAGCATGTAAGTATAATCGGGCAGCTACGCAGCATGTAAGTATAATCGGGCAGTTACGCAGCATGTAAGTATAATCGGGCAGTTACGCAGTATGTAAGTCTGATCGGGCAGTTACGCAGCATGTAAGTCTGATCGGGCAGTTACGCAGTATGTAAGTATAATCGGGCAGTTACGCAGCATGTAAGTATAATCGGGCAGTTACGCAGCATGTAAGTATGATCGGGCAGTTACGCAGCATGTAAGTATAATCGGGCAGTTACGCAGCATGTAAGTATAATCGGGCAGTTACGCAGCATGTAAGTATAATCGGGCAGTTACGCAGCATGTAAGTATAATCAGGCAGTTACGCAGCATGTAAGTATAATCGGGCAGTTACGCAGTATGTAAGTATAATCGGGCAGTTACGCAGTATGTAAGTATAATCGGGCAGTTACGCAGTATGTAAGTATAATCGGGCAGTTACGCAGTATGTAAGTATAATCGGGCAGTTACGCAGTATGTAAGTCAGGTCTGAGCGGCCTCAAACACTGCAGCACTCCTGACTCGCTGAGAGCTCTCATGCTGCGCAGGAGAATGCAATGACTAATTTATGCGCGCCCATGAAACAGCGTTTAAACAGTCAGACACGCCTACGTTTTTCAAACCACCCCCTGGTACCAACCCAAACGCTGACTAGCTGTCACTCCCTTTGCTAATGGATACTGTGTGCGTGTGTACTCGCAATGCAAAGCGGCGTTCACCTCTGCGCATTAGCAAACAATCGCTCGATCTGCGTGAAAATCGCCATTGCATCCGTCTCTGAATTAGACCCTATGTTGGCGATTTGCAAAAGAAAATGATAAATATGATTATAGTAATAATAAGTCTAGGAGTAAGAACCTGTCATGATAACGACCCTTTATGTTCATTTCACCTCGTTCCTATACACCTGCGTATTCTGTGGTGCATTCAGCTCTCATTAGGTCTCTTTGCTTTGTTTGCATGAAGTGGTTTCTGAATTCTATGCACGTGCTCAACAATGGCAGCTGCTGCTGCAGACACTGCTCCGAGTCTCTATTATACATGTGACAGAGAGGAAATAACTGTCGGCGAGGATGGTACGCACGTTGCAGGGCACTTCCCGGAATCAGATGGTTGGCACTCTGGTGCGTTGGTTGCACCTTGTGGTCCCAGCTTCCAGGAATGCGATACAAGAACATGACATAGATCCCAATTGTGCGTATTCGTTCAGACGCTGAGCACCTCTCGACTATCGACAGCGACTCCCCCCTCGCAGTCTGTCACTACGCACTTGCCTACAGCTGATGAATGCGTCTGCCAAGTTACAATTCATTTTGTTCTGAGTCAGCTGGAGGGATATGGCAAAACACGACAAATTGCTGAAGATGTAGCTGTCAGGGGAGAGACTAAATCATAGGGGGCTGGCAGAATGAGGGTGGGGGCTCTCTTCTGTGTGATATGACCTGTCTTAGTCTTCCTCCAGCTGATATAAGGCAGCGCGGGTGATGCTGAATTATATGTTGGACCCTATGTTTACCCTGCACGTAAAATCCAACAAACTATAATTTTCCCACTGTGACTCCCGGCTGTACCTGCTTATCTGCGGGCTATGGATACCATCTCCCTCGGGCTAGGGCTAGGTAACGGTCAGCGAGGTGGTGTACGGAGAAGACTTTTGGGCTCAGCCCTGAGAACAGTGAGGCTGTACCATGGAATTAGGAGAGAATGAGGTTCTAGGTGCCTCAGTTACTCTACTACCTTTGTCTGGACGACGTCTCAGTATAAAGTCACTGCTAGACATTGCTGTATACAAAAGTCTGTGTATTGTACATCTGAATAATGAACATAAGATAACTGGAGTGTTCAGTTGTAGCTATGCCCATCATTCTGCCTGCCACTGCCCCGCATGTTGCTATGATAGAAAGGGGGGTGCTTCTCTACCTGAGACAGATCAGGCCTACAGAATTACTCTATAGAGATTGGTTGATTTATACACAGGGCGCAAAGCATGATCTAGACCAGTGGTCTCCAACCTGTAGCTCGTGGTCTTAATTTTGGTAGCTCTCCTAGCTGCAGTACTGCCACGTCAACTAGGAGGAAGTGACCTCAACTTGTGCTCCCCATGGCATCGACGCCATGGGTGGAGCCACAGGGAGGCACTTCAGGAGATTTCCGCAGCCTATAGAGCATTCACCTGACGTGCTTCCCCGTGGTTCCACCCACGGCGTCTACGCTTCGGCGGAGCGAGTGATTTCCCGCCCTGCCCAGTCAGATAATCACAAAGCAGCCCTGCCTATATCTTTCGCTCCTCTACTGCACGTACCTCCTTGGAGCTGGTAATTAACAGTGAAATGTGTCTGTGCCTAAATTCTATTTACAAACTACAACAATATCACTGTAATCATTAAATGCATTTCTATTTTCTATTAAACATTTTTTTCATTTTCATTAAATTACCATTAATCGTTCGGTTATTAGCCAGATTTTTTTTTTTCTACAATTTTAGTAGCTGTTCAGGAGGTTTCATTTTCCTAAAGTAGCTCACACCTCAAGTAACTTTGGAGACCACTGATCTAGACTTTATAGGCGGGATTCCACATAATAAGTAAAGTATGGTCTAATGGGAACCATCAGAGGGGCAAACACAGGATTTACCAGTTTTGGAAATTTGGCGTATGAGATATTTTATTATTTCATACTATACACAACTCAGTCGCGTTTCACCTTACGGCTGAAAGAACATCACTGGTTGGTAATGTGACGGGGTAATTGGGGGTAAGATCAGTTGTGCATACGCTACGTTACATCTGTTCACAGACAAATTTTTTACACCAAGGATGATAATGATGGCGGCTATGAAATCAAGTGTACGGATAGCGACGGCGATGGCACATACACAGGTGAAACTCGGAAAAAGGACGAATAATAATGTAAAAACGATTGCAGAAGATTAATTACATGGGCTTAACCACCGAGAATGTTGGTTCAAAACGCGTTGGTACATCAGGACGTACACTACCAAATACTCTGTATCCATACACGGCTCCAGCGTCTCAGCTTCCACAGCAGTTCCGCGGTACCATGGGGTTACTCACAAGGCTGATAATGGTCTGACCTGTGATCGTGCTGCGTCTATGCACACAGTTGCTTGGAGGAAAAGTAAGGGGTCTATTTACTAGTCAGTGTTAGGAGACAGAGTGAAAGTGATAAGAAAGTGATAAGGTACCAGCCAATCAGCTCCCAACTGTCATTTTTCAAACACAGCCTGTGAGAAGGCAGTTGGGAGCTGATTGGCTGGCACCTTATCACTTTCTTATCACTTTTCAATCTGTCTCCTAACACTGCTTAGTAAATAGACCCCTAAATCTTTATTTTCTTTCCAGAGCTGTAGTGGACGTCAGGGTAACACTGAACAGTCTATTTCGCCTTCATGCTACATGTCTAAAAACGTAACAGCTGAGCTTCGGTGACTGTAGCATATTGAAAAGTTATTTTATATTGAGCGGTATTATGTTATTTTGGGTGTGCACAAATATATATATATGTGTGTGTGTGTGTGTGTAAATTTCTGAAGAGAGAAGCTGCAAAACTTTACACAGTGTCTGCCCGCCATAATCAGCCTGCCGGGCACCGCGCTATCGTACACAAGTCGATTTGCTAAACACAAAATCTATTAATAGTAAATCAACCTAGAAAAAAAATCACCAGTTTTCCAAACCTAGAAAACTTCCAGACATCACAAAATCACCGCAATCACCAATTTCTCAGCGTGGAGTGTGCAGCTGCGACGCTTTCAAGGATCAATTTAGTAAATTGTTGTGGAAAGTACTTAAAATGTTTTTTTTTTCGTTTTTTTATTGAAATGCTGGAAATTGCTTTAAAACCAGTGAGATGAGAGAAATGAAACAAAGAAAAATGTAGAGTTTGCTCCATTCGTTTCAACGGTCGACACAGATAGAGCCTAGGACCCTGCCAGCCAATCACAAACTGTTTCTGAGACTGGGGACTTATGATTGGTTGGGGTCCCCCTAGTATAATCAGTTAGTGATGGGTAGTGGTAATAAGTGAACGTGTTGCTCTGTTTGGGGATTATTCTTTTTTATCCCCGGTTTGGAGCACAGCAGGAGAAAGGGAAAACAATGTTTAAAATCTCATTCAAAATACAATCACTATAGAGCAAAATGTTTTTGTTTACATTCAAACAGTTAACGAGCATTTGTAAAGTCTTTTATTCAATTAAACGTTATATATATATATCCCTCCTACCTCAATGCAGCCGCAGCAGTCTCCTATGTCTGTGGGGGGAAAAGATCACACTGAGTGCACCCCCTCCTGGCTTTGCCCCAGGCTGAAGGGCTCACAGTGCCCTTATGCCCGGCGCTCAGTATGCAGCGAGGCAAAGGTTATTTTTTTTCCCTAAGGGGACGTGACCATGCCTCCCATGATTAGGCCACACCCTCTAATCCCAGGTCTGCCACGGCTTTCAGAGCCCCTGTATATATATATATATATATATATATATATATATACACAGTATTGTGCAAAAGTTTTAGGCAGGTGTGGAAAAATTGCTGCTAGGTAAGAATGCTTTCAAAAATAGAAGTGTTAATTTTTATAAATGAACAAAGTGAATGAACAGAAAAGAAATATAAATCAAATCGATATTTGGTGTGACCGCACTTTGCCTTCAAAACAGCATCATGTCTTCTAGGTACACTTGCACACAGTTTTTGAAGGAACTCGGCAGGGAGGTTGTTCCAAACATCTTGGAGAACTAACCCCAGATCTTCTGTGTATGTAGCTCGCTCATATCCTTCTGTCTCTTCCTGTAATCCCAGACAGACTCGGTGATGTTGAGATCAGGGCTCTGTGGGGGCCATATAACCGTCTTCTACCACAGCCTAACCCTCCTCTTAGTGCCTAACCCTCATTGTTGACCATCGGGATTCTGCTGCTGGTATTGTGACCGCCGGGATGGTCACTGCCGGGATCTTGACTGCATCCCATTCCCTTCATGAGGGGGTAGAAAAGCTATGGCGCGGCTCTGGAGCCCTCTCTTTCTGTGCCAGGACTATCCGCCTGCAGCCACGTTATCAGGCCACGGCCGCTGGATGGGGTCTCACCAGGGAATAGGAGATGGTGGATGAGGCCCTGATTCCTAGTAATAGGCTGCATTAGTTACTTACTGGCTCAGATTGCTTCTTGTTTTCCTGAAATGTCCTTTTGCGTTAAACTGTCTCTCTGATCGCAGAATGACAAGTCCTGAAATGCTTTAATAGAACCTTGTACGTGAGGAGATAGCGTCCCAGAGTATTAGAAATGTAGAGTAAAAAATAATATGCACAGCTCTTCCCAAATAATGATGCATCATTTCCTCTTATTTCAATGAGCGTTACTTGTTATATTACAATGATCTCAAATGATATCATCTAAATGAGCCAATACTTAGAACTAAACTGCTGTAGTTACTGCAATAATATGCATACCGGTCATCCACAGAATGACCTCTAACAAAAACTATTCCATGAGTGCACACCCTGCACCCATATAATTATTATACTTACCTCTCTGGAGTCTCTCGTTGGCCGGTTCTGCAGACCTAGATCACCGGTAAAATGGCGGCCATTTTCCCGATGATTTGCGCATGCGCGCTAGAGATGTCTCCAGGAACATAGTGTGGGCGCCATGTTCATGGAGACCTGCGCTTGTGCAGTAGACTCTGGGACAATGGAGGGGGCCCACACAGGGGCTGCACAGGCGCCCGCTAGTCTCTCCTAAAACTCCCCTGACATTATTGGTGTAAATGACTTAACAGAAGGGAATTAACATAAGTTTTCTTCTCCACAAAGATACACTGACAACAGAAGCCATCTCTCTTTTTAGAATATCTACAAGCAGTGTGCTTTATTTCTCTGGGGCCAATGTATGTGTGCTTTATTTCTCTGGGGCCAATGTATGTGTGTTTTACGTCTCTGGGGCCAATGTATGTGTGTTTTATTTCTCTGAGGCCAATGTATGTATGTTTTTTTCCTGTGGAGGCCAATGCATGTGTGTTTTAATTCTCTGGGGCAGGCTTGCCCACCTTCCTGATTTGGTCGGGAGCCTCCTGAATATCGGGTGCCGCTCCCAACCCCCAGAAATGCAGGCAAGCCTCCCGGCTGCCGCCTGCACCCCCTGACTACTACAAGAAACCCCCACAACGAGGGGGCCCGATGACGCGATTAGCGCTGAATCGCATCATCGTGGCTCCGCCCCTTCTTCACAAAGCCAATATTTTTGGTATCGTAAAGAGGGGGCGGAGCCACAATTATACAATCGAGTGGCCCCCACCCACAAAACTGCATTATTACCTGGCCACGCCCCCCGCTGTGCGCAGACATTCTCGGAAAAAGGGAGCTGAATGTCAGCAAGTATGCTCTGGGGCCAATGTAGTGTGTTTTATGCCTGTGGAGGCCAATGGGTGTGTTTTTTTATGTGGGAGCCAATATGTATGTTTGTTTCATAGGCCGCGCACGCTGTATCGTCTGATGGTGTGCCTTGGCAATTTTAAAATCTTGCATAGTGTGTCTCGAGTTGAAAAAGGTTAAAAATCACTGTATTAGATAATATAGAGACTGTAGTCAGATCGATCAGTAGAAGGAAAGAGAGACTGGGGACCTCATTCAGAGTCGGTCGTTGCGGCCGCTCGGTGTACGCCACCGATGTACGCTAAACTGCGCATGCGTAAAATTCGCAATGTGCGTGCGAATTATTAGCTATTATAATCAGAAACTGCTCTCTCCTTGAACACAGCCAGGTCATTAGTTTGAGTGAGGATGAGGCGTTTGTGGGTGGTAACAGAGGAAGGTGCTTGTGAACAGGGGAGTGGAGATCCGAACGCAGGCGTGCCTGACTATGCAAACGGTGTTTTATGGGCGTGCATAATTAACTAAGTAGTGTCATGGCACATGTGACATGGGAGGTTTTTACACTGACTTGTTCGTAGTGCTTAAGAGATGATATGGTCAACCTTTAGCTCTGCAATCAGCTCTGATGGTTCCCGATGGTCTCGATTAATCCTTATATCCCCGGAGATGACGTATTTTTAGTCTTACGGCCGCATCCTCCCCTCGCTCGTCCAGCTAACGATCCCGTCTTAACGACGCAATTTGCGAGCGCTTCATTTGCATATCCGGCCCCTTTTACCTTACGACCGAGAGGCCGCAACGACCGACTCTGAATGAGGTCCTGTGAGTTTGCAATAGTGACTTACAGATGCCGGTTGTATATAACAGTGGGATGTCGTCCTATACATTCTCTGTTGCAGGATATTACCTGCTTTATTGTCTTCATAAGCTGAAATACTCTGCAGCAGCCTGAGAGACATCCTGGACTCTGGAGGGAGATGAAGAGGAACAGAATGTGGCAGCGAGGAGAGAAAACAGAACATTAGTGGGTTCATCAACATGAAGATTTAGTTAGGAAGGAGATACACTTTGTGAATCAATATGCAATTAGTTCTGGCAGTGTGCGGGGCGCTGCCGCCCGGCTCTGGGCTCATTCGGTTGCAGTGTTATTTCTTTCACATTCAGATAATGAATGAGTCTGACACAACAGGGCACAGGCAGCCCCCTTCCCCGCACTCCGCGTCTGGAGACTGAGCGTCACATAGACGAGTAACAATAGCTATTAATACGCCGGAGGTTCTGCATGGCGCTCATTTTTATTTGACGAGTAGTTTCGCCCCTCTCGCTCGCCTGTCTGTACATGAGAATAATATACATCATCAAATCTCCAGCAATGCAGTATTAACGTTACCAGCTGTCAGCCCAGGGAAGGAGACAGTATTTACTAAGATACAGCTAGAGCCCCAGTATAAGAAAATGTATTGTTGTTATTTAGGGGCCTATTTATCAATAAATATTTGCTGGATATCCCCTGAAGCCCCATTAGAATGCGGGAGGGATGCATAAGATTCACCCTCTATCCCGGGGGGTCCAGAGGAGTACCCGAAAATCTGCCACACCTTCCTGGAGAATATGATATTAAGAATCCTTTGGATGGTTCTAGTACTGGTGACAGCCAGTGCCGTAGGGAGGGGGGGGCGTGTGATTGGTGCTGCCGGCGCCGCCCAGGGCCCTGGGACAGCACCATCCCTGGAATGGCACCCTGCACCCATATTATAATTATCTCTCCGGCGACAGTGTCTACACTGCAAAAAACGGCTGTAAAATGGGCGCCGCGGCCATTTTCCCATCGAATGCGCATGCGCAGTACAGGGAAAATGGCCACCGCGGGCATTTTCCCGGTGACCTGCGCATGCGTCATAGACTCTGGCCACCAGAGTGCGCTGCTGGCCACCAGATGGAGATGAGAGTGCCAATGACGGAAACTGCACACGAGCCCCCTCCTCTCTAGAAACACCCCTGATTGTAGTGCTGGCAAAAAAAGGGCGTGGCCTCACTGGTAGGGGAGTGGGCTCACTGGTAGGGGGCATGGCCTCAAGGGTAGGGGGCATGGCCTCGAGTGTAAAGGGCATGGACTTGCGGTCCGAATCCCCGTTTTAGTCACTCCTGGGGTACCGGAGATGCGGACTGCCCTCGGGGACCACTCTGTGTGCAGTGCCAGCTCTCTCACTGTGTCAGGAGCCAAGTGCTGCATGTAATACTACAGTGCAGCATCCGGCTCCTGTCACTGAGGGCACTTTGGGGTCACATACCTCCCAACATGACCCTCTCCAGGAGGGACACAGTGCTCTGGTCCTGGACTTCCCTGGTAAGAGGCGGGGCTGCAGCACAATTCAAAAGTCAAATAGGGGAGTCACACCCACTGTCATTTCACACACTGCCCAACATCACTGGCTGGGACTCACTGGCAGTTGGTGTGACTCCCCTATTTGAATTTTGGACTGTGCTGCAGCCCCGCCCCTGGAGCCTCCACCAATCATACATTACCAGGGAAGTCCAGGACCAGAGCATTGTGTCCCTCCTGGAGAGGGTCATGTTGGGAGGCACGGGGTCACTCTTTGGCGGGTGTCGCCCGGGTGCAGCCTGCACCCCCCTTGTGACGCCTCTGGCTTCTTGCACATGCGCAGTCAGCAGACCGTGCATACGTAGTGGCGCTAATGGCTTCCGAAGGGGAAGTGCAGTGAGCGCATTAGCGATGTATGTATAAAGAGTGCAGAAGTTGTCCATTAACCCAATCAGCTTCTGCCTATCATTTTATAGCATGTACTTCATAAATCCTACCTCAAAGCTGATTGGTTGCTATGGGCAACTTGTCCACTCTCCTATGGGAGCCCCTGACCCTACATCATACGTGCCTACTTTTGAAAAAGCATGTCAGGGAGAGCGTGAAAGCAGCACCTATGATGAGCGCAGCGGTAAGTTGGGCGTGTACTGCTACATCTGAGAGGCGTGTTATACATGTGATGGGCGTGTACTTCTACATCTGAGGGGCGTGTCATACATGTGATGGGCGTGTACTGCTACATCTGAGAGGTGTGTCATACATGTGATGCGCGTGTACTGCTACATCTGAGAGGCGTGTCATACATGTAATGGGTGTGTACTGCTACATCTGAGGGGCGTGACATACATGTGATGGGCGTGTACTGCTACATCTGAGAGGCGTGTCATACATGTGATGGGCGTGTACTGCTACATCTGTGGGGCGTGTCATACATGTGATGGGCGTGTACTGCTACATCTGAGGGGCATGTCATACATGTGATGGGCGTGTACTGCTACATCTGAGAGGCGTGTCATACATGTGATGGGCGTGTACTGCTACACCTGAGAGGCGTGTTATACATGTGATGGGCGTGTACTTCTACATCTGAGGGGCGTGTCATACATGTAATGGGTGTGTACTGCTACATCTGAGGGGCGTGTCATACATGTGATGGGCGTGTACTGCTACATCTGAGAGGCGTGTCATACATGTGATGGGTGTGTACTGCTACATCTGAGAGGCGTGTCATACATGTGATGGGCGTGTACTGCTACATCTGTGGGGCGTGTCATACATGTGATGGGCGTGTACTGCTACATCTGAGGGGCATGTCATACATGTGATGGGCGTGTACTGCTACATCTTAGGGGCGTGTCATACATGTGATGGGCGTGTACTGCTACACCTGAGGGGCGTGTCATACATGTGATGGGCGTGTACTGCTACATCTGAGAGGCGTGTCATACATGTGATGGGCGTGTACTGCTACATCTGAGGGGCGTGTCATACATGTGATGGGCGTGTACTGCTACATCTTAGGGGCGTGTCATACATGTGATGGGCGTGTACTGCTACATCTGAGAGGCGTGTCATAATACTGACTGACATCCAACTGTTACTGAGCCCCAAAGCAGTTAGTAAGATCTACTTGTTGATGAAAACACAGAGATACTTTTGGAAAATACATGTAGCCATAGGGATCATTGTGCCTTATACCCAATGCAGTGAACTAATACTAATGATCCCATTTGAATGTATATATCGCTGTTTTTTTCTTTTATATAGCAGCTACATACTGTAATGGGGGTAAGGTGCAATCAGGGAGAGATGGCAGGTATGCCCTACATGTGTATATTGTTACATTCAGGTTAAACTTGATTTCTTATTGTCACAATAAGCGGCGATAATAAATTATAATTATTGGGTCTAAAACTCAATAATTAATAAATAATTTATGCCCCTTAAGATGATGATCCATCGTAAAATATGCCGGCTCCCCCCTCCTCCATCTGAATGGGATCATACATCGCATCCCAGATCTGATGAACCTGCGGGAAGATCTGGGGATGCGATGTACGATCCCGCTGGAGCGTGCAGCACGATATCAGGTACGATATCGTGCCCATACACGGCATGATATAGCACCTATATCGTGCCGATCCGTCGGATCGGCACGTATATCGCGCCATGTATGGCCAGCTTTAGTATTTTGCTGGATTCTGATAGAAACATTCCAGCATTTGACAAAGCAGATTTTAATCTAACTGCGATCTGCTGATTTCAGCCATGTATGAAGTGATTAGAAAAAGATAAATGTCTTACCTCGCCACCACATGTGCCACCTCCCCCGCCCCCCTTCCCTGTCACTATACTGTCACAGAACATGGCAGCAAGTACTGTTGGTGTTTTACGTTGCTGAAGTAACACTGTAGCACAGCTAAAGAATAACTTTTACTTTAGTCATATTAATTATAAGAGAAAAACCCTTTCACACATTCTCCCTATACTCCCAAAAATGACTTGAATGTTCCAGGTACTCAGCAGGCGCCTTTCACTAGGAGCCCTCATACATGTGTTATTTAAGGGTCTTTTGTACCTTGCAGCTGCACATTTATAGGGAAGCAGATTTCTAAGGCTCCCAAGCCTCATAATTATTTATAATAGAAAAATCTACACTTTAGCAGACAAATAGTGCACTTTCCATCTTTATTAGACAATGAAGACAATTAAAACCAGGGACCGTTTTAATTAATTCCCAACGTTCTGCTTCACCTTAAAATCTGCTGCCTCTGCATACCTGATGATAGAAGCAGCCGTACACACACATACTGTATATAATTATATATATATATATATATGTATATATATTATATGGAACAGGTGTTAACCCGACTGCTGTCTCTGAGTTTTTTGTGGCACAGCAGGGACAAGTTATCTCAAATGGTTAATAATTGCGACAATGTTGCCCGAAAATATTCAAGGCAATCTCGCGATTATTGCTAAATAGACCCCGATTGTCATTAGGGGTAAGAAGCGGATTATTTTGGCGGTTGTTAGGCAGGGAGTTAAACGTTTGGTGACTATCACTGTGGTTTGTGCTAAGCATTACTCTTTTTACTGCTGCGAAAGCTTTTTATATATCCTGAAGCATCAGCTGTTTTTTGTATTATTATTTTTACTGCTGTCACATCTGTTTAGCTTCGCCATGCCTGTCAGCTCCAAGGTGAAGACGCTTTAATCAGGAGACGTTCTCGGTGACGTGTTGCGCATTTGTGATAGAAGGAGTCACTTTTCAGTCTTAGCTGCCTGTCACCCACGCAGAGCAGCCTTCCTGCCAGGACATTATTCTGGATAGATGTATACTGCGGTATAGTCAGCGACTGAGGCAGACAGCCGGCCTCTCACACACCTCTCATGCAAACCTTTTCCAGAACTGCTATACCTTATACATAAAACTCACTGGTTTGTTTGTTGGTTATGCATTCAGACGCCCCTACACCGATTGGGATGGAACCAACTCGAGGTGGTCCAGTCAGATCAGGCCAGGTTTAGGGTGGTTAGCGTCCCGGTCAGACCTCCCGTTTGTGTACACTGGGCAGAACTTTGACCCGGGGGTTACTGTTGTGAGCATCACACTGGATGGATTTGGATGAAAACTTTACAGAGGGGTAACATTAGATCCCAGAAGACATACTAGAGAGGTTGAGGTCCCGGTCGGACCTCCCGTTGGTGTACGCTGGGCAGAACTTTGACCCAGGGAGCCTGTTCTGGGCCTTCCACTGGATGGATTTGGATGAAAGCTTCACAGAGGGGTGGCAATTGGTCTGGGTGCCTAATGGAGTGGTTGGGGTCCCGGTCGGACATCACGGCGGTGTGAACCGGGCAGAACTTTGACCTGGGGAGCCTGTTCTGGGCCTTCCACTGGATGGACAACATCACATAATAAAACTTACTGAAGATGGCGTTAGCCTATGGGCTACACATCGCATAATTAGCCGGGAGAGGGCGGCTGCACATGTAGTTAGCGGCACCGTGCATGCGCAATGCAATCATGGGCGGTAATGTCATGGCCAGGACGCATTGCACATGCGCTCATTCAGAAATGGGCCCCTCAGTGTTAGACCTGTCCCACTCTGTCAGACACTGGCCAGGATGGAGCTTTGGAGGCCGCACCCATGTGACGCGCGTTCTCTAATCACAGCAAAGTATCTGAGTAACTGTCAGTATGTGATATAACTGTACTGCCATAGTGCTGCGTGTTCTCTGCGGCAGGATTCCTGCTAGGGTTGGTTATGGGAAATGGAAACAGCGTACCTGCCCACTCCTCAGGAATAGGCCTATCTGTGTGCGCTCTAATTCAGTCAGAGAGTGTTCTGTCCATCTGGCTGGCTATGGCCAGGTATGCTCACTCAGCACTAGCGTGCAGGTATTTGTGGTAATAGGCCTCACACCTGTGCTGTCCATGATGAATAAGACAACATCCCCACATTGGCTGACAGGTTCGTTACCAGAGCAAAACAGGTGGAAAGATTTATTCTGCACTAGTCATGATAAATGTCTCCGCCGTAGGTGATAAATGGTGGAAGGCGCAGAAAGGTCAGACAGATGCGCCCCGGCCAATACTGTGACACGGAAAACGGCTTACATTAACATGGGAGTAGAAAGGAAGGTTACATCTGTGCTTCTTAGCCAAGCCTTTATATCAGCAAGTAGAGTTGTTTATTTTCATTGTACTGGAATACAACAGGGTGTAGGGCAGATTGTGATCACTCTAACGCTGGGTTGGGAGAGACAAGGTGGATCCCTCTTTGCAGACCGGTGCGCCTTCCGGTCTGGGCTCCGGGAAACAAACTCTGACAGTTTTCAGAGATTGCTGAGTTCTTTAGGTGGCCACATTGGGCCCCTAATAATGAATGGACCAGTGACAAAAAAGTATACGGAAACAGCGGGCCATAAGGGAGCATGAATAGGCCCTCTAATATAGCCAAGGAACTGTCACGGTATCAGCATGGCAGAGACATTGACATGGATGTTGGTGCCCCAACTGCATTAATGCGAGCCACCTGTCATCCGGAATGTGGGCAGGATAGTGACGCATGTCTTGGTCATGGTGTGCCAGTGGACCTAGCACCTTTTTACCTGCGTTTTAGTTTGGTTCATTTGCATGTGGTCTGTTTGCAAACACTGAGACCGCACGACATTAAGAGGCGCAGGGGCCTCATTCAGGGGTGGGCGCTGCTGCGTCTGCTTTTCTGTTGCCAGAGTTGTTGAGGTGATATCATGTTCAGCACCTGCATATTCTCTGTGACTGTGGCTCTGCGTCTGAGAATGCAGCCGCTGTCGCTGATACACCCCCACAGCACTCCTATTACTCGCCCATGAGTCTGACTTTTTCGCTTTCACTTACCGTCACCTCTCAGTCACCCTCCAGAAACGCCCATCACTTGGCCGCCCTATATCTGATATCATCTTCCTGACCACAACAGCACTCTTGTGCCTACACTGGGCCTGATTCTGACCCGGTCGCAAGCGCTGTGCGCTCGCAACTGAGTCGATGGTGGACCAGTGCGCATGCGCGAGACCGGGATAGCGACGGCACTACATCGCTCCGGGTCTCGCAACAAAGGGGGCGTGCTGTTGATGTTGAGTGGGGCCGGCTCCACTGACATCACGAGTGATGTCAGTGGGAGAGATTTCGGCTCTGTTAGAGCCGAAATCTCTCTGGGGCTTGCGGCAACCAGACCCTACCACAAGGGTCTCGTCGCAAGCCCAATGGTCACGACGGTCTTGACCATCGCGACCATCTTCCTGGCTACTCGCTATAGCTGTGGGTGGTTACTCACAGCTATGCGAGCGGCCAGGAGGCCGTTAAAAAAAAATAGCCCGGCCCTGATTCAGAGCGAGCGGCTCTGAATCAGGGCCACTGTGCGTAAAGCATGCGCTGTAGGGGTTTTCAGGACTTTTTGCGCACGCTCATTTGCAGATAATGACAACGCTACATGGACCATGGCGCTGCATTCGAGTTGCGCGTGCCTCTTAGTCAGGCCCACCAAGCGGCTGAGATGGGGCAAGCGGTAGCTACAATTTGAAGATTGTTATGTTCAGAATATTCTATTGATAAAAAACAACAGGTGACAGAGGATCGATAGCAGAGGATCTGTCTAAAGTCTAAACCTTATACGATATCTACAGTATGTACTTTCCATATTCCAATTCCAGCCTCTGGGCCTGATTCAGAGCCGCTCGTAAGCGGCCGCTCGTTCGCTCCGAGCGATGTTCGCACAACTGCGCATGCGTATGGGTTGTAATACGCATGCACGAACCAGTCATTGCGGTCGGAAATTGTGTGCTCGCAAAATAGCGAATGCCTGCTATTTTGAGTGACAGGATGAGGCGTTTGTGGGTGGTAACAGAGGAAGGTGCTTGAAAACGGGGAGTGGAGATCCGAACGCAGGCGTGCCAAACGGTCAAAACGGGCGTTTTAAGGGTGTGCATAATTAACAAAGCAGCGTCATCGACCATGTCACTTGGTTGTCTTTTAGCCTGAACTGCTCGCATGATTGCGGTAGGAAAATCCTACCACAAGCACTGCGAGCAGTTCATACGCCTTTCGATGTACTCGATTAATCTAATAAATAGCAGAGATGACGTAGGATGCGAGCGGACAGGGGGCGTTTTTTAAAAAATAGCGAGCGCATGTTTCGTTCGCTCGTTCAGACATAGAGGCGTCAACAGACCGCAAAGTGCGAGCGCTCTATTTAAATCTCCGGCCCCTTTTTCTGAACGAGCGAGCGCAAATAGCGTCCGGCTCTGAATCAGACCCTCTGTTGCAGTCCTCACCAATCCATAGGGGAACCATATCCCAGGTTGTGCTGGGGGGATTATTATCCGCAAGACTCGTGATTCTAAATATCATTTCCCTTGTATAAACCAAGATTCCCATCGCTCCCCGGGGATCTGGCGCTTTGCCTCTTCCCCGTCACAGGTCAATCCTTTCACAAACACAATTGTACTGTAATAATACAGGTCTGGAGCAGCATTTCCAAAGCTCCATCAGCAGGCGGTAGGCAGGGAACGGGGAAGGGGGAGATTTTAAGATACCAATCATTTCCCAGGAGCATCGGGCGATCAGAGCTGGAAATTGTAGCAGCGGATCAGAAAAATTATTCCTGACGTGAAAATGGAAGCTGTGACTTATCCTTCAGCAAATTTTCACACGTTCCTCCCAATTTGCGAGATGCGTTGATCACAACAAAAAACCAATCAAGTGTTTATGGGCTGTGGCGCTTAGTATTTTTGATGCAAGGATGAGGCGCAAACTGTCTGCAAATTGACCCCCTGGAACCTGGCAAATTTCTAATCATAAAGTGGATTTTAAAAATGTTTTGCTCAATCCGCCGTTCTCTATTTTAGAGCAAGTTCCTGTAGACTTAGCGAGGGATACGTGCACCAGCTGGAAGGTCCTGATCTCCACCAGGGAATACTGCAGATTAAGGGCCTGATTCAGACCCACTCTCGAGCGGCTGTCCGCTCGCAAGTGGGTCGATGTTATGCACTGAGCATGCGCACGACGGAGGGAGCTCCGTCATGCGCATGCGCCAGACGCGACGAGCGAAGGAAAGTCCTTCGCTCGTTGTGTTTGATCAAAGGGGGCGTGCTGTCGATGTTGATTGACAGCACGCCCCCTTTGGTAGGCGTGCCGGGGGGCGTGCCTCCCTGACGGGGGCGTTCTCACGGGAACGCCTCCCGTCAGAAGCCGGCCCACTGACATCACTAGTGATGTCAGTGGGAGTGATTTTGGCTCTGATAGAGCCAAAATCACTCTGGAGATTGCGGTTGAAAACCTCAACCGCAGGCTCCGGCTCGCAGTTTCGATGGTCGTGATGGTCACGACCATCGCGGCCATCAAAATGCACGCTCGTATAGGCTGTGGGTGGTGACCCACAGCTATACGAGCGTCCAGGAGGACGCTCCATTTTCATGGAGGGCGGCCCTCATTCAGAGCGTGCGCTCTGCTCAGAGCCAAAATCACTCCCACTGACATCACTAGTTATGTCAGTGGGCCGGCTTCTGACGGGAGGCGTTCCCGTGGGAACGCCCCCGTCAGGGAGGCACGCCCCCGGCACGCCCACCAAAGGGGGCGTGCTGTCAATCAACATCGACAGCACGCCCCCTTTGATCAGACACAACGAGCGAAGGACTTTCCTTCGCTCGTCGCGTCTGGCGCATGCGCACGACGGAGCTCCCTCTGTCGTGCGCATGCTCAGTGCATAACATCGACCCACTTGCGAGCGGACAGCCGCTCGCGAGTGGGTCTGAATCAGGCCCTAATTCATTACTGCGGTGACTGAAAACCTGCACAAATATGATCGTTCTCAGAAAACCCCTGAAACACGCTGTATTAGTGGAATCATTTCCTAAGGGATTGGTAAAATCAAATAACTAAATAAATAAAAAAAATGGGCAACCCTAGACAACCAATGTAGGGACTGAAAGAGCGGAGGAGGTTCAATTACAAACGGGGCCCTATCTGCGTGGAGTTTGTATGTTCTCCCTGTGTTTGCGTGGGTTTCCTCTGGGTGCTCCAGTTTCTTTCCACACCAAAACATACTGGTAGAGTAATTGGCTTCTGACAATGAACCCTAGTGTATATGTGTGTATCCACGTGGTAGGGAGATAGAGTGTAAGCTCCAATGAGACCCAGCATACACAATCACAGGCATTACAGCGCCATGCGCTTTTCTCTCACGCCTCCTCTTGCGGCTGAATGGGGGTAACTGACCTGTAATGGGCCTTTCTCACATCAGCAATAGTCAGCGAGGGCATGTGGACGGAATTGCAGGTTATGTGGCTTCGGCCTGAAGTGTAAATACGAGTGATGTCAAATGAATCTTTTGTGCCAAGGATAGGATATATGGATATAGATATAGATATTATATATATATCGGAATCAGTATGATTTACCCAAATCCTGACAGCAGAAGCCTGGCAGGGGTGAAGATCCCGAACGTGGTCCTTTAGGGGTGCCTAACCCCCCCCCCCAAGTGCCTAACCCTAACCTCCCCCCCCAAATGCCTAACCCTAGCCCCCCTCTAAGTGCCTAAACCTAACCCCGCCTTTCCCGCAGCCTAACCCTAAGTCCCCCCCAGGAGCTTCTAACCTAACCACAGCTGTCCGCGCCCGGCGCCTGCCTTACCTTCGACCGGTAAGCTGGGTGTCGTGCTCCCGGCATAGGTCTAATGACAGGCGTCGGGACTTTGACGCCTGTTATTAGACACTTGCCGGGATTAGACAGTCGGGAAGCCGGCGGTCGGGATTACGTCTGTTGGCTTCCCGACTGCTTCCCATATAAGCCACCCCCGTTACCGCTAAGGAGCGGCCACTTGTCTCAAAGACATTTCTGAGACTGCCCGTCTCCGGTGTGCCTCAATCGCAATTCCGCCTCTATCTGTACACCTGCACAGCGCGACACAGAAGCATGCACAGAAGGAAAAGTCGCCCCACTGCGTCCGACATGGGTAATTTGCGTATCTCAGGCCTAACAATAATCTGCACGCTACTGTATAAGTTAAATACCTAAAACATAAAACATTTTTCCAGCGACTGCCTGGTTCAGCCAAGACGCAAATGAATGAGATCACATCTGATCTGGTCTGATTGGATGATGTTTTACCGGTCGTCATTGGACAACACCACATGACTGCGGCTGCGCTCCCGAGGCTGGCCATTTTAATATCACCTCTTATTAGATGAAGTATTCGCTTAGCGATGATAACAGCTCTTTATACAATCAATAGTAATCACTTAATTACTCTGTATATTGTTACTGTGGAAGTTCTGCTTGTTCTTAATTAGATTCTCTGGACAATCTCTATTTAGACGTATGAACTGTTCGCTCCTCCATTTAATTCCAGCCATACATATGTAAATGATTTAAGATTATATCTGCCGACTGGGAGAAAATGTTCCCATTAGTGGAACCGGTTTCCCTGGAAAGCATATAGGACTTTGAAGTTTACTGAGCGTTGAACATTGTCCCAAAAATAAGAAGTACGGTAACAATGACAGAATAATCGTTCTGAGAACACAATGCGCCTTTTATGTTACAGGCTCCTTTCTGAAAGTCAAAATTATAGGTTTGAAAAAAATTTCATAATTTCTCAAAAATGCAGAGTTTTTATGGTATATCCAAAGCGAGATGAGGAAGAACTTTGACCCTTTTCAGTGCAGCTTTCTTAAAATATAAGATTTAATTGAGTATTTCCTCCTCTTTCCATTGTTAATATTAATAATATATATTTACACAGTGAGCTTTATAATTGGGAGCAAATACAGAAAAAAAAAATGCTGCCCATCCACTAGGCGATTATACCTAGCGATGGAGCGATAACGACGGTCGTTATCGCTCCATCGCTTGGTAATCGCCCACAAATCAGGCAGTAAAAGGTTAAAAACGACCAGCGATGCGCGCACCCGCTGGTCATTTGTAACATCAATCATCGCCCGAACATGACGGTCAATCTGACGACCGCATTCAAGTTACCATGTTCGAAGATGATTGATCTGCATACACTGAACGTCTGAACGTTCAGTGTATGCACTTCACCCCGCGAGAGACGACGGCGTTGTAATCGTGCCGTCGTCCCCCGCATCGTTAAATGGATGGGCAGCATAAGAGTAGTAACAGACAGACAAGCAAGACAGGCAGACAGACAAAGCGGCGAGGGGGTGCTGGTCACAAGCTTGCAATCTATAGCGGCACAGAAGTGTGATAGGTGAGGGTAAGTGCCACATATTACATGTTGGTCCAGCCAGATTGGGGGTAAAAAATGCTGAGTGGATCTATGACATCCAGTCACACAGAACACTTGGCCTTAGGGTCAGAGGGTTGTCTGAGCATAGAAAGAAAACACATGTAAGTTTTGTTTGAACTGTGTAGAGGGTGGGAATTTGGTAGAAAGTGCTGGGGGGCGTGGGGGAGGGAGTTACGGAGGTGATTTGGGAATTGGAAAACCTGCCCAAAAATGTTAGTTTTCAGAAAACACTTGAAACATGTTGTATTAAAGTATCATTTCCTAATGGATTGGTAAATAAATAAATAAAAGACATAAGCAACCCTAGATAACCAATATAGGGACTGATAGAGCGGAGGAGGTTAAGTTCCAAATAGGGCCCTATAGGTGGGGCGATTGAATGAACACTAGGGTCTACCTGTGTGTCCATCTATGATGAAATAGATGAAACCAGTCAGCGCTAATTATCCAAAGTAGAGCTGGACTGAAAGTATTGGGATCGATTCAGCAGCTGTCCCAAAAGAACTTTGTAGTTCTTCAACAAAAAAGTTGTAACCAAGAAATGTATAGATAGGGAACTGCGCTATACCAATCACAATATATACTCAATACATACACAATTGCTTAGAGTAAAAATATATACAATTTATTAAACAAGTGGAATAATACTGACATTAATGCATAGGTCCCAGTATCATATAAGACATTTATAATGTGTGAGCTTATGTTCATATGATAATCATAACATAAATGGAATTTATGTGGACACTTCCACTACACATCAGCAGAGACATTGTTGCACATTTTCAGAAAAGTTATTCACAATATTATATCATTCGATCTTTTTTGCAACAAACTTGGAATTTTGTATCAACATATTCCACATTAGAGGATTTATCTTTGGATTATTCATTTATGTCATTGGGACTTTCAGCGTTTTTTCTAATGTTTTCCCTTTATTAAGGGTCGTTATTTTATAATAGTGTTTGTTATGATTATCACATGAGCACAAGCTCACACATTATAAATGTCTTATATGATACTGGGACCATGCACTAATGTGTCAGTATTATACCACTTGTTTAATAAATTGTATATATTTTTACTCTAAGCAATTGTGTATGTATTGAGTATATATTGTGATTGATGTGTCCATGTAGTAGGGAAATAGCAAACTGTTACCAGCAGGCGCCCGGCTCATTCCCTACAGCGCCAGCCGGAGACTGGAGCTCATTCTTAAGTGCCGACTTCTGGATCCTGCAGTGGTTGAAGGGACAGACGTCATTGGGTCACTACTAATGGGGGCACTACTAATGGGGGCATTACCACTGGGGGCACTACTAATGGGAACGCTACTAATGGAGACACTACTAATGGGGGCACTACTAATGGGGTAATTACTCTTGGGTGCACTACTAATGGTGGCATTACTAATGGGGCACTACTAATGGGATAATTACTACTGGGGGCAGTGGCACTACTAATGGGGATGTTACTACTAGGGGCACTACTAATGGGGGCATTACTAATGAGAGGACTACTAGTGGGGGCACTACTAATGGGGGCATTGCATATGGGACATTGCATAAGGGGCACAACTCCCGGGGGCACTGCAGAAGGGGCTCTGCATAAGGGGCACTACTAATGGGGGACTACATAAGGGGCAACACTACTATGGGCACTGCATAAGGGGCACCACTACTGGGGGCACTGCATAAGGTGCACCACTACTGGGGGCACTGCATAAGGGGCACCACTATAAGGGGCATTGAATAAGGGGCATCACTACAGTGGATATTGCATAAGGGGCAGTACTACTGTGTGCATTATGTGTAAGGGACACTACTGCTGTGGGCATTGTATAAGGGGCACTACTACTGTGGGCATTGTATAAGGGGCACTACTACTGTGGGCATTGTGTATTAGGGGCACTAATGTGGGCATTGTGTAAAAGGGGCACTACTGTGTGTCATACAATGAATAAGGGACACTACTATGTGGTGTAATGTGAATCAGGGGCACTATGTGTAATGTGAATAAGATTGTGGTACTGTGTGGCATAATTTAATTTGGGGATTCTATTGTGACCACACCCCATTCATTTGAGACCACACCCCTTTTGCATCTACGGTATGCGCTGTCCCTTTATTGAAAATGTGCAGAGGAAAGGGGAATGGGGCGAGTTCCTCCATGTTTCTAGGACCACTTTAATCATTGGGAAATAGAGTGTGAGCTCCACTGGGGCAGGGGCTGAGATGAAAGTACAGCGCTGCGCAATGTGGGCATGCTATATAAATAACTTAATAAGTAAATAATAAGTAGTATGAGGCCCAGGATATGATTGGGTCCTAAAGACCTGGTGATTATAGCACTTGTATGAGAAGAGAGCGGTCTCAGTGTCACACGCAGTAGAGAGGAGGTTTAGAAGCGAGCATTATCCTAATTAACACACTTATCCGTAGGGACACCACACCACTCTGTAGTCTGTTCAGAGCTGTTACTTAGGAGACTGCAAGCAAATACCACCGCAAGCCCTGGGTGAGAACTACCCATGGCTCAGCAAGGTCTCTCCTCCAACAAGTTGTTTATTTGCAAGCAAAACAGTAAATCGGACAGGTTTCATTTAGTATTAATAGATAATTTATTGCAGATGTACAGATACTGTGGTCTTGCTATGTTATATGGTTGTCAGACTGAAATAATGGGCATATTTAATATAGAATTCAGGGGGATCATTCAGACCCGCTCGCGAGTCAGGACCCTCGCAAGCGGGTCGATGTTGCCCCACTGCGCATGCGCACAACGGAGGGAGCTCCGTCGTGCGCATGCGCGAGACCCGGAAAGCGACGGGCTCTCCGTCGCTCCGGGTCTCGCACCAAAGGGGGCGTGCTGTCGATGTTGATTGACAGCACGCCCCCTTTGGTGGGCGCGCCGGGGGCGTGCCTGCCAGACGGAGGCGTTCCCATGGGAACGCCTACCGTCTGAAGCCGGCCCCACTGACATCACTAGTGATGTCAGTGGGAGTGATTTTGGCTCTGATAGAGCCAAAATCACTCCAGGGCTTGTGGCAGCGAGACCCTACCGCAGGGTATCCGTCGCAAGCCCGATGGTCGCGATGGTCTTGACCATCGCGACCATCATCATGGACGCTCGCATAAGCTGTGGGTGGTCACAAACAGCTATGCGAGCGTCCAGGAGGACGCTCCATTTTCATGGAGGAGGGCCCTGATACAGAGCGAGCGCTCTGGTCAGAGCGTTCGGCTCTGAATCAGGCCCTCAGTTCAAACAGCGACTGAGGGGGAAAATTAACCTTGTTGCACAGTAAAATAGAAAGAAGCTTCTTTCCCAAGAGACAATTCCAATGGAATTCCTCCTTTTTCAAGAAGTGACTTAGGGATCTATTTACTAAGCTGTGTTAGTAGATAAAGTGAACGGTGATTAGGTACCAGCCAATCAGCTCCTAACTGTCATTTTTCAAATACAGCCTGTGACATGGCAGTTAGGAGCTGATTGGCTGGTACTTTTTCTCCGTTCACTTTATCTCCTAATACAGCTTAGTAAATAGATCCCTTAGCCCTGTAGGATACAGGTCTTCTTATACCTGCCAGCACAACAGACGCTTGGACTGTGAAAGGGCTGTGGTCTATCAGTAAAGGAGAAATTTGGGGGGGATCAGGGACTAGGCCGTATTTGTCACGTTTATATGTCCTGGTAATGACAGACTTTCAGCCATTGTGCAAGGTACGCAGAATACAGAAGGTGCAGTCTCACTGTTATTGTGCTTTCCGGTCACTGACTGATATACAGTATAATGTACATTTCATTACACAATATGCTGCATTCTGTCTGAGATGTGGTACCTTGAGAATTTGCCACATTGAGAAGGTGCTTCCATCTGTTACATTGCAGCAAAACACAAACAGACTTGAATATTAAAATAACATCTTGCGATTTAAAACATATGTGCTCTAATCTATGCACACACTGAGAAAGCATGACACATCGCACACATCAGATACATACGTGCTCTAATCCATGCACACACTGAGAAAGCATGACACATCAGATACATATGTGCTCTAATCTATGCACACACTGGGAAAGCATGACACATCGCACACATCATATATATATGTGCTCTAATCCATGCACACACTGAGAAAGCATGACACATCGCACACATCATATATATATGTGCTCTAATCTATGCACACACTGGGAAAGCATGACACATCGCACACATCAGATACATACGTGCTCTAATCTATGCACACACTGAGAAAGCACGACACATCGCACACATCAGATACATACGTGCTCTAATCTGAGGAAGCATGACAATCGCACACATCAGATACATATGTGCTCTAATCTATGCACACACTGAGAAAGCATGACACATCGCACACATCATATATATATGTGCTCTAATCCATGCACACACTGAGAAAGCATGACACATCGCACACATCATATACATATCTGATCTAATCTATGCACACACTGAGAAAGCATGACACATCGCACACGTCAGATACATATGTGCTCTAATCTATGCACACACTGAGAAAGCATGACACATCGTACACATCAGATACATATGTGCTCTAATCTATGCACACACTGAGAAAGCATGACACATCGCACACATCAGATACATACGTGCTCTAATCTATGCACACACTGAGAAAGCATGACACATCGCACACATCAGATACATACGTGCTCTAATCTATGCACACACTGAGAAAGCATGACACATCACACACATCAGATACATATGTGCTCTAATCTATGCACACACTAAGAAAGCATGACACATCGCACACATCATATATATGTGCTCTAATCTATGCACACACTGAGAAAGCATGACACATCGCACACATCAGATACATACATGCTCTAATCTATGCACACACTGAGAAAGCATGACACATCGCACACATCATATATATGTGCTCTAATCTATGCACACACTAAGAAAGCATGACACATCGCACACATCATATATATGTGCTCTAATCCATGCACACACTGAGAAAGCATGACACATCATATATATATGTGCTCTAATCTATGCACACACTGAGAAAGCATGACACATCGCACACATCATATACATATGTGCTCTAATCTATGCACACACTGAGAAAGCATGACACATCGCACACATCATATACATATATGCTCTAATCTATGCACACACTGAGAAAGCATGACACATCGCACACATCATATATATATGTGCTCTAATCTATGCACACACTGAGAAAGCATGACACATTGCACACATCATATATATATGTGCTCTAATCTATGCACACACTGAGAAAGCATGACACATCGCACACATGAAATACATATGTGCTCTACTCTATGCACACACTAAGAAAGCATGACACATCGCACACATCATATATATGTGCCCTGATCTATGCACACACTGAGAAAGCATGACACATCGCACACATCATATACATATGTGCTCTAATCTATGCACACACTAAGAAAGCATGACACATCACACACATCATATATATGTGCTCTAATCTATGCACACACTGAGAAAGCATGACAATCGCACACATCATATACATATCTGCTCTAATCTATGCACACACTGAGGAAGCATGACACATTGCACACATCATATACATATCTGCTCTAATCTATGCACACACTAAGAAAGCATGACACATCGCACACATCATATATATGTGCTCTAATCTATGCACACACTGAGAATGCATGACACATCGCACACATCATATACATATGTGCTCTAATCTATGCACACACTGAGAAAGCATGACACATCGTACACATCAGATACATATGTGGCCTAATCCATGCACACACTGAGAAAGCATGACATATCGCACACATCAGATACATATGTGCTCTAATCTATGCACACACTGAGAAAGCATGACACATCGCACACATCATATACATATATGCTCTAATCTATGCACACACTGAGAAAGCATGACACATCGCACACATCATATATATATGTGCTCTAATCCATGCACACACTGAGAAAGCATGACACATCGCACACATCAGATACATATGTGCTCTAATCTATGCACACACTGAGAAAGCATGACACATTGCACACATCATATATATGTGCTCTAATCTATGCACACACTAAGAAAGCATGACACATCGCACACATCATATATATGTGCTCTAATCCATGCACACACTGAGAAAGCATGACACATCATATATATATGTGCTCTAATCTATGCACACACTGAGAAAGCATGACACATCGCACACATCATATACATATGTGCTCTAATCTATGCACACACTGAGAAAGCATGACACATCGCACACATCATATATATATGTGCTCTAATCCATGCACACACTGAGAAAGCATGACACATCGCACACATCAGATACATATGTGCTCTAATCTATGCACACACTGAGAAAGCATGACACATTGCACACATCGTATATATATGTGCTCTAATCTATGCAGACACTGAGAAAGCATGACACATCGCACACATGAGATACATATGTGCTCTACTCTATGCACACACTAAGAAAGCATGACACATCGCACACATCATATATATGTGCCCTGATCTATGCACACACTGAGAAAGCATGACACATCGCACACATCATATACATATGTGCTCTAATCTATGCACACACTAAGAAAGCATGACACATCACACACATCATATATATGTGCTCTAATCTATGCACACACTGAGAAAGCATGACACATCGCACACATCATATACATATCTGCTCTAATCTATGCACACACTGAGAAAGCATGACACATCGCACACATCATATATATGTGCTCTAATCTATGCACACACTCAGAAAGCATGACACATCGTACACATCAGATACATATGTGGCCTAATCCATGCACACACTGAGAAAGCATGACATATCGCACACATCATATATATGTGCTCTAATCTATGCACACACTGAGAAAGCATGACACATCGCACACATCATATACATATCTGCTCTAATCTATGCACACACTGAGAAAGCATGACACATCGCACACATCATATACATATGTGCTCTAATCTATGCACACACTGAGAAAGCATGACACATCGTACACATCAGATACATATGTGGCCTAATCCATGCACACACTGAGAAAGCATGACATATCGCACACATCAGATACATATGTGCTCTAATCTATGCACAAACTGAGAAAGCATGACACATCACACACATCAGATACATATGTGCTCTAATCTATGCACACACTGAGAAAGCACGACATATCGCACACATCAGATACATACGTGCTCTAATCTATGCACACACTGAGAAAGCATGACACATCGCACACATCAGATACATATGTGCTCTAATCTATGCACACACTGAGAAAGCATGACACATTGCACACATCAGATACATATGTGCTTTAATCTACGCACACACTGAGAAAGCATGACACATCGCACACATCAGATACATACGTGCTCTAATCTACGCACACACTGAGAAAGCATGACACATCGCACACATCATATACATATGTGCTCTAATCTATGCACACACTGAGAAAGCATGACACATCACACACATCAGATACATATGTGCTCTAATCTATGCACACACTGAGAAAGCATGACACATCGCACACATCATATATATATGTGCTCTAATCTATGCACAAACTGAGAAAGCATGACACATCGCACACATCAGATACATACGTGCTCTAATCTATGCACACACTGAGAAAGCATGACACATCACACACATCAGATACATATGTGCTCTAATCTATGCACACACTGAGAAAGCATGACACATCGCACACATCATATATATATGTGCTCTAATCTATGCACACACTGAGAAAGCATGACACATCGCACACATCAGATACATATGTGCTCTAATCTATGCACACACTGAGAAAGCATGACACATCGCACACATCATATACATATGTGCTCTAATCCATGCACACACTGAGAAAGCATGACACATCGCACACATCATATATATATGTGCTCTATTCTATGCACACACTGAGAAAGCATGACACATCGCACACATCATATATATATGTGCTCTAATCTATGCACACACTGGGAAAGCATGACACATCGCACACATCAGATACATATGTGCTCTAATCTATGCACACACTAAGAAAGCATGACACATCGCACACATCATATACATATGTGCTCTAATCTATGCACACACTGAGGAAGCATGACAATCGCACACATCAGATACATATGTGCTCTAATCTATGCACACACTGAGAAAGCATGACAATCGCACACATCAGATACATATGTGCTCTAATCTATGCACACACTGAGAAAGCATGACACATCGCACACATCATATACATATGTGCTCTAATCTATGCACACACTGAGAAAGCATGACACATCGCACACATCATATACATATGTGCTCTAATCTATGCACACACTGAGAAAGCATGACACATCGCACACATCATATATATATGTGCTCTAATCCATGCACACACTGAGAAAGCATGACACATCGTACACATCAGCTACATACGTGCTCTAATCTATGCACACACTGAGAAAGCATGACACATGGCACACATCATATACATATCTGCTCTAATCTATGCACACACTGAGAAAGCATGACACATCGCACACATCAGATACATATGTGCTCTAATCTATGCACATACTGAGAAAGCATGACACATCGCACACATCATATACATATGTGCTCTAATCCATGCACACACTGAGAAAGCATGACACATCGCACACATCAGATACATACATGCTCTAATCTATGCACACACTGAGAAAGCATGACACATCGCACACATCATATATATGTGCTCTAATCTATGCACACACTAAGAAAGCATGACACATCGCACACATCATATATATGTGCTCTAATCCATGCACACACTGAGAAAGCATGACACATCATATATATATGTGCTCTAATCTATGCACACACTGAGAAAGCATGACACATCGCACACATCATATACATATGTGCTCTAATCTATGCACACACTGAGAAAGCATGACACATCGCACACATCATATACATATATGCTCTAATCTATGCACACACTGAGAAAGCATGACACATCGCACATATCATATATATATATGTGCTCTAATCCATGCACACACTGAGAAAGCATGACACATCGCACACATCAGATACATATGTGCTCTAATCTATGCACACACTGAGAATGCATGACACATTGCACACATCATATATATATGTGCTCTAATCTATGCACACACTGAGAAAGCATGACACATCGCACACATGAGATACATATGTGCTCTACTCTATGCACACACTAAGAAAGCATGACACATCGCACACATCATATATATGTGCCCTGATCTATGCACACACTGAGAAAGCATGACACATCGCACACATCATATACATATGTGCTCTAATCTATGCACACACTAAGAAAGCATGACACATCGCACACATCATATATATGTGCTCTAATCTATGCACACACTGAGAAAGCATGACACATCGCACACATCATATACATATGTGCTCTAATCTATGCACACACTGAGAAAGCATGATACATCGCACACATCAGATACATATGTGGCCTAATCCATGCACACACTGAGAAAGCATGACACATCGCACACATCAGCTACATATGTGCTCTAATCTATGCACACACTAAGAAAGCATGACACATCGCACACATCATATACATATGTGCTCTAATCTATGCACACACTGAGGAAGCATGACAATCGCACACATCAGATACATATGTGCTCTAATCTATGCACACACTGAGAAAGCATGACAATCGCACACATCAGATACATATGTGCTCTAATCTATGCACACACTGAGAAAGCATGACACATCGCACACATCATATACATATGTGCTCTAATCTATGCACACACTGAGAAAGCATGACACATCGCACACATCATATACATATGTGCTCTAATCTATGCACACACTGAGAAAGCATGACACATCGCACACATCATATATATATGTGCTCTAATCCATGCACACACTGAGAAAGCATGACACATCGTACACATCAGCTACATACGTGCTCTAATCTATGCACACA
The DNA here is from genome assembly GCA_031769625.1 of Taudactylus pleione. Classification (NCBI taxonomy): domain Eukaryota; kingdom Metazoa; phylum Chordata; class Amphibia; order Anura; family Myobatrachidae; genus Taudactylus; species Taudactylus pleione. The sequence goes on along the minus strand of JAUIMM010000849.1, from coordinate 643,438 downwards.
CTGAGAAAGCATGACACATGGCACACATCATATACATATCTGCTCTAATCTATGCACACACTGAGAAAGCATGACACATCGCACACATCAGATACATATGTGCTCTAATCTATGCACATACTGAGAAAGCATGACACATCGCACACATCATATACATATGTGCTCTAATCCATGCACACACTGAGAAAGCATGACACATCGCACACATCAGATACATACATGCTCTAATCTATGCACACACTGAGAAAGCATGACACATCGCACACATCATATATATGTGCTCTAATCTATGCACACACTAAGAAAGCATGACACATCGCACACATCATATATATGTGCTCTAATCCATGCACACACTGAGAAAGCATGACACATCATATATATATGTGCTCTAATCTATGCACACACTGAGAAAGCATGACACATCGCACACATCATATACATATGTGCTCTAATCTATGCACACACTGAGAAAGCATGACACATCGCACACATCATATACATATATGCTCTAATCTATGCACACACTGAGAAAGCATGACACATCGCACATATCATATATATATATGTGCTCTAATCCATGCACACACTGAGAAAGCATGACACATCGCACACATCAGATACATATGTGCTCTAATCTATGCACACACTGAGAATGCATGACACATTGCACACATCATATATATATGTGCTCTAATCTATGCACACACTGAGAAAGCATGACACATCGCACACATGAGATACATATGTGCTCTACTCTATGCACACACTAAGAAAGCATGACACATCGCACACATCATATATATGTGCCCTGATCTATGCACACACTGAGAAAGCATGACACATCGCACACATCATATACATATGTGCTCTAATCTATGCACACACTAAGAAAGCATGACACATCACACACATCATATATATGTGCTCTAATCTATGCACACACTGAGAAAGCATGACACATCGCACACATCATATACATATCTGCTCTAATCTATGCACACACTAAGAAAGCATGACACATCGCACACATCATATATATGTGCTCTAATTTATGCACACACTGAGAAAGCATGACACATCGCACACATCATATACATATGTGCTCTAATCTATGCACACACTGAGAAAGCATGACACATCGTACACATCAGATACATATGTGGCCTAATCCATGCACACACTGAGAAAGCATGACATATCGCACACATCAGATACATATGTGCTCTAATCTATGCACACACTGAGAAAGCATGACACATCGCACACATCATATACATATATGCTCTAATCTATGCACACACTGAGAAAGCATGACACATCGCACACATCATATATATATGTGCTGTAATCCATGCACACACTGAGAAAGCATGACACATCGCACACATCAGATACATATGTGCTCTAATCTATGCACACACTGAGAAAGCATGACACATTGCACACATCATATATATGTGCTCTAATCTATGCACACACTAAGAAAGCATGACACATCGCACACATCATATATATGTGCTCTAATCCATGCACACACTGAGAAAGCATGACACATCATATATATATGTGCTCTAATCTATGCACACACTGAGAAAGCATGACACATCGCACACATCATATACATATGTGCTCTAATCTATGCACACACTGAGAAAGCATGACACATCGCACACATCATATACATATATGCTCTAATCTATGCACACACTGAGAAAGCATGACACATCGCACACATCATATATATATGTGCTCTAATCCATGCACACACTGAGAAAGCATGACACATCGCACACATCAGATACATATGTGCTCTAATCTATGCACACACTGAGAAAGCATGACACATTGTACACATCATATATATATGTGCTCAAATCTATGCACACACTGAGAAAGCATGACACATCGCACACATGAGATACATATGTGCTCTACTCTATGCACACACTAAGAAAGCATGACACATCGCACACATCATATATATGTGCCCTGATCTATGCACACACTGAGAAAGCATGACACATCGCACACATCATATACATATGTGCTCTAATCTATGCACACACTAAGAAAGCATGACACATCACACACATCATATATATGTGCTCTAATCTATGCACACACTGAGAAAGCATGACACATCGCACACATCATATACATATCTGCTCTAATCTATGCACACACTAAGAAAGCATGACACATCGCACACATCATATATATGTGCTCTAATCTATGCACACACTGAGAAAGCATGACACATCGCACACATCATATACATATGTGCTCTAATCTATGCACACACTGAGAAAGCATGACACATCGTACACATCAGATACATATGTGGCCTAATCCATGCACACACTGAGAAAGCATGACATATCGCACACATCAGATACATATGTGCTCTAATCTATGCACAAACTGAGAAAGCATGACACATCACACACATCAGATAAATATGTGCTCTAATCTATGCACACACTGAGAAAGCACGACATATCGCACACATCAGATACATACGTGCTCTAATCTATGCACACACTGAGAAAGCATGACACATCGCACACATCAGATACATATGTGCTCTAATCTATGCACACACTGAGAAAGCATGACACATTGCACACATCAGATACATATGTGCTTTAATCTACGCACACACTGAGAAAGCATGACACATCGCACACATCAGATACATACGTGCTCTAATCTACGCACACACTGAGAAAGCATGACACATCGCACACATCATATACATATGTGCTCTAATCTATGCACACACTGAGAAAGCATGACACATCACACACATCAGATACATGTGTGCTCTAATCTATGCACACACTGAGAAAGCATGACACATCGCACACATCATATATATATGTGCTCTAATCTATGCACACACTGAGAAAGCATGACACATCGCACACATCAGATACATACGTGCTCTAATCTATGCACACACTGAGAAAGCATGACACATCACACACATCAGATACATATGTGCTCTAATCTATGCACACACTAAGAAAGCATGACACATCGCACACATCATATATATATGTGCTCTAATCTATGCACACACTAAGAAAGCATGACACATCGCACACATCATATATATATGTGCTCTAATCTATGCACACACTGAGAAAGCATGACACATCGCACACATCAGATACATATGTGCTCTAATCTATGCACACACTGAGAAAGCATGACACATCGCACACATCATATACATATGTGCTCTAATCCATGCACACACTGAGAAAGCATGACACATCGCACACATCATATACATATGTGCTCTAATCTATGCACACACTGAGAAAGCATGACACATCGCACACATCATATATATATGTGCTCTAATCTATGCACACACTGGGAAAGCATGACACATCGCACACATCAGATACATACGTGCTCTAATCTATGCACACACTGAGAAAGCATGACACATCACACACATCAGATACATATGTGCTCTAATCTATGCACACACTGAGAAAGCATGACACATCGCACACATCATATATATATGTGCTCTAATCTATGCACACACTGAGAAAGCATGACACATCGCACACATCAGATACATATGTGCTCTAATCTATGCACACACTGAGAAAGCATGACACATCGCACACATCATATACATATGTGCTCTAATCCATGCACACACTGAGAAAGCATGACACATCGCACACATCATATATATATGTGCTCTAATCTATGCACACACTGAGAAAGCATGACACATCGCACACATCATATATATATGTGCTCTAATCTATGCACACACTGGGAAAGCATGACACATCGCACACATCAGATACATACGTGCTCTAATCTATGCACACACTGAGAAAGCACGACACATCGCACACATCAGATACATACGTGCTCTAATCTATGCACACACTGAGTAAGCATGACACATCACATACATCAGATACATATGTGCTCTAATCTATGCACACACTGAGAAAGCATGACACATCGCACACATCATATATATATGTGCTCTAATCTATGCACACACTGAGAAAGCATGACACATCGCACACATCAGATACATATGTGCTCTAATCTATGCACACACTGAGAAAGCATGACACATCGCACACATCATATACATATGTGCTCTAATCCATGCACACACTGAGAAAGCATGACACATCGCACACATCATATATATATGTGCTCTAATCTATGCACACACTGAGAAGGCATGACACATCGCACACATCATATATATATGTGCTCTAATCTATGCACACACTGGGAAAGCATGACACATCGCACACATCAGATACATACGTGCTCTAATCTATGCACACACTGAGAAAGCACGACACATCGCACACATCAGATACATATGTGCTCTAATCTATGCACACACTGAGAAAGCATGACACATCGCACACATCATATACATATGTGCTCTAATCTATGCACACACTGAGAAAGCATGACACATCGTACACATCAGATACATATGTGGCCTAATCCATGCACACACTGAGAAAGCATGACATATCGCACACATCAGATACATATGTGCTCTAATCTATGCACAAACTGAGAAAGCATGACACATCACACACATCAGATAAATATGTGCTCTAATCTATGCACACACTGAGAAAGCACGACATATCGCACACATCAGATACATACGTGCTCTAATCTATGCACACACTGAGAAAGCATGACACATCGCACACATCAGATACATATGTGCTCTAATCTATGCACACACTGAGAAAGCATGACACATTGCACACATCAGATACATATGTGCTTTAATCTACGCACACACTGAGAAAGCATGACACATCGCACACATCAGATACATACGTGCTCTAATCTACGCACACACTGAGAAAGCATGACACATCGCACACATCATATACATATGTGCTCTAATCTATGCACACACTGAGAAAGCATGACACATCACACACATCAGATACATGTGTGCTCTAATCTATGCACACACTGAGAAAGCATGACACATCGCACACATCATATATATATGTGCTCTAATCTATGCACACACTGAGAAAGCATGACACATCGCACACATCAGATACATACGTGCTCTAATCTATGCACACACTGAGAAAGCATGACACATCACACACATCAGATACATATGTGCTCTAATCTATGCACACACTAAGAAAGCATGACACATCGCACACATCATATATATATGTGCTCTAATCTATGCACACACTGAGAAAGCATGACACATCGCACACATCAGATACATATGTGCTCTAATCTATGCACACACTGAGAAAGCATGACACATCGCACACATCATATACATATGTGCTCTAATCCATGCACACACTGAGAAAGCATGACACATCGCACACATCATATACATATGTGCTCTAATCTATGCACACACTGAGAAAGCATGACACATCGCACACATCATATATATATGTGCTCTAATCTATGCACACACTGGGAAAGCATGACACATCGCACACATCAGATACATACGTGCTCTAATCTATGCACACACTGAGAAAGCATGACACATCACACACATCAGATACATATGTGCTCTAATCTATGCACACACTGAGAAAGCATGACACATCGCACACATCATATATATATGTGCTCTAATCTATGCACACACTGAGAAAGCATGACACATCGCACACATCAGATACATATGTGCTCTAATCTATGCACACACTGAGAAAGCATGACACATCGCACACATCATATACATATGTGCTCTAATCCATGCACACACTGAGAAAGCATGACACATCGCACACATCATATATATATGTGCTCTAATCTATGCACACACTGAGAAAGCATGACACATCGCACACATCATATATATATGTGCTCTAATCTATGCACACACTGGGAAAGCATGACACATCGCACACATCAGATACATACGTGCTCTAATCTATGCACACACTGAGAAAGCACGACACATCGCACACATCAGATACATACGTGCTCTAATCTATGCACACACTGAGAAAGCATGACACATCACACACATCAGATACATATGTGCTCTAATCTATGCACACACTGAGAAAGCATGACACATCGCACACATCATATATATATGTGCTCTAATCTATGCACACACTGAGAAAGCATGACACATCGCACACATCAGATACATATGTGCTCTAATCTATGCACACACTGAGAAAGCATGACACATCGCACACATCATATACATATGTGCTCTAATCCATGCACACACTGAGAAAGCATGACACATCGCACACATCATATATATATGTGCTCTAATCTATGCACACACTGAGAAGGCATGACACATCGCACACATCATATATATATGTGCTCTAATCTATGCACACACTGGGAAAGCATGACACATCGCACACATCAGATACATACGTGCTCTAATCTATGCACACACTGAGAAAGCACGACACATCGCACACATCAGATACATATGTGCTCTAATCTATGCACACACTGAGAAAGCATGACACATCGCACACATCATATACATATCTGCTCTAATCTATGCACACACTGAAAAAGCATGACACATCGCACACATCATATACATATGTGCTCTAATCCATGCACACACTGAGAAAGCATGACACATCGCACACATCAGCTACATATGTGCTCTAATCTATGCACACACTAAGAAAGCATGACACATCGCACACATCATATACATATGTGCTCTAATCTATGCACACACTGAGAAAGCATGACACATCGCACACATCATATACATATGTGCTCTAATCTATGCACACACTGAGGAAGCATGACAATCGCACACATCAGATACATATGTGCTCTAATCTATGCACACACTGAGAAAGCATGACAATCGCACACATCAGATACATATGTGCTCTAATCTATGCACACACTGAGAAAGCATGACACATCGCACACATCATATACATATGTGCTCTAATCTATGCACACACTGAGAAAGCATGACACATCGCACACATCATATATATATGTGCTCTAATCCATGAACACACTGAGAAAGCATGACACATCGTACACATCAGCTACATACGTGCTCTAATCTATGCACACACTGAGAAAGCATGACACATGGCACACATCATATACATATCTGCTCTAATCTATGCACACACTGAGAAAGCATGACACATCGCACACATCAGATACATATGTGCTCTAATCTATGCACATACTGAGAAAGCATGACACATCGCACACATCATATACATACATGCTCTAATCTATGCACACACTGAGAAAGCATGACACATCGCACACATCATATATATGTGCTCTAATCTATGCACACACTAAGAAAGCATGACACATCGCACACATCATATATATGTGCTCTAATCCATGCACACACTGAGAAAGCATGACACATCATATATATATGTGCTCTAATCTATGCACACACTGAGAAAGCATGACACATCGCACACATCATATACATATGTGCTCTAATCTATGCACACACTGAGAAAGCATGACACATCGCACACATCATATACATATATGCTCTAATCTATGCACACACTGAGAAAGCATGACACATCGCACACATCATATATATATATGTGCTCTAATCCATGCACACACTGAGAAAGCATGACACATCACACACATCAGATACATATGTGCTCTAATCTATGCACACACTGAGAAAGCATGACACATTGCACACATCATATATATATGTGCTCTAATCTATGCACACACTGAGAAAGCATGACACATCGCACACATGAGATACATATGTGCTCTACTCTATGCACACACTAAGAAAGCATGACACATCGCACACATCATATATATGTGCCCTGATCTATGCACACACTGAGAAAGCATGACACATCGCACACATCATATACATATGTGCTCTAATCTATGCACACACTAAGAAAGCATGACACATCACACACATCATATATATGTGCTCTAATCTATGCACACACTGAGAAAGCATGACACATCGCACACATCATATACATATCTGCTCTAATCTATGCACACACTAAGAAAGCATGACACATCGCACACATCATATATATGTGCTCTAATCTATGCACACACTGAGAAAGCATGACACATCGCACACATCATATACATATGTGCTCTAATCTATGCACACACTGAGAAAGCATGACACATCGTACACATCAGATACATATGTGGCCTAATCCATGCACACACTGAGAAAGCATGACATATCGCACACATCAGATACATATGTGCTCTAATCTATGCACACACTGAGAAAGCATGACACATCGCACACATCATATATATATGTGCTGTAATCCATGCACACACTGAGAAAGCATGACACATCGCACACATCAGATACATATGTGCTCTAATCTATGCACACACTGAGAAAGCATGACACATTGCACACATCATATATATGTGCTCTAATCTATGCACACACTAAGAAAGCATGACACATCGCACACATCATATATATGTGCTCTAATCCATGCACACACTGAGAAAGCATGACACATCATATATATATGTGCTCTAATCTATGCACACACTGAGAAAGCATGACACATCGCACACATCATATACATATGTGCTCTAATCTATGCACACACTGAGAAAGCATGACACATCGCACACATCATATACATATATGCTCTAATCTATGCACACACTGAGAAAGCATGACACATCGCACACATCATATATATATGTGCTCTAATCCATGCACACACTGAGAAAGCATGACACATCGCACACATCAGATACATATGTGCTCTAATCTATGCACACACTGAGAAAGCATGACACATTGCACACATCATATATATATGTGCTCTAATCTATGCACACACTGAGAAAGCATGACACATCGCACACATGAGATACATATGTGCTCTACTCTATGCACACACTAAGAAAGCATGACACATCGCACACATCATATATATGTGCCCTGATCTATGCACACACTGAGAAAGCATGACACATCGCACACATCATATACATATGTGCTCTAATCTATGCACACACTAAGAAAGCATGACACATCACACACATCATATATATGTGCTCTAATCTATGCACACACTGAGAAAGCATGACACATCGCACACATCATATACATATCTGCTCTAATCTATGCACACACTAAGAAAGCATGACACATCGCACACATCATATATATGTGCTCTAATCTATGCACACACTGAGAAAGCATTAACCATCGCACACATCATATACATATGTGCTCTAATCTATGCACACACTGAGAAAGCATGACACATCGTACACATCAGATACATATGTGGCCTAATCCATGCACACACTGAGAAAGTATGACATATCGCACACATCAGATACATATGTGCTCTAATCTATGCACAAACTGAGAAAGCATGACACATCACACACATCAGATAAATATGTGCTCTAATCTATGCACACACTGAGAAAGCACGACATATCGCACACATCAGATACATACGTGCTCTAATCTATGCACACACTGAGAAAGCATGACACATCGCACACATCAGATACATATGTGCTCTAATCTATGCACACACTGAGAAAGCATGACACATCACACACATCAGATACATATGTGCTCTAATCTATGCACACACTGAGAAAGCATGACACATTGCACACATCAGATACATATGTGCTTTAATCTACGCACACACTGAGAAAGCATGACACATCGCACACATCAGATACATACGTGCTCTAATCTACGCACACACTGAGAAAGCATGACACATCGCACACATCATATACATATGTGCTCTAATCTATGCACACACTGAGAAAGCATGACACATCACACACATCAGATACATATGTGCTCTAATCTATGCACACACTGAGAAAGCATGACACATCGCACACATCATATATATATGTGCTCTAATCTATGCACACACTGAGAAAGCATGACACATCGCACACATCAGATACATACGTGCTCTAATCTATGCACACACTGACAAAGCATGACACATCACACACATCAGATACATATGTGCTCTAATCTATGCACACACTGAGAAAGCATGACACATCGCACACATCATATATATATGTGCTCTAATCTATGCACACACTGAGAAAGCATGACACATCGCACACATCAGATACATATGTGCTCTAATCTATGCACACACTGAGAAAGCATGACACATCGCACACATCATATACATATGTGCTCTAATCCATGCACACACTGAGAAAGCATGACACATCGCACACATCATATACATATGTGCTCTAATCTATGCACACACTGAGAAAGCATGACACATCGCACACATCATATATATATGTGCTCTAATCTATGCACACACTGGGAAAGCATGACACATCGCACACATCAGATACATACGTGCTCTAATCTATGCACACACTGAGAAAGCACGACACATCGCACACATCAGATACATATGTGCTCTTATCTATGCACACACTGAGAAAGCATGACACATCGCACACATCATATACATATCTGCTCTAATCTATGCACACACTGAGAAAGCATGACACATCGCACACATCATATACATATGTGCTCTAATCCATGCACACACTGAGAAAGCATGACACATCGCACACATCAGCTACATATGTGCTCTAATCTATGCACACACTAAGAAAGCATGACACATCGCACACATCATATACATATGTGCTCTAATCTATGCACACACTGAGAAAGCATGACACATCGCACACATCATATACATATGTGCTCTAATCTATGCACACACTGAGGAAGCATGACAATCGCACACATCAGATACATATGTGCTCTAATCTATGCACACACTGAGAAAGCATGACAATTGCACACATCAGATACATATGTGCTCTAATCTATGCACACACTGAGAAAGCATGACACATCGCACACATCATATACATATGTGCTCTAATCTATGCACACACTGAGAAAGCATGACACATCGCACACGTCATATATATATGTGCTCTAATCCATGCACACACTGAGAAAGCATGACATATCGTACACAACAGCTACATACGTGCTCTAATCTATGCACACACTGAGAAAGCATGACACATGGCACACATCATATACATATCTGCTCTAATCTATGCACACACTGAGAAAGCATGACACATCGCACACATCAGATACATATGTGCTCTAATCTATGCACATACTGAGAAAGCATGACACATCGCACACATCATATACATATGTGCTCTAATCCATGCACACACTGAGAAAGCATGACACATCGCACACATCAGCTACATATGTGCTCTAATCCATGCACACACTAAGAAAGCATGACACATCGCACACATCATATACATATGTGCTCTAATCTATGCACACACTGAGAAAGCATGACAAATCGCACACATCATATACATATGTGCTCTAATCTATGTACACACTGAGAAAGCATGACACATCGCACACATCATATACATATGTGCTCTAATCTATGCACACACTGAGAAAGCATGACACATCGCACACATCAGATACATATGTGCTCTAATCTATGCACACACTGAGAAAGCATGACACATCGCACACATCATATACATATGTGCTCTAATCTATGCACACACTGAGAAAGCATGACAATCGCACACATCAGATACATATGTGCTCTAATCTATGCACACACTGAGAAAGCATGACAATCGCACACATCAGATACATATGTGCTCTAATCTATGCACACATTGAGAAAGTATGACACACCGCACACATCAGATACATATGTGCTCTAATCTATGCACACACTGAGAAAGCATGACACATCGCACACATCATATATATATGTGCTATAATCCATGCACACACTGAGAAAGCATGACACATCGCACACATCATATACATATCTGATCTAATCTATGCACACACTGAGAAAGCATGACACATCGCACACGTCAGATACATATGTGCTCTAATCTATGCACACACTGAGAAAGCATGACACATCGTACACATCAGCTAAATATGTGCTCTAATCTATGCACACACTGAGAAAGCATGACACATCGCACACATCAGATACATATGTGCTCTAATGTATGCACACACTGAGAAAGCATGACACATCGCACACATCATATACATATCTGCTCTAATCTATGCACACACTGAGAAAGCATGACACATCGCACACATCATATATATATGTGCTCTAATCCATGCACACACTGAGAAAGCATGACACATCGCACACATCATATACATATCTGATCTAATCTATGCACACACTGAGAAAGCATGACACATCGCACACGTCAGATACATATGTGCTCTAATCTATGCACACACTGAGAAAGCATGACACATCGTACACATCAGATACATATGTGCTCTAATCCATGCACACACTGAGAAAGCATGACACATGTGGCACACATCAGCTACATATGTGCTCTAATCTATGCACACACTGAGAAAGCATGACACATCGCACACATCAGATACATACGTGCTCTAATCTATGCACACACTGAGAAAGCATGACACATCGCACACATCAGATACATACGTGCTCTAATCCATGCACACACTGAGAAAGCATGACACATCATATATATATGTGCTCTAATCTATGCACACACTGGGAAAGCATGACACATCGCACACATCATATATATATGTGCTCTAATCCATACACACACTGAGAAAGCATGACACATCGCACACATCATATATATATGTGCTCTAATCTATGCACACACTGGGAAAGCATGACACATCGCACACATCAGATACATACGTGCTCTAATCTATGCACACACTGAGAAAGCACGACACATCGCACACATCAGATACATACGTGCTCTAATCTATGCACACACTGAGAAAGCATGACACATCACACACATCAGATACATATGTGCTCTAATCTATGCACACACTAAGAAAGCATGACACATCGCACACATCATATATATGTGCTCTAATCTATGCACACACTGAGAAAGCATGACACATCGCACACATCAGGTACATACGTGCTCTAATCTATGCACACACTGAGAAAGCATGACACATCGCACACATCATATACATATCTGCTCTAATCTATGCACACACTGAGAAAGCATGACACATCGCACACATCATATACATATATGCTCTAATCTATGCACACACTGAGAAAGCATGACACATCGCACACATCATATATATATGTGCTCTAATCTATGCACACACTGAGAAAGCATGACACAACGCAATCATCAGATACATATGTGCTCTAATCTATGCACACACTAAGAAAGCATGACACATTGCACACATCATATATATATGTGCTCTTATCTATGCACACACTGAGAAAGCATGACACATCGCACACATGAGATACATATGTGCTCTACTCTATGCACACACTAAGAAAGCATGACACATCGCACACATCATATATATGTGCCCTAATCTATGCACACACTGAGAAAGCATGACACATTGCACACATCATATACATATGTGCTCTAATCTATGCACACACTAAGAAAGCATGACACATCACACACATCATATATATGTGCTCTAATCTATGCACACACTGAGAAAGCATGACACATCGCACACATCATATACATATCTGCTCTAATCTATGCACACACTAAGAAAGCATGACACATCGCACACATCATATATATGTGCTCTAATCTATGCACACACTGAGAAAGCATGACACATCGCACACATCATATACATATGTGCTCTAATCTATGCACACACTGAGAAAGCATGACACATCGTACACATCAGATACATATGTGGCCTAATCCATGCACACACTGAGAAAGCATGACATATCGCACACATCAGATACATATGTGCTCTAATCTATGCACAAACTGAGAAAGCATGACACATCACACACATCAGATACATATGTGCTCTAATCTATGCACACACTGAGAAAGCATGACACATCGCACACATCAGATACATATGTGCTCTAATCTATGCACACACTGAGAAAGCATGACACATTGCACACATCAGATACATATGTGCTTTAATCTACGCACACACTGAGAAAGCATGACACATCGCACACATCAGATGCATACGTGCTCTAATCTACGCACACACTGAGAAAGCATGACACATCGCACACATCATATACATATGTGCTCTAATCTATGCACACACTGAGAAAGCATGACACATCACACACATCATATATATATGTGCTCTAATCTATGCACACACTGAGAAAGCATGACACATCGCACACATCATATACATATGTGCTCTAATCCATGCACACACTGAGAAAGCATGACACATCGCACACATCATATATATATGTGCTCTAATCTATGCACACACTGAGAAAGCATGACACATCGCACACATCATATATATATGTGCTCTAATCTATGCACACACTGGGAAAGCATGACACATCGCACACATCAGATACATACGTGCTCTAATCTATGCACACACTGAGAAAGCACGACACATCGCACACATCAGATACATATGTGCTCTAATCTATGCACACACTGAGAAAGCATGACACATCGCACACATCATATACATATCTGCTCTAATCTATGCACACACTGAGAAAGCATGACACATCGCACACATCATATACATATGTGCTCTAATCCATGCACACACTGAGAAAGCATGACACATCGCACACATCAGCTACATATGTGCTCTAATCTATGCACACACTAAGAAAGCATGACACATCGCACACATCATATACATATGTGCTCTAATCTATGCACACACTGAGAAAGCATGACACATCGCACACATCATATACATATGTGCTCTAATCTATGCACACACTGAGGAAGCATGACAATCGCACACATCAGATACATATGTGCTCTAATCTATGCACACACTGAGAAAGCATGACAATCGCACACATCATATACATATGTGCTCTAATCTATGCACACACTGAGGAAGCATGACAATCGCACACATCAGATACATATGTGCTCTAATCTATGCACACACTGAGAAAGTATGACACATCGCACACATCATATACATATGTGCTCTAATCTATGCACACACTGAGAAAGCATGACACATCGCACACATCATATACATATCTGCTCTAATCTATGCACACACTGAGAAAGCATGACACATCGCACACATCATATACATATGTGCTCTAATCTATGCACATACTGAGAAAGCATGACACATCGCACACATCATATACATATGTGCTCTAATCCATGCACACACTGAGAAAGCATGACACATCGCACACATCAGCTACATATGTGCTCTAATCCATGCACACACTAAGAAAGCATGACACATCGCACACATCATATACATATGTGCTCTAATCTATGCACACACTGAGAAAGCATGACAAATCGCACACATCATATACATATGTGCTCTAATCTATGTACACACTGAGAAAGCATGACACATCGCACACATCATATACATATGTGCTCTAATCTATGCACACACTGAGAAAGCATGACACATCGCACACATCAGATACATATGTGCTCTAATCTATGCACACACTGAGAAAGCATGACACATCGCACACATCATATACATATGTGCTCTAATCTATGCACACACTGAGAAAGCATGACAATCGCACACATCAGATACATATGTGCTCTAATCTATGCACACACTGAGAAAGCATGACAATCGCACACATCAGATACATATGTGCTCTAATCTATGCACACATTGAGAAAGTATGACACACCGCACACATCAGATATATATGTGCTCTAATCTATGCACACACTGAGAAAGCATGACACATCGCACACATCATATATATATGTGCTATAATCCATGCACACACTGAGAAAGCATGACACATCGCACACATCATATACATATCTGATCTAATCTATGCACACACTGAGAAAGCATGACACATCGCACACGTCAGATACATATGTGCTCTAATCTATGCACACACTGAGAAAGCATGACACATCGTACACATCAGCTAAATATGTGCTCTAATCTATGCACACACTGAGAAAGCATGACACATCGCACACATCAGATACATATGTGCTCTAATGTATGCACACACTGAGAAAGCATGACACATCGCACACATCATATACATATCTGCTCTAATCTATGCACACACTGAGAAAGCATGACACATCGCACACATCATATATATATGTGCTCTAATCCATGCACACACTGAGAAAGCATGACACATCGCACACATCATATACATATCTGATCTAATCTATGCACACACTGAGAAAGCATGACACATCGCACACGTCAGATACATATGTGCTCTAATCTATGCACACACTGAGAAAGCATGACACATCGTACACATCAGATACATATGTGCTCTAATCCATGCACACACTGAGAAAGCATGACACATGTGGCACACATCAGCTACATATGTGCTCTAATCTATGCACACACTGAGAAAGCATGACACATCGCACACATCAGATACATACGTGCTCTAATCTATGCACACACTGAGAAAGCATGACACATCGCACACATCAGATACATACGTGCTCTAATCCATGCACACACTGAGAAAGCATGACACATCATATATATATGTGCTCTAATCTATGCACACACTGGGAAAGCATGACACATCGCACACATCATATATATATGTGCTCTAATCCATACACACACTGAGAAAGCATGACACATCGCACACATCATATATATATGTGCTCTAATCTTTGCACACACTGGGAAAGCATGACACATCGCACACATCAGATACATACGTGCTCTAATCTATGCACACACTGAGAAAGCACGACACATCGCACACATCAGATACATACGTGCTCTAATCTATGCACACACTGAGAAAGCATGACACATCACACACATCAGATACATATGTGCTCTAATCTATGCACACACTAAGAAAGCATGACACATCGCACACATCATATACATATGTGCTCTAATCTATGCACACACTGAGAAAGCACGACACATCGCACACATCAGATACATACGTGCTCTAATCTATGCACACACTGAGAAAGCATGACACATCACACACATCAGATACATATGTGCTCTAATCTATGCACACACTAAGAAAGCATGACACATCGCACACATCAGATACATACGTGCTCTAATCTATGCACACACTGAGAAAGCACGACACATCGCACACATCAGATACATACGTGCTCTAATCTATGCACACACTGAGAAAGCATGACACATCACACACATCAGATACATATGTGCTCTAATCTATGCACACACTGAGAAAGCATGACACATCGCACACATCAGGTACATACGTGCTCTAATCTATGCACACACTGAGAAAGCATGACACATCGCACACATCATATACATATCTGCTCTAATCTATGCACACACTGAGAAAGCATGACACATCGCACACATCATATACATATATGCTCTAATCTATGCACACACTGAGAAAGCATGACACATCGCACACATCATATATATATGTGCTCTAATCTATGCACACACTGAGAAAGCATGACACAACGCAATCATCAGATACATATGTGCTCTAATCTATGCACACACTAAGAAAGCATGACACATTGCACACATCATATATATATGTGCTCTAATCTATGCACACACTGAGAAAGCATGACACATCGCACACATGAGATACATATGTGCTCTACTCTATGCACACACTAAGAAAGCATGACACATCGCACACATCATATATATGTGCCCTAATCTATGCACACACTGAGAAAGCATGACACATTGCACACATCATATACATATGTGCTCTAATCTATGCACACACTAAGAAAGCATGACACATCACACACATCATATATATGTGCTCTAATCTATGCACACACTGAGAAAGCATGACACATCGCACACATCATATACATATCTGCTCTAATCTATGCACACACTAAGAAAGCATGACACATCGCACACATCATATATATGTGCTCTAATCTATGCACACACTGAGAAAGCATGACACATCGCACACATCATATACATATGTGCTCTAATCTATGCACACACTGAGAAAGCATGACACATCGTACACATCAGATACATATGTGGCCTAATCCATGCACACACTGAGAAAGCATGACATATCGCACACATCAGATACATATGTGCTCTAATCTATGCACAAACTGAGAAAGCATGACACATCACACACATCAGATACATATGTGCTCTAATCTATGCACACACTGAGAAAGCATGACACATCGCACACATCAGATACATATGTGCTCTAATCTATGCACACACTGAGAAAGCATGACACATTGCACACATCAGATACATATGTGCTTTAATCTACGCACACACTGAGAAAGCATGACACATCGCACACATCAGATGCATACGTGCTCTAATCTACGCACACACTGAGAAAGCATGACACATCGCACACATCATATACATATGTGCTCTAATCTATGCACACACTGAGAAAGCATGACACATCACACACATCATATATATATGTGCTCTAATCTATGCACACACTGAGAAAGCATGACACATCGCACACATCATATACATATGTGCTCTAATCCATGCACACACTGAGAAAGCATGACACATCGCACACATCATATATATATGTGCTCTAATCTATGCACACACTGAGAAAGCATGACACATCGCACACATCATATATATATGTGCTCTAATCTATGCACACACTGGGAAAGCATGACACATCGCACACATCAGATACATACGTGCTCTAATCTATGCACACACTGAGAAAGCACGACACATCGCACACATCAGATACATATGTGCTCTAATCTATGCACACACTGAGAAAGCATGACACATCGCACACATCATATACATATCTGCTCTAATCTATGCACACACTGAGAAAGCATGACACATCGCACACATCATATACATATGTGCTCTAATCCATGCACACACTGAGAAAGCATGACACATCGCACACATCAGCTACATATGTGCTCTAATCTATGCACACACTAAGAAAGCATGACACATCGCACACATCATATACATATGTGCTCTAATCTATGCACACACTGAGAAAGCATGACACATCGCACACATCATATACATATGTGCTCTAATCTATGCACACACTGAGGAAGCATGACAATCGCACACATCAGATACATATGTGCTCTAATCTATGCACACACTGAGAAAGCATGACAATCGCACACATCATATACATATGTGCTCTAATCTATGCACACACTGAGGAAGCATGACAATCGCACACATCAGATACATATGTGCTCTAATCTATGCACACACTGAGAAAGCATGACAATCGCACACATCAGATACATATGTGCTCTAATCTATGCACACACTGAGAAAGCATGACACATCGCACACATCATATATATATGTGCTCTAATCCATGCACACACTGAGAAAGCATGACACATCGCACACATCATATATATATGTGCTCTAATCTATGCACACACTGAGAAAGCATGACACATCGTACACATCAGCTACATACGTGCTCTAATCTATGCACACACTGTGAAAGTATGACACATCGCACACATCATATACATATGTGCTCTAATCTATGCACACACTGAGAAAGCATGACACATCGCACACATCATATACATATCTGCTCTAATCTATGCACACACTGAGAAAGCATGACACATCGCACACATCATATACATATGTGCTCTAATCTATGCACACACTGAGGAAGCATGACAATCGCACACATCAGATACATATGTGCTCTAATCTATGCACACACTGAGAAAGCATGACAATCGCACACATCAGATACATATGTGCTCTAATCTATGCACACACTGAGAAAGCATGACACATCGCACACATCATATACATATGTGCTCTAATCTATGCACACACTGAGAAAGCATGACACATCGCACACATCATATATATATGTGCTCTAATCCATGCACACACTGAGAAAGCATGACACATCGTACACATCAGCTATATACGTGCTCTAATCTATGCACACACTGAGAAAGCATGACACATGGCACACATCATATACATATCTGCTCTAATCCATGCACACACTGAGAAAGCATGACACATCGCACACATCAGCTACATATGTGCTCTAATCCATGCACACACTAAGAAAGCATGACACATCGCACACATCATATACATATGTGCTCTAATCTATGCACACACTGAGAAAGCATGACACATCGCACACATCATATACATATGTGCTCTAATCTATGTACACACTGAGAAAGCATGACACATCGCACACATCATATACATATGTGCTCTAATCTATGCACACACTGAGAAAGCATGACACATCGCACACATCAGATACATATGTGCTCTAATCTATGCACACACTGAGAAAGCATGACACATCGCACACATAATATACATATGTGCTCTAATCTATGCACACACTGAGAAAGCATGACTATCGCACACATCAGATACATATGTGCTCTAATCTATGCACACACTGAGAAAGCATGACAATCGCACACATCAGATACATATGTGCTCTAATCTATGCACACATTGAGAAAGTATGACACATCGCACACATCATATACATATCTGCTCTAATCTATGCACACACTGAGAAAGCATGACACATCGCACACATCAGATACATATGTGCTCTAATCTATGCACACACTGAGAAAGCATGACACATTGCACACATCAGATACATATGTGCTTTAATCTACGCACACACTGAGAAAGCATGACACATCGCACACATCAGATACATACGTGCTCTAATCTACGCACACACTGAGAAAGCATGACACATCGCACACATCATATACATATGTGCTCTAATCTATGCACACACTGAGAAAGCATGACACATCACACACATCAGATACATGTGTGCTCTAATCTATGCACACACTGAGAAAGCATGACACATCGCACACATCATATATATATGTGCTCTAATCTATGCACACACTGAGAAAGCATGACACATCGCACACATCAGATACATACGTGCTCTAATCTATGCACACACTGAGAAAGCATGACACATCACACACATCAGATACATATGTGCTCTAATCTATGCACACACTAAGAAAGCATGACACATCGCACACATCATATATATATGTGCTCTAATCTATGCACACACTGAGAAAGCATGACACATCGCACACATCAGATACATATGTGCTCTAATCTATGCACACACTGAGAAAGCATGACACATCGCACACATCATATACATATGTGCTCTAATCCATGCACACACTGAGAAAGCATGACACATCGCACACATCATATACATATGTGCTCTAATCTATGCACACACTGAGAAAGCATGACACATCGCACACATCATATATATATGTGCTCTAATCTATGCACACACTGGGAAAGCATGACACATCGCACACATCAGATACATACGTGCTCTAATCTATGCACACACTGAGAAAGCATGACACATCACACACATCAGATACATATGTGCTCTAATCTATGCACACACTGAGAAAGCATGACACATCGCACACATCATATATATATGTGCTCTAATCTATGCACACACTGAGAAAGCATGACACATCGCACACATCAGATACATATGTGCTCTAATCTATGCACACACTGAGAAAGCATGACACATCGCACACATCATATACATATGTGCTCTAATCCATGCACACACTGAGAAAGCATGACACATCGCACACATCATATATATATGTGCTCTAATCTATGCACACACTGAGAAAGCATGACACATCGCACACATCATATATATATGTGCTCTAATCTATGCACACACTGGGAAAGCATGACACATCGCACACATCAGATACATACGTGCTCTAATCTATGCACACACTGAGAAAGCACGACACATCGCACACATCAGATACATACGTGCTCTAATCTATGCACACACTGAGAAAGCATGACACATCACACACATCAGATACATATGTGCTCTAATCTATGCACACACTGAGAAAGCATGACACATCGCACACATCATATATATATGTGCTCTAATCTATGCACACACTGAGAAAGCATGACACATCGCACACATCAGATACATATGTGCTCTAATCTATGCACACACTGAGAAAGCATGACACATCGCACACATCATATACATATGTGCTCTAATCCATGCACACACTGAGAAAGCATGACACATCGCACACATCATATATATATGTGCTCTAATCTATGCACACACTGAGAAGGCATGACACATCGCACACATCATATATATATGTGCTCTAATCTATGCACACACTGGGAAAGCATGACACATCGCACACATCAGATACATACGTGCTCTAATCTATGCACACACTGAGAAAGCACGACACATCGCACACATCAGATACATATGTGCTCTAATCTATGCACACACTGAGAAAGCATGACACATCGCACACATCATATACATATCTGCTCTAATCTATGCACACACTGAAAA
This sequence comes from Taudactylus pleione, assembly GCA_031769625.1. Classification (NCBI taxonomy): domain Eukaryota; kingdom Metazoa; phylum Chordata; class Amphibia; order Anura; family Myobatrachidae; genus Taudactylus; species Taudactylus pleione. The sequence continues at coordinate 620,930 of JAUIMM010000849.1, read as the reverse complement.
AGCATGACACATCGCACACATCATATACATATGTGCTCTAATCCATGCACACACTGAGAAAGCATGACACATCGCACACATCAGCTACATATGTGCTCTAATCTATGCACACACTAAGAAAGCATGACACATCGCACACATCATATACATATGTGCTCTAATCTATGCACACACTGAGAAAGCATGACACATCGCACACATCATATACATATGTGCTCTAATCTATGCACACACTGAGGAAGCATGACAATCGCACACATCAGATACATATGTGCTCTAATCTATGCACACACTGAGAAAGCATGACAATCGCACACATCAGATACATATGTGCTCTAATCTATGCACACACTGAGAAAGCATGACACATCGCACACATCATATACATATGTGCTCTAATCTATGCACACACTGAGAAAGCATGACACATCGCACACATCATATATATATGTGCTCTAATCCATGAACACACTGAGAAAGCATGACACATCGTACACATCAGCTACATACGTGCTCTAATCTATGCACACACTGAGAAAGCATGACACATGGCACACATCATATACATATCTGCTCTAATCTATGCACACACTGAGAAAGCATGACACATCGCACACATCAGATACATATGTGCTCTAATCTATGCACATACTGAGAAAGCATGACACATCGCACACATCATATACATACATGCTCTAATCTATGCACACACTGAGAAAGCATGACACATCGCACACATCATATATATGTGCTCTAATCTATGCACACACTAAGAAAGCATGACACATCGCACACATCATATATATGTGCTCTAATCCATGCACACACTGAGAAAGCATGACACATCATATATATATGTGCTCTAATCTATGCACACACTGAGAAAGCATGACACATCGCACACATCATATACATATGTGCTCTAATCTATGCACACACTGAGAAAGCATGACACATCGCACACATCATATACATATATGCTCTAATCTATGCACACACTGAGAAAGCATGACACATCGCACACATCATATATATATATGTGCTCTAATCCATGCACACACTGAGAAAGCATGACACATCACACACATCAGATACATATGTGCTCTAATCTATGCACACACTGAGAAAGCATGACACATTGCACACATCATATATATATGTGCTCTAATCTATGCACACACTGAGAAAGCATGACACATCGCACACATGAGATACATATGTGCTCTACTCTATGCACACACTAAGAAAGCATGACACATCGCACACATCATATATATGTGCCCTGATCTATGCACACACTGAGAAAGCATGACACATCGCACACATCATATACATATGTGCTCTAATCTATGCACACACTAAGAAAGCATGACACATCACACACATCATATATATGTGCTCTAATCTATGCACACACTGAGAAAGCATGACACATCGCACACATCATATACATATCTGCTCTAATCTATGCACACACTAAGAAAGCATGACACATCGCACACATCATATATATGTGCTCTAATCTATGCACACACTGAGAAAGCATGACACATCGCACACATCATATACATATGTGCTCTAATCTATGCACACACTGAGAAAGCATGACACATCGTACACATCAGATACATATGTGGCCTAATCCATGCACACACTGAGAAAGCATGACATATCGCACACATCAGATACATATGTGCTCTAATCTATGCACACACTGAGAAAGCATGACACATCGCACACATCATATATATATGTGCTGTAATCCATGCACACACTGAGAAAGCATGACACATCGCACACATCAGATACATATGTGCTCTAATCTATGCACACACTGAGAAAGCATGACACATTGCACACATCATATATATGTGCTCTAATCTATGCACACACTAAGAAAGCATGACACATCGCACACATCATATATATGTGCTCTAATCCATGCACACACTGAGAAAGCATGACACATCATATATATATGTGCTCTAATCTATGCACACACTGAGAAAGCATGACACATCGCACACATCATATACATATGTGCTCTAATCTATGCACACACTGAGAAAGCATGACACATCGCACACATCATATACATATATGCTCTAATCTATGCACACACTGAGAAAGCATGACACATCGCACACATCATATATATATGTGCTCTAATCCATGCACACACTGAGAAAGCATGACACATCGCACACATCAGATACATATGTGCTCTAATCTATGCACACACTGAGAAAGCATGACACATTGCACACATCATATATATATGTGCTCTAATCTATGCACACACTGAGAAAGCATGACACATCGCACACATGAGATACATATGTGCTCTACTCTATGCACACACTAAGAAAGCATGACACATCGCACACATCATATATATGTGCCCTGATCTATGCACACACTGAGAAAGCATGACACATCGCACACATCATATACATATGTGCTCTAATCTATGCACACACTAAGAAAGCATGACACATCACACACATCATATATATGTGCTCTAATCTATGCACACACTGAGAAAGCATGACACATCGCACACATCATATACATATCTGCTCTAATCTATGCACACACTAAGAAAGCATGACACATCGCACACATCATATATATGTGCTCTAATCTATGCACACACTGAGAAAGCATTAACCATCGCACACATCATATACATATGTGCTCTAATCTATGCACACACTGAGAAAGCATGACACATCGTACACATCAGATACATATGTGGCCTAATCCATGCACACACTGAGAAAGTATGACATATCGCACACATCAGATACATATGTGCTCTAATCTATGCACAAACTGAGAAAGCATGACACATCACACACATCAGATAAATATGTGCTCTAATCTATGCACACACTGAGAAAGCACGACATATCGCACACATCAGATACATACGTGCTCTAATCTATGCACACACTGAGAAAGCATGACACATCGCACACATCAGATACATATGTGCTCTAATCTATGCACACACTGAGAAAGCATGACACATCACACACATCAGATACATATGTGCTCTAATCTATGCACACACTGAGAAAGCATGACACATTGCACACATCAGATACATATGTGCTTTAATCTACGCACACACTGAGAAAGCATGACACATCGCACACATCAGATACATACGTGCTCTAATCTACGCACACACTGAGAAAGCATGACACATCGCACACATCATATACATATGTGCTCTAATCTATGCACACACTGAGAAAGCATGACACATCACACACATCAGATACATATGTGCTCTAATCTATGCACACACTGAGAAAGCATGACACATCGCACACATCATATATATATGTGCTCTAATCTATGCACACACTGAGAAAGCATGACACATCGCACACATCAGATACATACGTGCTCTAATCTATGCACACACTGACAAAGCATGACACATCACACACATCAGATACATATGTGCTCTAATCTATGCACACACTGAGAAAGCATGACACATCGCACACATCATATATATATGTGCTCTAATCTATGCACACACTGAGAAAGCATGACACATCGCACACATCAGATACATATGTGCTCTAATCTATGCACACACTGAGAAAGCATGACACATCGCACACATCATATACATATGTGCTCTAATCCATGCACACACTGAGAAAGCATGACACATCGCACACATCATATACATATGTGCTCTAATCTATGCACACACTGAGAAAGCATGACACATCGCACACATCATATATATATGTGCTCTAATCTATGCACACACTGGGAAAGCATGACACATCGCACACATCAGATACATACGTGCTCTAATCTATGCACACACTGAGAAAGCACGACACATCGCACACATCAGATACATATGTGCTCTTATCTATGCACACACTGAGAAAGCATGACACATCGCACACATCATATACATATCTGCTCTAATCTATGCACACACTGAGAAAGCATGACACATCGCACACATCATATACATATGTGCTCTAATCCATGCACACACTGAGAAAGCATGACACATCGCACACATCAGCTACATATGTGCTCTAATCTATGCACACACTAAGAAAGCATGACACATCGCACACATCATATACATATGTGCTCTAATCTATGCACACACTGAGAAAGCATGACACATCGCACACATCATATACATATGTGCTCTAATCTATGCACACACTGAGGAAGCATGACAATCGCACACATCAGATACATATGTGCTCTAATCTATGCACACACTGAGAAAGCATGACAATTGCACACATCAGATACATATGTGCTCTAATCTATGCACACACTGAGAAAGCATGACACATCGCACACATCATATACATATGTGCTCTAATCTATGCACACACTGAGAAAGCATGACACATCGCACACGTCATATATATATGTGCTCTAATCCATGCACACACTGAGAAAGCATGACATATCGTACACATCAGCTACATACGTGCTCTAATCTATGCACACACTGAGAAAGCATGACACATGGCACACATCATATACATATCTGCTCTAATCTATGCACACACTGAGAAAGCATGACACATCGCACACATCAGATACATATGTGCTCTAATCTATGCACATACTGAGAAAGCATGACACATCGCACACATCATATACATATGTGCTCTAATCCATGCACACACTGAGAAAGCATGACACATCGCACACATCAGCTACATATGTGCTCTAATCCATGCACACACTAAGAAAGCATGACACATCGCACACATCATATACATATGTGCTCTAATCTATGCACACACTGAGAAAGCATGACAAATCGCACACATCATATACATATGTGCTCTAATCTATGTACACACTGAGAAAGCATGACACATCGCACACATCATATACATATGTGCTCTAATCTATGCACACACTGAGAAAGCATGACACATCGCACACATCAGATACATATGTGCTCTAATCTATGCACACACTGAGAAAGCATGACACATCGCACACATCATATACATATGTGCTCTAATCTATGCACACACTGAGAAAGCATGACAATCGCACACATCAGATACATATGTGCTCTAATCTATGCACACACTGAGAAAGCATGACAATCGCACACATCAGATACATATGTGCTCTAATCTATGCACACATTGAGAAAGTATGACACACCGCACACATCAGATACATATGTGCTCTAATCTATGCACACACTGAGAAAGCATGACACATCGCACACATCATATATATATGTGCTATAATCCATGCACACACTGAGAAAGCATGACACATCGCACACATCATATACATATCTGATCTAATCTATGCACACACTGAGAAAGCATGACACATCGCACACGTCAGATACATATGTGCTCTAATCTATGCACACACTGAGAAAGCATGACACATCGTACACATCAGCTAAATATGTGCTCTAATCTATGCACACACTGAGAAAGCATGACACATCGCACACATCAGATACATATGTGCTCTAATGTATGCACACACTGAGAAAGCATGACACATCGCACACATCATATACATATCTGCTCTAATCTATGCACACACTGAGAAAGCATGACACATCGCACACATCATATATATATGTGCTCTAATCCATGCACACACTGAGAAAGCATGACACATCGCACACATCATATACATATCTGATCTAATCTATGCACACACTGAGAAAGCATGACACATCGCACACGTCAGATACATATGTGCTCTAATCTATGCACACACTGAGAAAGCATGACACATCGTACACATCAGATACATATGTGCTCTAATCCATGCACACACTGAGAAAGCATGACACATCGCACACATCAGCTACATATGTGCTCTAATCTATGCACACACTAAGAAAGCATGACACATCGCACACATCATATACATATGTGCTCTAATCTATGCACACACTGAGAAAGCATGACACATCGCACACATCATATACATATGTGCTCTAATCTATGCACACACTGAGGAAGCATGACAATCGCACACATCAGATACATATGTGCTCTAATCTATGCACACACTGAGAAAGCATGACAATCGCACACATCAGATACATATGTGCTCTAATCTATGCACACACTGAGAAAGCATGACACATCGCACACATCATATACATATGTGCTCTAATCTATGCACACACTGAGAAAGCATGACACATCGCACACATCATATATATATGTGCTCTAATCCATGAACACACTGAGAAAGCATGACACATCGTACACATCAGCTACATACGTGCTCTAATCTATGCACACACTGAGAAAGCATGACACATGGCACACATCATATACATATCTGCTCTAATCTATGCACACACTGAGAAAGCATGACACATCGCACACATCAGATACATATGTGCTCTAATCTATGCACATACTGAGAAAGCATGACACATCGCACACATCATATACATACATGCTCTAATCTATGCACACACTGAGAAAGCATGACACATCGCACACATCATATATATGTGCTCTAATCTATGCACACACTAAGAAAGCATGACACATCGCACACATCATATATATGTGCTCTAATCCATGCACACACTGAGAAAGCATGACACATCATATATATATGTGCTCTAATCTATGCACACACTGAGAAAGCATGACACATCGCACACATCATATACATATGTGCTCTAATCTATGCACACACTGAGAAAGCATGACACATCGCACACATCATATACATATATGCTCTAATCTATGCACACACTGAGAAAGCATGACACATCGCACACATCATATATATATATGTGCTCTAATCCATGCACACACTGAGAAAGCATGACACATCACACACATCAGATACATATGTGCTCTAATCTATGCACACACTGAGAAAGCATGACACATTGCACACATCATATATATATGTGCTCTAATCTATGCACACACTGAGAAAGCATGACACATCGCACACATGAGATACATATGTGCTCTACTCTATGCACACACTAAGAAAGCATGACACATCGCACACATCATATATATGTGCCCTGATCTATGCACACACTGAGAAAGCATGACACATCGCACACATCATATACATATGTGCTCTAATCTATGCACACACTAAGAAAGCATGACACATCACACACATCATATATATGTGCTCTAATCTATGCACACACTGAGAAAGCATGACACATCGCACACATCATATACCTATCTGCTCTAATCTATGCACACACTAAGAAAGCATGACACATCGCACACATCATATATATGTGCTCTAATCTATGCACACACTGAGAAAGCATGACACATCGCACACATCATATACATATGTGCTCTAATCTATGCACACACTGAGAAAGCATGACACATCGTACACATCAGATACATATGTGGCCTAATCCATGCACACACTGAGAAAGCATGACATATCGCACACATCAGATACATATGTGCTCTAATCTATGCACACACTGAGAAAGCATGACACATCGCACACATCATATATATATGTGCTGTAATCCATGCACACACTGAGAAAGCATGACACATCGCACACATCAGATACATATGTGCTCTAATCTATGCACACACTGAGAAAGCATGACACATTGCACACATCATATATATGTGCTCTAATCTATGCACACACTAAGAAAGCATGACACATCGCACACATCATATATATGTGCTCTAATCCATGCACACACTGAGAAAGCATGACACATCATATATATATGTGCTCTAATCTATGCACACACTGAGAAAGCATGACACATCGCACACATCATATACATATGTGCTCTAATCTATGCACACACTGAGAAAGCATGACACATCGCACACATCATATACATATATGCTCTAATCTATGCACACACTGAGAAAGCATGACACATCGCACACATCATATATATATGTGCTCTAATCCATGCACACACTGAGAAAGCATGACACATCGCACACATCAGATACATATGTGCTCTAATCTATGCACACACTGAGAAAGCATGACACATTGCACACATCATATATATATGTGCTCTAATCTATGCACACACTGAGAAAGCATGACACATCGCACACATGAGATACATATGTGCTCTACTCTATGCACACACTAAGAAAGCATGACACATCGCACACATCATATATATGTGCCCTGATCTATGCACACACTGAGAAAGCATGACACATCGCACACATCATATACATATGTGCTCTAATCTATGCACACACTAAGAAAGCATGACACATCACACACATCATATATATGTGCTCTAATCTATGCACACACTGAGAAAGCATGACACATCGCACACATCATATACATATCTGCTCTAATCTATGCACACACTAAGAAAGCATGACACATCGCACACATCATATATATGTGCTCTAATCTATGCACACACTGAGAAAGCATTAACCATCGCACACATCATATACATATGTGCTCTAATCTATGCACACACTGAGAAAGCATGACACATCGTACACATCAGATACATATGTGGCCTAATCCATGCACACACTGAGAAAGTATGACATATCGCACACATCAGATACATATGTGCTCTAATCTATGCACAAACTGAGAAAGCATGACACATCACACACATCAGATAAATATGTGCTCTAATCTATGCACACACTGAGAAAGCACGACATATCGCACACATCAGATACATACGTGCTCTAATCTATGCACACACTGAGAAAGCATGACACATCGCACACATCAGATACATATGTGCTCTAATCTATGCACACACTGAGAAAGCATGACACATCACACACATCAGATACATATGTGCTCTAATCTATGCACACACTGAGAAAGCATGACACATTGCACACATCAGATACATATGTGCTTTAATCTACGCACACACTGAGAAAGCATGACACATCGCACACATCAGATACATACGTGCTCTAATCTACGCACACACTGAGAAAGCATGACACATCGCACACATCATATACATATGTGCTCTAATCTATGCACACACTGAGAAAGCATGACACATCACACACATCAGATACATATGTGCTCTAATCTATGCACACACTGAGAAAGCATGACACATCGCACACATCATATATATATGTGCTCTAATCTATGCACACACTGAGAAAGCATGACACATCGCACACATCAGATACATACGTGCTCTAATCTATGCACACACTGACAAAGCATGACACATCACACACATCAGATACATATGTGCTCTAATCTATGCACACACTGAGAAAGCATGACACATCGCACACATCATATATATATGTGCTCTAATCTATGCACACACTGAGAAAGCATGACACATCGCACACATCAGATACATATGTGCTCTAATCTATGCACACACTGAGAAAGCATGACACATCGCACACATCATATACATATGTGCTCTAATCCATGCACACACTGAGAAAGCATGACACATCGCACACATCATATACATATGTGCTCTAATCTATGCACACACTGAGAAAGCATGACACATCGCACACATCATATATATATGTGCTCTAATCTATGCACACACTGGGAAAGCATGACACATCGCACACATCAGATACATACGTGCTCTAATCTATGCACACACTGAGAAAGCACGACACATCGCACACATCAGATACATATGTGCTCTTATCTATGCACACACTGAGAAAGCATGACACATCGCACACATCATATACATATCTGCTCTAATCTATGCACACACTGAGAAAGCATGACACATCGCACACATCATATACATATGTGCTCTAATCCATGCACACACTGAGAAAGCATGACACATCGCACACATCAGCTACATATGTGCTCTAATCTATGCACACACTAAGAAAGCATGACACATCGCACACATCATATACATATGTGCTCTAATCTATGCACACACTGAGAAAGCATGACACATCGCACACATCATATACATATGTGCTCTAATCTATGCACACACTGAGGAAGCATGACAATCGCACACATCAGATACATATGTGCTCTAATCTATGCACACACTGAGAAAGCATGACAATTGCACACATCAGATACATATGTGCTCTAATCTATGCACACACTGAGAAAGCATGACACATCGCACACATCATATACATATGTGCTCTAATCTATGCACACACTGAGAAAGCATGACACATCGCACACGTCATATATATATGTGCTCTAATCCATGCACACACTGAGAAAGCATGACATATCGTACACATCAGCTACATACGTGCTCTAATCTATGCACACACTGAGAAAGCATGACACATGGCACACATCATATACATATCTGCTCTAATCTATGCACACACTGAGAAAGCATGACACATCGCACACATCAGATACATATGTGCTCTAATCTATGCACATACTGAGAAAGCATGACACATCGCACACATCATATACATATGTGCTCTAATCCATGCACACACTGAGAAAGCATGACACATCGCACACATCAGCTACATATGTGCTCTAATCCATGCACACACTAAGAAAGCATGACACATCGCACACATCATATACATATGTGCTCTAATCTATGCACACACTGAGAAAGCATGACAAATCGCACACATCATATACATATGTGCTCTAATCTATGTACACACTGAGAAAGCATGACACATCGCACACATCATATACATATGTGCTCTAATCTATGCACACACTGAGAAAGCATGACACATCGCACACATCAGATACATATGTGCTCTAATCTATGCACACACTGAGAAAGCATGACACATCGCACACATCATATACATATGTGCTCTAATCTATGCACACACTGAGAAAGCATGACAATCGCACACATCAGATACATATGTGCTCTAATCTATGCACACACTGAGAAAGCATGACAATCGCACACATCAGATACATATGTGCTCTAATCTATGCACACATTGAGAAAGTATGACACACCGCACACATCAGATACATATGTGCTCTAATCTATGCACACACTGAGAAAGCATGACACATCGCACACATCATATATATATGTGCTATAATCCATGCACACACTGAGAAAGCATGACACATCGCACACATCATATACATATCTGATCTAATCTATGCACACACTGAGAAAGCATGACACATCGCACACGTCAGATACATATGTGCTCTAATCTATGCACACACTGAGAAAGCATGACACATCGTACACATCAGCTAAATATGTGCTCTAATCTATGCACACACTGAGAAAGCATGACACATCGCACACATCAGATACATATGTGCTCTAATGTATGCACACACTGAGAAAGCATGACACATCGCACACATCATATACATATCTGCTCTAATCTATGCACACACTGAGAAAGCATGACACATCGCACACATCATATATATATGTGCTCTAATCCATGCACACACTGAGAAAGCATGACACATCGCACACATCATATACATATCTGATCTAATCTATGCACACACTGAGAAAGCATGACACATCGCACACGTCAGATACATATGTGCTCTAATCTATGCACACACTGAGAAAGCATGACACATCGTACACATCAGATACATATGTGCTCTAATCCATGCACACACTGAGAAAGCATGACACATGTGGCACACATCAGCTACATATGTGCTCTAATCTATGCACACACTGAGAAAGCATGACACATCGCACACATCAGATACATACGTGCTCTAATCTATGCACACACTGAGAAAGCATGACACATCGCACACATCAGATACATACGTGCTCTAATCCATGCACACACTGAGAAAGCATGACACATCATATATATATGTGCTCTAATCTATGCACACACTGGGAAAGCATGACACATCGCACACATCATATATATATGTGCTCTAATCCATACACACACTGAGAAAGCATGACACATCGCACACATCATATATATATGTGCTCTAATCTATGCACACACTGGGAAAGCATGACACATCGCACACATCAGATACATACGTGCTCTAATCTATGCACACACTGAGAAAGCACGACACATCGCACACATCAGATACATACGTGCTCTAATCTATGCACACACTGAGAAAGCATGACACATCACACACATCAGATACATATGTGCTCTAATCTATGCACACACTAAGAAAGCATGACACATCGCACACATCATATATATGTGCTCTAATCTATGCACACACTGAGAAAGCATGACACATCGCACACATCAGGTACATACGTGCTCTAATCTATGCACACACTGAGAAAGCATGACACATCGCACACATCATATACATATCTGCTCTAATCTATGCACACACTGAGAAAGCATGACACATCGCACACATCATATACATATATGCTCTAATCTATGCACACACTGAGAAAGCATGACACATCGCACACATCATATATATATGTGCTCTAATCTATGCACACACTGAGAAAGCATGACACAACGCAATCATCAGATACATATGTGCTCTAATCTATGCACACACTAAGAAAGCATGACACATTGCACACATCATATATATATGTGCTCTAATCTATGCACACACTGAGAAAGCATGACACATCGCACACATGAGATACATATGTGCTCTACTCTATGCACACACTAAGAAAGCATGACACATCGCACACATCATATATATGTGCCCTAATCTATGCACACACTGAGAAAGCATGACACATTGCACACATCATATACATATGTGCTCTAATCTATGCAAACACTAAGAAAGCATGACACATCACACACATCATATATATGTGCTCTAATCTATGCACACACTGAGAAAGCATGACACATCGCACACATCATATACATATCTGCTCTAATCTATGCACACACTAAGAAAGCATGACACATCGCACACATCATATATATGTGCTCTAATCTATGCACACACTGAGAAAGCATGACACATCGCACACATCATATACATATGTGCTCTAATCTATGCACACACTGAGAAAGCATGACACATCGTACACATCAGATACATATGTGGCCTAATCCATGCACACACTGAGAAAGCATGACATATCGCACACATCAGATACATATGTGCTCTAATCTATGCACAAACTGAGAAAGCATGACACATCACACACATCAGATACATATGTGCTCTAATCTATGCACACACTGAGAAAGCATGACACATCGCACACATCAGATACATATGTGCTCTAATCTATGCACACACTGAGAAAGCATGACACATTGCACACATCAGATACATATGTGCTTTAATCTACGCACACACTGAGAAAGCATGACACATCGCACACATCAGATGCATACGTGCTCTAATCTACGCACACACTGAGAAAGCATGACACATCGCACACATCATATACATATGTGCTCTAATCTATGCACACACTGAGAAAGCATGACACATCACACACATCATATATATATGTGCTCTAATCTATGCACACACTGAGAAAGCATGACACATCGCACACATCATATACATATGTGCTCTAATCCATGCACACACTGAGAAAGCATGACACATCGCACACATCATATATATATGTGCTCTAATCTATGCACACACTGAGAAAGCATGACACATCGCACACATCATATATATGTGCCCTAATCTATGCACACACTGAGAAAGCATGACACATTGCACACATCATATACATATGTGCTCTAATCTATGCACACACTAAGAAAGCATGACACATCACACACATCATATATATGTGCTCTAATCTATGCACACACTGAGAAAGCATGACACATCGCACACATCATATACATATCTGCTCTAATCTATGCACACACTAAGAAAGCATGACACATCGCACACATCATATATATGTGCTCTAATCTATGCACACACTGAGAAAGCATGACACATCGCACACATCATATACATATGTGCTCTAATCTATGCACACACTGAGAAAGCATGACACATCGTACACATCAGATACATATGTGGCCTAATCCATGCACACACTGAGAAAGCATGACATATCGCACACATCAGATACATATGTGCTCTAATCTATGCACAAACTGAGAAAGCATGACACATCACACACATCAGATACATATGTGCTCTAATCTATGCACACACTGAGAAAGCATGACACATCGCACACATCAGATACATATGTGCTCTAATCTATGCACACACTGAGAAAGCATGACACATTGCACACATCAGATACATATGTGCTTTAATCTACGCACACACTGAGAAAGCATGACACATCGCACACATCAGATGCATACGTGCTCTAATCTACGCACACACTGAGAAAGCATGACACATCGCACACATCATATACATATGTGCTCTAATCTATGCACACACTGAGAAAGCATGACACATCACACACATCATATATATATGTGCTCTAATCTATGCACACACTGAGAAAGCATGACACATCGCACACATCATATACATATGTGCTCTAATCCATGCACACACTGAGAAAGCATGACACATCGCACACATCATATATATATGTGCTCTAATCTATGCACACACTGAGAAAGCATGACACATCGCACACATCATATATATATGTGCTCTAATCTATGCACACACTGGGAAAGCATGACACATCGCACACATCAGATACATACGTGCTCTAATCTATGCACACACTGAGAAAGCACGACACATCGCACACATCAGATACATATGTGCTCTAATCTATGCACACACTGAGAAAGCATGACACATCGCACACATCATATACATATCTGCTCTAATCTATGCACACACTGAGAAAGCATGACACATCGCACACATCATATACATATGTGCTCTAATCCATGCACACACTGAGAAAGCATGACACATCGCACACATCAGCTACATATGTGCTCTAATCTATGCACACACTAAGAAAGCATGACACATCGCACACATCATATACATATGTGCTCTAATCTATGCACACACTGAGAAAGCATGACACATCGCACACATCATATACATATGTGCTCTAATCTATGCACACACTGAGGAAGCATGACAATCGCACACATCAGATACATATGTGCTCTAATCTATGCACACACTGAGAAAGCATGACAATCGCACACATCATATACATATGTGCTCTAATCTATGCACACACTGAGGAAGCATGACAATCGCACACATCAGATACATATGTGCTCTAATCTATGCACACACTGAGAAAGCATGACAATCGCACACATCAGATACATATGTGCTCTAATCTATGCACACACTGAGAAAGCATGACACATCGCACACATCATATATATATGTGCTCTAATCTATGCACACACTGAGAAAGCATGACACATCGTACACATCAGCTACATACGTGCTCTAATCTATGCACACACTGAGAAAGTATGACACATCGCACACATCATATACATATGTGCTCTAATCTATGCACACACTGAGAAAGCATGACACATCGCACACATCATATACATATCTGCTCTAATCTATGCACACACTGAGAAAGCATGACACATCGCACACATCATATACATATGTGCTCTAATCTATGCACACACTGAGGAAGCATGACAATCGCACACATCAGATACATATGTGCTCTAATCTATGCACACACTGAGAAAGCATGACAATCGCACACATCAGATACATATGTGCTCTAATCTATGCACACACTGAGAAAGCATGACACATCGCACACATCATATACATATGTGCTCTAATCTATGCACACACTGAGAAAGCATGACACATCGCACACATCATATATATATATGTGCTCTAATCCATGCACACACTGAGAAAGCATGACACATCGTACACATCAGCTATATACGTGCTCTAATCTATGCACACACTGAGAAAGCATGACACATGGCACACATCATATACATATCTGCTCTAATCCATGCACACACTGAGAAAGCATGACACATCGCACACATCAGCTACATATGTGCTCTAATCCATGCACACACTAAGAAAGCATGACACATCGCACACATCATATACATATGTGCTCTAATCTATGCACACACTGAGAAAGCATGACACATCGCACACATCATATACATATGTGCTCTAATCTATGTACACACTGAGAAAGCATGACACATCGCACACATCATATACATATGTGCTCTAATCTATGCACACACTGAGAAAGCATGACACATCGCACACATCAGATACATATGTGCTCTAATCTATGCACACACTGAGAAAGCATGACACATCGCACACATAATATACATATGTGCTCTAATCTATGCACACACTGAGAAAGCATGACTATCGCACACATCAGATACATATGTGCTCTAATCTATGCACACACTGAGAAAGCATGACAATCGCACACATCAGATACATATGTGCTCTAATCTATGCACACATTGAGAAAGTATGACACATCGCACACATCATATACATATCTGCTCTAATCTATGCACACACTGAGAAAGCATGACACATCGCACACATCAGATACATATGTGCTCTAATCTATGCACACACTGAGAAAGCATGACACATCGCACACATCATATACATATCTGATCTAATCTATGCACACACTGAGAAAGCATGACACATCGCACACGTCAGATACATATGTGCTCTAATCCATGCACACACTGAGAAAGCATGACACATCGCACACATCATATACATATCTGATCTAATCTATGCACACACTGAGAAAGCATGACACATCGCACACGTCAGATACATATGTGCTCTAATCTATGCACACACTGAGAAAGCATGACACATCGTACACATCAGATACATATGTGCTCTAATCCATGCACACACTGAGAAAGCATGACACATCGCACACATCAGATACATACGTGCTCTAATCTATGCACACACTGAGAAAGCATGACACATCGCACACATCAGATACATACGTGCTCTAATCTATGCACACACTGAGAAAGCATGACACATCACACACATCAGATACATATCTGATCTAATCTATGCACACACTGAGAAAGCATGACACATCGCACACATCATATACATATGTGCTCTAATCTATGCACACACTGAGAAAGCATGACACATCGCACACATCAGATACATATGTGCTCTAATCTATGCACACACTAAGAAAGCATGACACATCGCACACATCAGATACATACGTGCTCTAATCTATGCACACACTAAGAAAGCATGACACATTGCACACATCATATATATGTGCTCTAATCTATGCACACACTAAGAAAGCATGACACATCGCACACATCAGATACATACGTGCTCTAATCCATGCACACACTGAGAAAGCATGACACATCATATATATATGTGCTCTAATCTATGCACACACTGAGAAAGCATGACACATCGCACACATCATATACATATATGCTCTAATCTATGCACACACTGAGAAAGCATGACACATCGCACACATCATATATATATGTGCTCTAATCTACGCACACACTGAGAAAGCATGACACATCGCACACATCAGATACATACGTGCTCTAATCTACGCACACACTGAGAAAGCAAGACACATCGCACACATCATATACATATGTGCTCTAATCTATGCACACACTGAGAAAGCATGACACATCACACACATCAGATACATACGTGCTCTAATCTACGCACACACTGAGAAAGCAAGACACATCGCACACATCATATACATATGTGCTCTAATCTATGCACACACTGAGAAAGCATGACACATCACACACATCAGATACATACGTGCTCTAATCTATGCACACACTAAGAAAGCATGACACATCGCACACATCATATATATACGTGCTCTAATCCATGCACACACTGAGAAAGCAAGACACATCGCACACATCATATACATATGTGCTCTAATCTATGCACACACTGAGAAAGCATGACACATCACACACATCAGATACATACGTGCTCTAATCTATGCACACACTAAGAAAGCATGACACATAGCACACATCATATATATGTGCTCTAATCTATGCACACACTGAGAAAGCATGACACATCGCACACATCATATACATATGTGCTCTAATCTATGCACACACTGAGAAAGCATGACACATCGCACACATCATATACATATATGCTCTAATCTATGCACACACTGAGAAAGCATGACACATCGCACACATCATATATATATGTGCTCTAATCTACGCACACACTGAGAAAGCATGACACATCGCACACATCAGATACATACGTGCTCTAATCTACACACACACTGAGAAAGCAAGACACATCGCACACATCATATACATATGTGCTCTAATCTATGCACACACTGAGAAAGCACGACACTTCTCACACATCAGATACATATGTGCTCTAATCTATGCACACACTGAGAAAGCACGACACTTCTCACACATCAGATACATATGTGCTCTAATCTATGCACACACTGAGAAAGCACGACACATCGCACACATCAGATACATATGTGCTCTAATCTATGCACACACTGAGAAAGCATGACACATCGCACACATCATATACATATCTGCTCTAATCTATGCACACACTGAGAAAGCATGACACATCGCACACATCATATACATATGTGCTCTAATCCATGAACACACTGAGAAAGCATGACACATCGCACACATCATATACATATGTGCTCTAATCTATGCACACACTGAGAAAGCATGACACATCGCACACATCAGATACATATGTGCTCTAATCTATGCACACACTAAGAAAGCATGACACATCGCACACATCAGATACATACGTGCTCTAATCTATGCACACACTAAGAAAGCATGACACATTGCACACATCATATATATGTGCTCTAATCTATGCACACACTAAGAAAGCATGACACATCGCACACATCAGATACATACGTGCTCTAATCCATGCACACACTGAGAAAGCATGACACATCATATATATATGTGCTCTAATCTATGCACACACTGAGAAAGCATGACACATCGCACACATCATATACATATATGCTCTAATCTATGCACACACTGAGAAAGCATGACACATCGCACACATCATATATATATGTGCTCTAATCTACGCACACACTGAGAAAGCATGACACATCGCACACATCAGATACATACGTGCTCTAATCTACGCACACACTGAGAAAGCAAGACACATCGCACACATCATATACATATGTGCTCTAATCTATGCACACACTGAGAAAGCATGACACATCACACACATCAGATACATACGTGCTCTAATCTACGCACACACTGAGAAAGCAAGACACATCGCACACATCATATACATATGTGCTCTAATCTATGCACACACTGAGAAAGCATGACACATCACACACATCAGATACATACGTGCTCTAATCTATGCACACACTAAGAAAGCATGACACATCGCACACATCATATATATACGTGCTCTAATCCATGCACACACTGAGAAAGCAAGACACATCGCACACATCATATACATATGTGCTCTAATCTATGCACACACTGAGAAAGCATGACACATCACACACATCAGATACATACGTGCTCTAATCTATGCACACACTAAGAAAGCATGACACATAGCACACATCATATATATGTGCTCTAATCTATGCACACACTGAGAAAGCATGACACATCGCACACATCATATACATATGTGCTCTAATCTATGCACACACTGAGAAAGCAAGACACATCGCACACATCATATACATATGTGCTCTAATCTATGCACACACTGAGAAAGCACGACACTTCTCACACATCAGATACATATGTGCTCTAATCTATGCACACACTGAGAAAGCACGACACTTCTCACACATCAGATACATATGTGCTCTAATCTATGCACACACTGAGAAAGCACGACACATCGCACACATCAGATACATATGTGCTCTAATCTATGCACACACTGAGAAAGCATGACACATCGCACACATCATATACATATCTGCTCTAATCTATGCACACACTGAGAAAGCATGACACATCGCACACATCATATACATATGTGCTCTAATCCATGAACACACTGAGAAAGCATGACACATCGCACACATCATATATATATGTGCTCTAATCTATGCACACACTGAGAAAGCATGACACATCGCAAACATCATATATATATGTGCTCTAATCTATGGACACACTGGGAAAGCATGACACATCGCACACATCATATATATATGTGCTCTAATCTATGGACACACTGGGAAAGCATGACACATCGCACACATCATATATATATGTGCTCTAATCTATGCACACACTGGGAAAGCACGACACATCGCACACATCAGATACATATGTGCTCTAATCTATGCACACACTGAGAAAGCATGACACATCGCACACATCATATACATATCTGCTCTAATCTATGCACACACTGAGAAAGCATGACACATCGCACACATCATATACATATGTGCTCTAATCCATGCACACACTGAGAAAGCATGACACATCGCACACATCATATACATATGTGCTCTAATTTATGCACACACTGAGAAAGCATGACACATCGCACACATCATATACATATCTGCTCTAATCTATGCACACACTGAGAAAGCATGACACATCACACACATCAGATACATATGTGCTCTAATCTATGCACACACTAAGAAAGTATGACACATCGCACACATCATATACATATGTGCTCTAATTTATGCACACACTGAGAAAGCATGACACATCGCACACATCATATACATATGTGCTCTAATCTATGCACACACTGAGAAAGCATGACACATCGCACACATCATATACATATGTGCTCTAATCTATGCACACACTGAGGAAGCATGACAATCGCACACATCAGATACATATGTGCTCTAATCTATGCACACACTGAGAAAGCATGACAATCGCACACATCAGATACATATGTGCTCTAATCTATGCACACACTGAGAAATCATGACACATCGCACACATCATATACATATTTGCTCTAATCTATGCACACACTGAGAAAGCATGACACATCGCACACATCATATATATATGTGCTCTAATCCATGCACACACTGAGAAAGCATGACACATCGTACACATCAGCTACATACGTGCTCTAATCTATGCACACACTGAGAAAGCATGACACATGGCACACATCATATACATATCTGCTCTAATCTATGCACACACTGAGAAAGCATGACACATCGCACACATCATATACATATGTGCTCTAATCTATGCACACACTGAGGAAGCATGACAATCGCACACATCAGATACATATGTGCTCTAATCTATGCACACACTGAGAAAGCATGACAATCGCACACATCAGATACATATGTGCTCTAATCTATGCACACACTGAGAAAGCATGACACATCGCACACATCATATACATATGTGCTCTAATCTATGCACACACTGAGAAAGCATGACACATCGCACACATCATATATATATGTGCTCTAATCCATGCACACACTGAGAAAGCATGACACATCGCACACATCAGATACATACGTGCTCTAATCTACGCACACACTGAGAAAGCAAGACACATCGCACACATCATATACATATGTGCTCTAATCTATGCACACACTGAGAAAGCACGACACTTCTCACACATCAGATACATATGTGCTCTAATCTATGCACACACTGAGAAAGCACGACACTTCTCACACATCAGATACATATGTGCTCTAATCTATGCACACACTGAGAAAGCACGACACATCGCACACATCAGATACATATGTGCTCTAATCTATGCACACACTGAGAAAGCATGACACATCGCACACATCATATACATATCTGCTCTAATCTATGCACACACTGAGAAAGCATGACACATCGCACACATCATATACATATGTGCTCTAATCCATGCACACACTGAGAAAGCATGACACATCGCACACATCATATATATATGTGCTCTAATCTATGCACACACTGAGAAAGCATGACACATCGCAAACATCATATATATATGTGCTCTAATCTATGGACACACTGGGAAAGCATGACACATCGCACACATCATATATATATATGTGCTCTAATCTATGGACACACTGGGAAAGCATGACACATCGCACACATCATATATATATGTGCTCTAATCTATGCACACACTGGGAAAGCATGACACATCGCACACATCAGATACATATGTGCTCTAATCTATGCACACACTGAGAAAGCATGACACATCGCACACATCATATACATATCTGCTCTAATCTATGCACACACTGAGAAAGCATGACACATCGCACACATCATATACATATGTGCTCTAATCCATGCACACACTGAGAAAGCATGACACATCGCACACATCATATACATATGTGCTCTAATTTATGCACACACTGAGAAAGGATGACACATCGCACACATCATATACATATCTGCTCTAATCTATGCACACACTGAGAAAGCATGACACATCACACACATCAGATACATATGTGCTCTAATCTATGCACACACTAATAAAGTATGACACATCGCACACATCATATACATATGTGCTCTAATTTATGCACACACTGAGAAAGCATGACACATCGCACACATCATATACATATGTGCTCTAATCTATGCACACACTGAGAAAGCATGACACATCGCACACATCATATACATATGTGCTCTAATCTATGCACACACTGAGGAAGCATGACAATCGCACACATCAGATACATATGTGCTCTAATCTATGCACACACTGAGAAAGCATGACAATCGCACACATCAGATACATATGTGCTCTAATCTATGCACACACTGAGAAAGCATGACACATCGCACACATCATATACATATTTGCTCTAATCTATGCACACACTGAGAAAGCATGACACATCGCACACATCATATATATATGTGCTCTAATCCATGCACACACTGAGAAAGCATGACACATCGTACACATCAGCTACATACGTGCTCTAATCTATGCACACACTGAGAAAGCATGACACATGGCACACATCATATACATATCTGCTCTAATCTATGCACACACTGAGAAAGCATGACACATCGCACACATCATATACATATGTGCTCTAATCTATGCACACACTGAGGAAGCATGACAATCGCACACATCAGATACATATGTGCTCTAATCTATGCACACACTGAGAAAGCATGACAATCGCACACATCAGATACATATGTGCTCTAATCTATGCACACACTGAGAAAGCATGACACATCGCACACATCATATACATATGTGCTCTAATCTATGCACACACTGAGAAAGCATGACACATCGCACACATCATATATATATGTGCTCTAATCCATGCACACACTGAGAAAGCATGACACATCGTACACATCAGCTACATACGTGCTCTAATCTATGCACACACTGAGAAAGCATGACACATGGCACACATCATATACATATCTGCTCTAATCCATGCACACACTGAGAAAGCATGACACATCGCACACATCAGCTACATATGTGCTCTAATCCATGCACACACTAAGAAAGCATGACACATCGCACACATCATATACATATGTGCTCTAATCTATGCACACACTGAGAAAGCATGACACATCGCACACATCATATACATATGTGCTCTAATCTATGTACACACTGAGAAAGCATGACACATCGCACACATCATATACATATGTGCTCTAATCTATGCACACACTGAGAAAGCATGACACATCGCACACATCAGATACATATGTGCTCTAATCTATGCACACACTGAGAAAGCATGACACATCGCACACATCAGATACATATGTGCTCTAATCTATGCACACACTGAGAAAGCATGACAATCGCACACATCAGATACATATGTGCTCTAATCTATGCACACATTGAGAAAGTATGACACATCGCACACATCATATACATATCTGCTCTAATCTATGCACACACTGAGAAAGCATGACACATCGCACACATCAGATACATATGTGCTCTAATCTATGCACACACTGAGAAAGCATGACACATCGCACACATCATATATATATGTGCTCTAATCCATGCACACACTGAGAAAGCATGACACATCGCACACATCATATACATATCTGATCTAATCTATGCACACACTGAGAAAGCATGACACATCGCACACGTCAGATACATATGTGCTCTAATCTATGCACACACTGAGAAAGCATGACACATCGTACACATCAGATACATATGTGCTCTAATCCATGCACACACTGAGAAAGCATGACACATGGCACACATCAGCTACATATGTGCTCTAATCTATGCACACAATGAGAAAGCATGACACATCGCACACATCAGATACATATGTGCTCTAATCTATGCACACACTGAGAAAGCATGACACATCGCACACATCAGATACATACGTGCTCTAATCTATGCACACACTGAGAAAGCATGACACATCGCACACATCAGATACATACGTGCTCTAATCTATGCACACACTGAGAAAGCATGACACATCACACACATCAGATACATATGTGCTCTAATCTATGCACACACTAAGAAAGCATGACACATCGCACACATCATATATATGTGCTCTAATCTATGCACACACTGAGAAAGCATGACACATCGCACACATCAGATACATACGTGCTCTAATCTATGCACACACTGAGAAAGCATGACACATCACACACATCAGATACATATCTGATCTAATCTATGCACACACTGAGAAAGCATGACACATCGCACACATCATATACATATGTGCTCTAATCTATGCACACACTGAGAAAGCATGACACATCGCACACATCATATATATATATATGCACACACTGAGAAAGCATGACACATCACACACATCAGATACATACGTGCTCTAATCTATGCACACACTAAGAAAGCATGACACATCGCACACATCATATATATATGTGCTCTAATCTATGCACACACTGAGAAAGCATGACACATCGCACACATCAGATACATACGTGCTCTAATCTATGCACACACTGAGAAAGCATGACACATCACACACATCAGATACATACGTGCTCTAATCTATGCACACACTAAGAAAGCATGACACATTGCACACATCATATATATGTGCTCTAATCTATGCACACACTAAGAAAGCATGACACATCGCACACATCAGATACATACGTGCTCTAATCCCTGCACACACTGAGAAAGCATGACACATCGCACACATCATATACATATATGCTCTAATCTATGCACACACTGAGAAAGCATGACACATCGCACACATCATATATATATGTGCTCTAATCTACGCACACACTGAGAAAGCATGACACATCACACACATCATATACATATGTGCTCTAATCTACGCACACACTGAGAAAGCAAGACACATCGCACACATCATATACATATGTGCTCTAATCTATGCACACACTGAGAAAGCATGACACATCGCACACATCAGATACATACGTGCTCTAATCTACGCACACACTGAGAAAGCAAGACACATCGCACACATCATATACATATGTGCTCTAATCTATGCACACACTGAGAAAGCATGACACATCACACACATCAGATACATACGTGCTCTAATCTACGCACACACTGAGAAAGCAAGACACATCGCACACATCATATACATATGTGCTCTAATCTATGCACACACTGAGAAAGCATGACACATCACACACATCAGATACATACGTGCTCTAATCTATGCACACACTAAGAAAGCATGACACATCGCACACATCATATATATACGTGCTCTAATCCATGCACACACTGAGAAAGCAAGACACATCGCACACATCATATACATATGTGCTCTAATCTATGCACACACTGAGAAAGCATGACACATCACACACATCAGATACATACGTGCTCTAATCTATGCACACACTAAGAAAGCATGACACATAGCACACATCATATATATGTGCTCTAATCTATGCACACACTGAGAAAGCATGACACATCGCACACATCATATACATATGTGCTCTAATCTATGCACACACTGAGAAAGCATGACACATCGCACACATCATATACATATATGCTCTAATCTATGCACACACTGAGAAAGCATGACACATCGCACACATCATATATATATGTGCTCTAATCTACGCACACACTGAGAAAGCATGACACATCGCACACATCAGATACATACGTGCTCTAATCTACGCACACACTGAGAAAGCAAGACACATCGCACACATCATATACATATGTGCTCTAATCTATGCACACACTGACAAAGCATGACACATCACACACATCAGATACATACGTGCTCTAATCTATGCACACACTGAGAAAGCACGACACTTCTCACACATCAGATACATATGTGCTCTAATCTATGCACACACTGAGAAAGCACGACACTTCTCACACATCAGATACATATGTGCTCTAATCTATGCACACACTGAGAAAGCATGACACATCGCACACATCAGATACATATGTGCTCTAATCTATGCACACACTGAGAAAGCATGACACATCGCACACATCATATACATATCTGCTCTAATCTATGCACACACTGAGAAAGCATGACACATCGCACACATCATATACATATGTGCTCTAATCCATGCACACACTGAGAAAGCATGACACATCGCACACATCATATATATATGTGCTCTAATCTATGCACACACTGAGAAAGCATGACACATCGCAAACATCATATATATATGTGCTCTAATCTATGGACACACTGGGAAAGCATGACACATCGCACACATCATATATATATGTGCTCTAATCTATGGACACACTGGGAAAGCATGACACATCGCACACATCATATATATATGTGCTCTAATCTATGCACACACTGGGAAAGCACGACACATCGCACACATCATATACATATCTGCTCTAATCTATGCACACACTGAGAAAGCATGACACATCGCACACATCATATACATATGTGCTCTAATCCATGCACACACTGAGAAAGCATGACACATCGCACACATCATATACATATGTGCTCTAATTTATGCACACACTGAGAAAGCATGACACATCGCACACATCATATACATATCTGCTCTAATCTATGCACACACTGAGAAAGCATGACACATCACACACATCAGATACATATGTGCTCTAATCTATGCACACACTAAGAAAGTATGACACATCGCACACATCATATACATATGTGCTCTAATTTATGCACACACTGAGAAAGCATGACACAACGCACACATCATATACATATGTGCTCTAATCTATGCACACACTGAGGAAGCATGACAATCGCACACATCAGATACATATGTGCTCTAATCTATGCACACACTGAGAAAGCATGACAATCGCACACATCAGATACATATGTGCTCTAATCTATGCACACACTGAGAAAGCATGACACATCGCACACATCATATACATATGTGCTCTAATCTATGCACACACTGAGAAAGCATGACACATCGCACACATCATATACATATGTGCTCTAATCTATGCACACACTGAGAAAGCATGACACATCGTACACATCAGCAACATACGTGCTCTAATCTATGCACACACTGAGAAAGCATGACACCTGGCACACATCATATACATATCTGCTCTAATCTATGCACACACTGAGAAAGCATGACACATCGCACACATCAGATACATATGTGCTCTAATTATGCACATACTGAGAAAGCATGACACATCGCACACATCATATACATATGTGCTCTAATCCATGCACACACTGAGAAAGCATGACACATCGCACACATCAGCCACATATGTGCTCTAATCCATGCACACACTAAGAAAGCATGACACATCGCACACATCATATACATATGTGCTCTAATCTATGCACACACTGAGAAAGCATGACACATCGCACACATCATATACATATGTGCTCTAATCTATGCACACACTGAGAAAGCATGACACATCGCACACATCATATACATATCTGCTCTAATCTATGCACACACTGAGAAAGCATGACACATCGCACACATCAGATACATATGTGCTCTAATCTATGCACACACTGAGAAAGCATGACACATCGCACGCATCATATACATATGTGCTCTAATCTATGCACACACTGAGAAAGGATGACAATCGCACACATCAGATACATATGTGCTCTAATCTATGCACACACTGAGAAAGCATGACAATCGCACACATCAGATACATATGTGCTCTAATCTATGCACACACTGAGAAAGCATGACACATCGCACACATCATATACATATCTGCTCTAATCTATGCACACACTGAGAAAGCATGACACATCGCACACATCAGATACATATGTGCTCTAATCTATGCACACACTGAGAAAGCATGACACATCGCACACATCATATATATATGTGCTCTAATCCATGCACACACTGAGAAAGCATGACACATCACACACATCAGATACATATGTGCTCTAATCTATGCACACACTGAGAAAGCATGACAATCGCACACATCAGATACATATGTGCTCTAATCTATGCACACACTGAGAAAGCATGACACATCGCACACATCATATACATATCTGCTCTAATCTATGCACACACTGAGAAAGCATGACACATCGCACACATCATATACATATCTGCTCTAATCTATGCACACACTAAGAAAGCATGACACATCGCACACATCATATATATGTGCTCTAATCTATGCACACACTGAGAAAGCATGACACATTGCACACATCATATACATATGTGCTCTAATCTATGCACACACTGAGAAAGCATGACACATCGTACACATCAGATACATATGTGGCCTAATCCATGCACACACTGAGAAAGCATGACATATCGCACACATCAGATACATATGTGCTCTAATCTATGCACAAACTGAGAAAGCATGACACATCACACACATCAGATAAATATGTGCTCTAATCTATGCACACACTGAGAAAGCACGACATATCGCACACATCAGATACATACGTGCTCTAATCTATGCACACACTGAGAAAGCATGACACATCGCACACATCAGATACATACGTGCTCTAATCTATGCACACACTGAGAAAGCATGACACATTGCACACATCAGATACATATGTGCTCTAATCTACGCACACACTGAGAAAGCATGACACATCGCACACATCAGATACATACGTGCTCTAATCTACGCACACACTGAGAAAGCATGACACATCGCACACATCATATACATATGTGCTCTAATCTATGCACACACTGAGAAAGCATGACACATCACACACATCAGATACATATGTGCTCTAATCTATGCACACACTGAGAAAGCATGACACATCGCACACATCATATATATATGTGCTCTAATCTATGCACACACTGAGAAAGCATGACACATCGCACACATCAGATACATACGTGCTCTAATCTATGCACACACTGAGAAAGCATGACACATCACACACATCAGATACATATGTGCTCTAATCTATGCACACACTGAGAAAGCATGACACATCGCACACATCATATATATATGTGCTCTAATCTATGCACACACTGAGAAAGCATGACACATCGCACACATCAGATACATATGTGCTCTAATCTATGCACACACTGAGAAAGCATGACACATCGCACACATCATATACATATGTGCTCTAATCCATGCACACACTGAGAAAGCATGACACATCGCACACATCATATACATATGTGCTCTAATCTATGCACACACTGAAAAAGCATGACACATCGCACACATCATATATATATGTGCTCTAATCTATGCACACACTGGGAAAGCATGACACATCGCACACATCAGATACATACGTGCTCTAATCTATGCACACACTGAGAAAGCACGACACATCGCACACATCAGATACATATGTGCTCTTATCTATGCACACACTGAGAAAGCATGACACATCGCACACATCATATACATATCTGCTCTAATCTATGCACACACTGAGAAAGCATGACACATCGCACACATCATATACATATGTGCTCTAATCCATGCACACACTGAGAAAGCATGACACATCGCACACATCAGCTACATATGTGCTCTAATCTATGCACACACTAAGAAAGCATGACACATCGCACACATCATATACATATGTGCTCTAATCTATGCACACACTGAGAAAGCATGACACATCGCACACATCATATACATATGTGCTCTAATCTATGCACACACTGAGGAAGCATGACAATCGCACACATCAGATACATATGTGCTCTAATCTATGCACACACTGAGAAAGCATGACAATTACACACATCAGATACATATGTGCTCTAATCTATGCACACACTGAGAAAGCATGACACATCGCACACATCATATACATAATGTGCTCTAATCTATGCACACACTGAGAAAGCATGACACATCGCACACGTCATATATATATGTGCTCTAATCCATGCACACACTGAGAAAGCATGACATATCGTACACATCAGCTACATACGTGCTCTAATCTATGCACACACTGAGAAAGCATGATACATGGCACACATCATATACATATCTGCTCTAATCTATGCACACACTGAGAAAGCATGACACATCGCACACATCAGATACATATGTGCTCTAATCCATGCACACACTAAGAAAGCATGACACATCGCACACATCATATACATATGTGCTCTAATCTATGCACACACTGAGAAAGCATGACAAATCGCACACATCATATACATATGTGCTCTAATCTATGTACACACTGAGAAAGCATGACACATCGCACACATCATATACATATGTGCTCTAATCTATGCACACACTGAGAAAGCATGACACATCGCACACATCAGATACATATGTGCTCTAATCTATGCACACACTGACAAAGCATGACACATCGCACACATCATATACATATGTGCTCTAATCTATGCACACACTGAGAAAGCATGACAATCGCACACATCAGATACATATGTGCTCTAATCTATGCACACACTGAGAAAGCATGACAATCGCACACATCAGATACATATGTGCTCTAATCTATGCACACATTGAGAAAGTATGACACATCGCACACATCATATACATATCTGCTCTAATCTATGCACACACTGAGAAAGCATGACACCGCACACATCAGATACATATGTGCTCTAATCTATGCACACACTGAGAAAGCATGACACATCGCACACATCATATATATATGTGCTATAATCCATGCAAACACTGAGAAAGCATGACACATCACACACATCATATACATATCTGATCTAATCTATGCACACACTGAGAAAGCATGACACATCGCACACATCAGATACATATGTGCTCTAATCTATGCACACACTGAGAAAGCATGACACATCGCACAAATCATATACATATCTGATCTAATCTATGCACACACTGAGAAAGCATGACACATCGCACACGTCAGATACATATGTGCTCTAATCTATGCACACACTGAGAAAGCATGACACATCATACACATCAGCTACATATGTGCTCTAATCTATGCACACACTGAGAAAGCATGACACATCGCACACATCAGATACATATGTGCTCTAATGTATGCACACACTGAGAAAGCATGACACATCGCACACATCAGATACATACGTGCTCTAATCTATGCACACACTGAGAAAGCATGACACATCGCACACATCAGATACATACGTGCTCTAATCTATGCACACACTGAGAAAGCATGACACATCACACACATCAGATACATATGTGCTCTAATCTATGCACACACTAAGAAAGCATGACACATCGCACACATCATATATATGTGCTCTAATCTATGCACACACTGAGAAAGCATGACACATCGCACACATCAGATACATACGTGCTCTAATCTATGCACACACTGAGAAAGCATGACACATCGCACACATCATATACATATCTGCTCTAATCTATGCACACACTGAGAAAGCATGACACATCGCACACATCATATATATATGTGCTCTAATCCATGCACACACTGAGAAAGCATGACACATCGCACACATCATATACATATCTGATCTAATCTATGCACACACTGAGAAAGCATGACACATCGCACACGTCAGATACATATGTGCTCTAATCTATGCACACACTGAGAAAGCATGACACATCGTACACATCAGATACATATGTGCTCTAATCCATGCACACACTGAGAAAGCATGACACATGGCACACATCAGCTACATATGTGCTCTAATCTATGCACACACTGAGAAAGCATGACACATCGCACACATCAGATACATATGTGCTCTAATCTATGCACACACTGAGAAAGCATGACACATCGCACACATCAGATACATACGTGCTCTAATCTATGCACACACTGAGAAAGCATGACACATCGCACACATCAGATACATACGTGCTCTAATCCATGCACACACTGAGAAAGCATGACACATCATATATATATGTGCTCTAATCTAAGCACACACTGGGAAAGCATGACACATCGCACACATCATATATATATGTGCTCTAATCCATGCACACACTGAGAAAGCATGACACATCGCACACATCATATATATATGTGCTCTAATCTATGCACACACTGGGAAAGCATGACACATCGCACACATCAGATACATACGTGCTCTAATCTATGCACACACTGAGAAAGCATGACACATCGCACACATCAGATACATACGTGCTCTAATCTATGCACACACTGAGAAAGCATGACACATCACACACATCAGATACATATGTGCTCTAATCTATGCACACACTAAGAAAGCATGACACATCACACACATCATATATATGTGCTCTAATCTATGCACACACTGAGAAAGCATGACACATCGCACACATCAGGTACATACGTGCTCTAATCTATGCACACACTGAGAAAGCATGACACATCGCACACATCATATACATATCTGCTCTAATCTATGCACACACTGAGAAAGCATGACACATCGCACACATCATATACATATATGCTCTAATCTATGCACACACTGAGAAAGCATGACACATCACACACATCAGATACATACGTGCTCTAATCTATGCACACACTAAGAAAGCATGACACATCGCACACATCATATATATACGTGCTCTAATCCATGCACACACTGAGAAAGCAAGACACATCGCACACATCATATACATATGTGCTCTAATCTATGCACACACTGAGAAAGCATGACACATCACACACATCAGATACATACGTGCTCTAATCTATGCACACACTAAGAAAGCATGACACATAGCACACATCATATATATGTGCTCTAATCTATGCACACACTGAGAAAGCATGACACATCGCACACATCATATACATATGTGCTCTAATCTATGCACACACTGAGAAAGCATGACACATCGCACACATCATATACATATATGCTCTAATCTATGCACACACTGAGAAAGCATGACACATCGCACACATCATATATATATGTGCTCTAATCTACGCACACACTGAGAAAGCATGACACATCGCACACATCAGATACATACGTGCTCTAATCTACGCACACACTGAGAAAGCAAGACACATCGCACACATCATATACATATGTGCTCTAATCTATGCACACACTGACAAAGCATGACACATCACACACATCAGATACATACGTGCTCTAATCTATGCACACACTGAGAAAGCACGACACTTCTCACACATCAGATACATATGTGCTCTAATCTATGCACACACTGAGAAAGCACAACACTTCTCACACATCAGATACATATGTGCTCTAATCTATGCACACACTGAGAAAGCACGACACATCGCACACATCAGATACATATGTGCTCTAATCTATGCACACACTGAGAAAGCATGACACATCGCACACATCATATACATATCTGCTCTAATCTATGCACACACTGAGAAAGCATGACACATCGCACACATCATATACATATGTGCTCTAATCCATGCACACACTGAGAAAGCATGACACATCGCACACATCATATATATATGTGCTCTAATCTATGCACACACTGAGAAAGCATGACACATCGCAAACATCATATATATATGTGCTCTAATCTATGGACACACTGGGAAAGCATGACACATCGCACACATCATATATATATGTGCTCTAATCTATGGACACACTGGGAAAGCATGACACATCGCACACATCATATATATATGTGCTCTAATCTATGCACACACTGGGAAAGCACGACACATCGCACACATCATATACATATCTGCTCTAATCTATGCACACACTGAGAAAGCATGACACATCGCACACATCATATACATATGTGCTCTAATCCATGCACACACTGAGAAAGCATGACACATCGCACACATCATATACATATGTGCTCTAATTTATGCACACACTGAGAAAGCATGACACATCGCACACATCATATACATATCTGCTCTAATCTATGCACACACTGAGAAAGCATGACACATCACACACATCAGATACATATGTGCTCTAATCTATGCACACACTAAGAAAGTATGACACATCGCACACATCATATACATATGTGCTCTAATTTATGCACACACTGAGAAAGCATGACACATCGCACACATCATATACATATGTGCTCTAATCTATGCACACACTGAGGAAGCATGACAATCGCACACATCAGATACATATGTGCTCTAATCTATGCACACACTGAGAAAGCATGACAATCGCACACATCAGATACATATGTGCTCTAATCTATGCACACACTGAGAAAGCATGACACATCGCACACATCATATACATATGTGCTCTAATCTATGCACACACTGAGAAAGCATGACACATCGCACACATCATATACATATGTGCTCTAATCTATGCACACACTGAGAAAGCATGACACATCGTACACATCAGCAACATACGTGCTCTAATCTATGCACACACTGAGAAAGCATGACACCTGGCACACATCATATACATATCTGCTCTAATCTATGCACACACTGAGAAAGCATGACACATCGCACACATCAGATACATATGTGCTCTAATCTATGCACATACTGAGAAAGCATGACACATCGCACACATCATATACATATGTGCTCTAATCCATGCACACACTGAGAAAGCATGACACATCGCACACATCAGCCACATATGTGCTCTAATCCATGCACACACTAAGAAAGCATGACACATCGCACACATCATATA
Organism: Taudactylus pleione; assembly: GCA_031769625.1. NCBI lineage: Eukaryota > Metazoa > Chordata > Amphibia > Anura > Myobatrachidae > Taudactylus > Taudactylus pleione. Next base: position 585,753 of record JAUIMM010000849.1, on the reverse strand, counting down.
CATATGTGCTCTAATCTATGCACACACTGAGAAAGCATGACACATCGCACACATCGTATACATATGAGCTCTAATCTATGCACACACTGAGAAAGCATGACACATCGCACACATCATATACATATCTGCTCTAATCTATGCACACACTGAGAAAGCATGACACATCGCACACATCAGATACATATGTGCTCTAATCTATGCACACACTGAGAAAGCATGACACATCGCACGCATCATATACATATGTGCTCTAATCTATGCACACACTGAGAAAGGATGACAATCGCACACATCAGATACATATGTGCTCTAATCTATGCACACACTGAGAAAGCATGACAATCGCACACATCAGATACATATGTGCTCTAATCTATGCACACACTGAGAAAGCATGACACATCGCACACATCATATACATATCTGCTCTAATCTATGCACACACTGAGAAAGCATGACACATCGCACACATCAGATACATATGTGCTCTAATCTATGCACACACTGAGAAAGCATGACACATCGCACACATCATATATATATGTGCTCTAATCCATGCACACACTGAGAAAGCATGACACATCACACACATCAGATACATATGTGCTCTAATCTATGCACACACTGAGAAAGCATGACAATCGCACACATCAGATACATATGTGCTCTAATCTATGCACACACTGAGAAAGCATGACACATCGCACACATCATATACATATCTGCTCTAATCTATGCACACACTGAGAAAGCATGACACATCGCACACATCATATACATATCTGCTCTAATCTATGCACACACTAAGAAAGCATGACACATCGCACACATCATATATATGTGCTCTAATCTATGCACACACTGAGAAAGCATGACACATCGCACACATCATATACATATGTGCTCTAATCTATGCACACACTGAGAAAGCATGACACATCGTACACATCAGATACATATGTGGCCTAATCCATGCACACACTGAGAAAGCATGACATATCGCACACATCAGATACATATGTGCTCTAATCTATGCACAAACTGAGAAAGCATGACACATCACACACATCAGATAAATATGTGCTCTAATCTATGCACACACTGAGAAAGCACGACATATCGCACACATCAGATACATACGTGCTCTAATCTATGCACACACTGAGAAAGCATGACACATCGCACACATCAGATACATATGTGCTCTAATCTATGCACACACTGAGAAAGCATGACACATTGCACACATCAGATACATATGTGCTTTAATCTACGCACACACTGAGAAAGCATGACACATCGCACACATCAGATACATACGTGCTCTAATCTACGCACACACTGAGAAAGCATGACACATCGCACACATCATATACATATGTGCTCTAATCTATGCACACACTGAGAAAGCATGACACATCACACACATCAGATACATATGTGCTCTAATCTATGCACACACTGAGAAAGCATGACATATCGCACACATCATATATATATGTGCTCTAATCTATGCACACACTGAGAAAGCATGACACATCGCACACATCAGATACATACGTGCTCTAATCTATGCACACACTGAGAAAGCATGACACATCACACACATCAGATACATATGTGCTCTAATCTATGCACACACTGAGAAAGCATGACACATCGCACACATCATATATATATGTGCTCTAATCTATGCACACACTGAGAAAGCATGACACATCGCACACATCAGATACATATGTGCTCTAATCTATGCACACACTGAGAAAGCATGACACATCGCACACATCATATACATATGTGCTCTAATCCATGCACACACTAAGAAAGCATGACACATCGCACACATCATATACATATGTGCTCTAATCTATGCACACACTGAGAAAGCATGACACATCGCACACATCATATATATATGTGCTCTAATCTATGCACACACTGGGAAAGCATGACACATCGCACACATCAGATACATACGTGCTCTAATCTATGCACACACTGAGAAAGCACGACACATCGCACACATCAGATACATATGTGCTCTTATCTATGCACACACTGAGAAAGCATGACACATCGCACACATCATATACATATCTGCTCTAATCTATGCACACACTGAGAAAGCATGACACATCGCACACATCATATACATATGTGCTCTAATCCATGCACACACTGAGAAAGCATGACACATCGCACACATCAGCTACATATGTGCTCTAATCTATGCACACACTAAGAAAGCATGACACATCGCACACATCATATACATATGTGCTCTAATCTATGCACACACTGAGAAAGCATGACACATCGCACACATCATATACATATGTGCTCTAATCTATGCACACACTGAGGAAGCATGACAATCGCACACATCAGATACATATGTGCTCTAATCTATGCACACACTGAGAAAGCATGACAATTGCACACATCAGATACATATGTGCTCTAATCTATGCACACACTGAGAAAGCATGACACATCGCACACATCATATACATATGTGCTCTAATCTATGCACACACTGAGAAAGCATGACACATCGCACACGTCATATATATATGTGCTCTAATCCATGCACACACTGAGAAAGCATGACATATCGTACACATCAGCTACATACGTGCTCTAATCTATGCACACACTGAGAAAGCATGACACATGGCACACATCATATACATATCTGCTCTAATCTATGCACACACTGAGAAAGCATGACACATCGCACACATCAGATACATATGTGCTCTAATCCATGCACACACTAAGAAAGCATGACACATCGCACACATCATATACATATGTGCTCTAATCTATGCACACACTGAGAAAGCATGACAAATCGCACACATCATATACATATGTGACTAATCTATGTACACACTGAGAAAGCATGACACATCGCACACATCATATACATATGTGCTCTAATCTATGCACACACTGAGAAAGCATGACACATCGCACACATCAGATACATATGTGCTCTAATCTATGCACACACTGAGAAAGCATGACACATCGCACACATCATATACATATGTGCTCTAATCTATGCACACACTGAGAAAGCATGACAATCGCACACATCAGATACATATGTGCTCTAATCTATGCACACACTGAGAAAGCATGACAATCGCACACATCAGATACATATGTGCTCTAATCTATGCACACATTGAGAAAGTATGACACATCGCACACATCATATACATATCTGCTCTAATCTATGCACACACTGAGAAAGCATGACACCGCACACATCAGATACATATGTGCTCTAATCTATGCACACACTGAGAAAGCATGACACATCGCACACATCATATATATATGTGCTATAATCCATGCACACACTGAGAAAGCATGACACATCACACACATCATATACATATCTGATCTAATCTATGCACACACTGAGAAAGCATGACACATCGCACACATCAGATACATATGTGCTCTAATCTATGCACACACTGAGAAAGCATGACACATCGCACACATCATATACATATCTGATCTAATCTATGCACACACTGAGAAAGCATGACACATCGCACACGTCAGATACATATGTGCTCTAATCTATGCACACACTGAGAAAGCATGACACATCGTACACATCAGCTACATATGTGCTCTAATCTATGCACACACTGAGAAAGCATGACACATCGCACACATCAGATACATATGTGCTCTAATGTATGCACACACTGAGAAAGCATGACACATCGCACACATCAGATACATACGTGCTCTAATCTATGCACACACTGAGAAAGCATGACACATCGCACACATCAGATACATACGTGCTCTAATCTATGCACACACTGAGAAAGCATGACACATCACACACATCAGATACATATGTGCTCTAATCTATGCACACACTAAGAAAGCATGACACATCGCACACATCATATATATGTGCTCTAATCTATGCACACACTGAGAAAGCATGACACATCGCACACATCAGATACATACGTGCTCTAATCTATGCACACACTGAGAAAGCATGACACATCGCACACATCATATACATATCTGCTCTAATCTATGCACACACTGAGAAAGCATGACACATCGCACACATCATATATATATGTGCTCTAATCCATGCACCCACTGAGAAAGCATGACACATCGCACACATCATATACATATCTGATCTAATCTATGCACACACTGAGAAAGCATGACACATCGCACACGTCAGATACATATGTGCTCTAATCTATGCACACACTGAGAAAGCATGACACATCGTACACATCAGATACATATGTGCTCTAATCCATACACACACTGAGAAAGCATGACACATGGCACACATCAGCTACATATGTGCTCTAATCTATGCACACACTGAGAAAGCATGACACATCGCACACATCAGATACATATGTGCTCTAATCTATGCACACACTGAGAAAGCATGACACATCGCACACATCAGATACATACGTGCTCTAATCTATGCACACACTGAGAAAGCATGACACATCGCACACATCAGATACATACGTGCTCTAATCCATGCACACACTGAGAAAGCATGACACATCATATATATATGTGCTCTAATCTATGCACACACTGGGAAAGCATGACACATCGCACACATCATATATATATGTGCTCTAATCCATGCACACACTGAGAAAGCATGACACATCGCACACATCATATATATATGTGCTCTAATCTATGCACACACTGGGAAAGCATGACACATCGCACACATCAGATACATACGTGCTCTAATCTATGCACACACTGAGAAAGCATGACACATCGCACACATCAGATACATACGTGCTCTAATCTATGCACACACTGAGAAAGCATGACACATCACACACATCAGATACATATGTGCTCTAATCTATGCACACACTAAGAAAGCATGACACATCGCACACATCATATATATGTGCTCTAATCTATGCACACACTGAGAAAGCATGACACATCGCACACATCAGGTACATACGTGCTCTAATCTATGCACACACTGAGAAAGCACGACACTTCTCACACATCAGATACATATGTGCTCTAATCTATGCACACACTGAGAAAGCACAACACTTCTCACACATCAGATACATATGTGCTCTAATCTATGCACACACTGAGAAAGCACGACACATCGCACACATCAGATACATATGTGCTCTAATCTATGCACACACTGAGAAAGCATGACACATCGCACACATCATATACATATCTGCTCTAATCTATGCACACACTGAGAAAGCATGACACATCGCACACATCATATACATATGTGCTCTAATCCATGCACACACTGAGAAAGCATGACACATCGCACACATCATATATATATGTGCTCTAATCTATGCACACACTGAGAAAGCATGACACATCGCAAACATCATATATATATGTGCTCTAATCTATGGACACACTGGGAAAGCATGACACATCGCACACATCATATATATATGTGCTCTAATCTATGGACACACTGGGAAAGCATGACACATCGCACACATCATATATATATGTGCTCTAATCTATGCACACACTGGGAAAGCACGACACATCGCACACATCATATACATATCTGCTCTAATCTATGCACACACTGAGAAAGCATGACACATCGCACACATCATATACATATGTGCTCTAATCCATGCACACACTGAGAAAGCATGACACATCGCACACATCATATACATATGTGCTCTAATTTATGCACACACTGAGAAAGCATGACACATCGCACACATCATATACATATCTGCTCTAATCTATGCACACACTGAGAAAGCATGACACATCACACACATCAGATACATATGTGCTCTAATCTATGCACACACTAAGAAAGTATGACACATCGCACACATCATATACATATGTGCTCTAATTTATGCACACACTGAGAAAGCATGACACATCGCACACATCATATACATATGTGCTCTAATCTATGCACACACTGAGGAAGCATGACAATCGCACACATCAGATACATATGTGCTCTAATCTATGCACACACTGAGAAAGCATGACAATCGCACACATCAGATACATATGTGCTCTAATCTATGCACACACTGAGAAAGCATGACACATCGCACACATCATATACATATGTGCTCTAATCTATGCACACACTGAGAAAGCATGACACATCGCACACATCATATACATATGTGCTCTAATCTATGCACACACTGAGAAAGCATGACACATCGTACACATCAGCAACATACGTGCTCTAATCTATGCACACACTGAGAAAGCATGACACCTGGCACACATCATATACATATCTGCTCTAATCTATGCACACACTGAGAAAGCATGACACATCGCACACATCAGATACATATGTGCTCTAATCTATGCACATACTGAGAAAGCATGACACATCGCACACATCATATACATATGTGCTCTAATCCATGCACACACTGAGAAAGCATGACACATCGCACACATCAGCCACATATGTGCTCTAATCCATGCACACACTAAGAAAGCATGACACATCGCACACATCATATACATATGTGCTCTAATCTATGCACACACTGAGAAAGCATGACACATCGCACACATCATATACATATGAGCTCTAATCTATGCACACACTGAGAAAGCATGACACATCGCACACATCATATACATATCTGCTCTAATCTATGCACACACTGAGAAAGCATGACACATCGCACACATCAGATACATATGTGCTCTAATCTATGCACACACTGAGAAAGCATGACACATCGCACGCATCATATACATATGTGCTCTAATCTATGCACACACTGAGAAAGGATGACAATCGCACACATCAGATACATATGTGCTCTAATCTATGCACACACTGAGAAAGCATGACAATCGCACACATCAGATACATATGTGCTCTAATCTATGCACACACTGAGAAAGCATGACACATCGCACACATCATATACATATCTGCTCTAATCTATGCACACACTGAGAAAGCATGACACATCGCACACATCAGATACATATGTGCTCTAATCTATGCACACACTGAGAAAGCATGACACATCGCACACATCATATATATATGTGCTCTAATCCATGCACACACTGAGAAAGCATGACACATCACACACATCAGATACATATGTGCTCTAATCTATGCACACACTGAGAAAGCATGACAATCGCACACATCAGATACATATGTGCTCTAATCTATGCACACACTGAGAAAGCATGACACATCGCACACATCATATACATATCTGCTCTAATCTATGCACACACTGAGAAAGCATGACACATCGCACACATCATATACATATCTGCTCTAATCTATGCACACACTAAGAAAGCATGACACATCGCACACATCATATATATGTGCTCTAATCTATGCACACACTGAGAAAGCATGACACATCGCACACATCATATACATATGTGCTCTAATCTATGCACACACTGAGAAAGCATGACACATCGTACACATCAGATACATATGTGGCCTAATCCATGCACACACTGAGAAAGCATGACATATCGCACACATCAGATACATATGTGCTCTAATCTATGCACAAACTGAGAAAGCATGACACATCACACACATCAGATAAATATGTGCTCTAATCTATGCACACACTGAGAAAGCACGACATATCGCACACATCAGATACATACGTGCTCTAATCTATGCACACACTGAGAAAGCATGACACATCGCACACATCAGATACATATGTGCTCTAATCTATGCACACACTGAGAAAGCATGACACATTGCACACATCAGATACATATGTGCTTTAATCTACGCACACACTGAGAAAGCATGACACATCGCACACATCAGATACATACGTGCTCTAATCTACGCACACACTGAGAAAGCATGACACATCGCACACATCATATACATATGTGCTCTAATCTATGCACACACTGAGAAAGCATGACACATCACACACATCAGATACATATGTGCTCTAATCTATGCACACACTGAGAAAGCATGACATATCGCACACATCATATATATATGTGCTCTAATCTATGCACACACTGAGAAAGCATGACACATCGCACACATCAGATACATACGTGCTCTAATCTATGCACACACTGAGAAAGCATGACACATCACACACATCAGATACATATGTGCTCTAATCTATGCACACACTGAGAAAGCATGACACATCGCACACATCATATATATATGTGCTCTAATCTATGCACACACTGAGAAAGCATGACACATCGCACACATCAGATACATATGTGCTCTAATCTATGCACACACTGAGAAAGCATGACACATCGCACACATCATATACATATGTGCTCTAATCCATGCACACACTAAGAAAGCATGACACATCGCACACATCATATACATATGTGCTCTAATCTATGCACACACTGAGAAAGCATGACACATCGCACACATCATATATATATGTGCTCTAATCTATGCACACACTGGGAAAGCATGACACATCGCACACATCAGATACATACGTGCTCTAATCTATGCACACACTGAGAAAGCACAACACATCGCACACATCAGATACATATGTGCTCTTATCTATGCACACACTGAGAAAGCATGACACATCGCACACATCATATACATATCTGCTCTAATCTATGCACACACTGAGAAAGCATGACACATCGCACACATCATATACATATGTGCTCTAATCCATGCACACACTGAGAAAGCATGACACATCGCACACATCAGCTACATATGTGCTCTAATCTATGCACACACTAAGAAAGCATGACACATCGCACACATCATATACATATGTGCTCTAATCTATGCACACACTGAGAAAGCATGACACATCGCACACATCATATACATATGTGCTCTAATCTATGCACACACTGAGGAAGCATGACAATCGCACACATCAGATACATATGTGCTCTAATCTATGCACACACTGAGAAAGCATGACAATTGCACACATCAGATACATATGTGCTCTAATCTATGCACACACTGAGAAAGCATGACACATCGCACACATCATATACATATGTGCTCTAATCTATGCACACACTGAGAAAGCATGACACATCGCACACGTCATATATATATGTGCTCTAATCCATGCACACACTGAGAAAGCATGACATATCGTACACATCAGCTACATACGTGCTCTAATCTATGCACACACTGAGAAAGCATGACACATGGCACACATCATATACATATCTGCTCTAATCTATGCACACACTGAGAAAGCATGACACATCGCACACATCAGATACATATGTGCTCTAATCCATGCACACACTAAGAAAGCATGACACATCGCACACATCATATACATATGTGCTCTAATCTATGCACACACTGAGAAAGCATGACAAATCGCACACATCATATACATATGTGACTAATCTATGTACACACTGAGAAAGCATGACACATCGCACACATCATATACATATGTGCTCTAATCTATGCACACACTGAGAAAGCATGACACATCGCACACATCAGATACATATGTGCTCTAATCTATGCACACACTGAGAAAGCATGACACATCGCACACATCATATACATATGTGCTCTAATCTATGCACACACTGAGAAAGCATGACAATCGCACACATCAGATACATATGTGCTCTAATCTATGCACACACTGAGAAAGCATGACAATCGCACACATCAGATACATATGTGCTCTAATCTATGCACACATTGAGAAAGTATGACACATCGCACACATCATATACATATCTGCTCTAATCTATGCACACACTGAGAAAGCATGACACCGCACACATCAGATACATATGTGCTCTAATCTATGCACACACTGAGAAAGCATGACACATCGCACACATCATATATATATGTGCTATAATCCATGCACACACTGAGAAAGCATGACACATCACACACATCATATACATATCTGATCTAATCTATGCACACACTGAGAAAGCATGACACATCGCACACATCAGATACATATGTGCTCTAATCTATGCACACACTGAGAAAGCATGACACATCGCACACATCATATACATATCTGATCTAATCTATGCACACACTGAGAAAGCATGACACATCGCACACGTCAGATACATATGTGCTCTAATCTATGCACACACTGAGAAAGCATGACACATCGTACACATCAGCTACATATGTGCTCTAATCTATGCACACACTGAGAAAGCATGACACATCGCACACATCAGATACATATGTGCTCTAATGTATGCACACACTGAGAAAGCATGACACATCGCACACATCAGATACATACGTGCTCTAATCTATGCACACACTGAGAAAGCATGACACATCGCACACATCAGATACATACGTGCTCTAATCTATGCACACACTGAGAAAGCATGACACATCACACACATCAGATACATATGTGCTCTAATCTATGCACACACTAAGAAAGCATGACACATCGCACACATCATATATATGTGCTCTAATCTATGCACACACTGAGAAAGCATGACACATCGCACACATCAGATACATACGTGCTCTAATCTATGCACACACTGAGAAAGCATGACACATCGCACACATCATATACATATCTGCTCTAATCTATGCACACACTGAGAAAGCATGACACATCGCACACATCATATATATATGTGCTCTAATCCATGCACCCACTGAGAAAGCATGACACATCGCACACATCATATACATATCTGATCTAATCTATGCACACACTGAGAAAGCATGACACATCGCACACGTCAGATACATATGTGCTCTAATCTATGCACACACTGAGAAAGCATGACACATCGTACACATCAGATACATATGTGCTCTAATCCATACACACACTGAGAAAGCATGACACATGGCACACATCAGCTACATATGTGCTCTAATCTATGCACACACTGAGAAAGCATGACACATCGCACACATCAGATACATATGTGCTCTAATCTATGCACACACTGAGAAAGCATGACACATCGCACACATCAGATACATACGTGCTCTAATCTATGCACACACTGAGAAAGCATGACACATCGCACACATCAGATACATACGTGCTCTAATCCATGCACACACTGAGAAAGCATGACACATCATATATATATGTGCTCTAATCTATGCACACACTGGGAAAGCATGACACATCGCACACATCATATATATATGTGCTCTAATCCATGCACACACTGAGAAAGCATGACACATCGCACACATCATATATATATGTGCTCTAATCTATGCACACACTGGGAAAGCATGACACATCGCACACATCAGATACATACGTGCTCTAATCTATGCACACACTGAGAAAGCATGACACATCGCACACATCAGATACATACGTGCTCTAATCTATGCACACACTGAGAAAGCATGACACATCACACACATCAGATACATATGTGCTCTAATCTATGCACACACTAAGAAAGCATGACACATCGCACACATCATATATATGTGCTCTAATCTATGCACACACTGAGAAAGCATGACACATCGCACACATCAGGTACATACGTGCTCTAATCTATGCACACACTGAGAAAGCATGACACATCGCACACATCATATACATATCTGCTCTAATCTATGCACACACTGAGAAAGCATGACACATCGCACACATCATATACATATATGCTCTAATCTATGCACACACTGAGAAAGCATGACACATCGCACACATCATATATATATGTGCTCTAATCTATGCACACACTGAGAAAGCATGACACATCGCACACATGAGATACATATGTGCTCTACTCTATGCACACACTAAGAAAGCATGACACATCGCACACATCATATATATGTGCCCTAATCTATGCACACACTGAGAAAGCATGACACATTGCACAAATCATATACATATGTGCTCTAATCTATGCACACACTAAGAAAGCATGACACATCACACACATCATATATATGTGCTCTAATCTATGCACACACTGAGAAAGCATGACACATCGCACACATCATATACATATCTGCTCTAATCTATGCACACACTAAGAAAGCATGACACATCGCACACATCATATATATGTGCTCTAATCTATGCACACACTGAGAAAGCATGACACATCGCACACATCATATACATATCTGATCTAATCTATGCACACACTGAGAAAGCATGACACATCGCACACGTCAGATACATATGTGCTCTAATCTATGCACACACTGAGAAAGCATGACACATCGTACACATCAGCTACATATGTGCTCTAATCTATGCACACACTGAGAAAGCATGACACATCGCACACATCAGATACATATGTGCTCTAATGTATGCACACACTGAGAAAGCATGACACATCGCACACATCAGATACATACGTGCTCTAATCTATGCACACACTGAGAAAGCATGACACATCGCACACATCAGATACATACGTGCTCTAATCTATGCACACACTGAGAAAGCATGACACATCACACACATCAGATACATATGTGCTCTAATCTATGCACACACTAAGAAAGCATGACACATCGCACACATCATATATATGTGCTCTAATCTATGCACACACTGAGAAAGCATGACACATCGCACACATCAGATACATACGTGCTCTAATCTATGCACACACTGAGAAAGCATGACACATCGCACACATCATATACATATCTGCTCTAATCTATGCACACACTGAGAAAGCATGACACATCGCACACATCATATATATATGTGCTCTAATCCATGCACCCACTGAGAAAGCATGACACATCGCACACATCATATACATATCTGATCTAATCTATGCACACACTGAGAAAGCATGACACATCGCACACGTCAGATACATATGTGCTCTAATCTATGCACACACTGAGAAAGCATGACACATCGTACACATCAGATACATATGTGCTCTAATCCATACACACACTGAGAAAGCATGACACATGGCACACATCAGCTACATATGTGCTCTAATCTATGCACACACTGAGAAAGCATGACACATCGCACACATCAGATACATATGTGCTCTAATCTATGCACACACTGAGAAAGCATGACACATCGCACACATCAGATACATACGTGCTCTAATCTATGCACACACTGAGAAAGCATGACACATCGCACACATCAGATACATACGTGCTCTAATCCATGCACACACTGAGAAAGCATGACACATCATATATATATGTGCTCTAATCTATGCACACACTGGGAAAGCATGACACATCGCACACATCATATATATATGTGCTCTAATCCATGCACACACTGAGAAAGCATGACACATCGCACACATCATATATATATGTGCTCTAATCTATGCACACACTGGGAAAGCATGACACATCGCACACATCAGATACATACGTGCTCTAATCTATGCACACACTGAGAAAGCATGACACATCGCACACATCAGATACATACGTGCTCTAATCTATGCACACACTGAGAAAGCATGACACATCACACACATCAGATACATATGTGCTCTAATCTATGCACACACTAAGAAAGCATGACACATCGCACACATCATATATATGTGCTCTAATCTATGCACACACTGAGAAAGCATGACACATCGCACACATCAGGTACATACGTGCTCTAATCTATGCACACACTGAGAAAGCATGACACATCGCACACATCATATACATATCTGCTCTAATCTATGCACACACTGAGAAAGCATGACACATCGCACACATCATATACATATATGCTCTAATCTATGCACACACTGAGAAAGCATGACACATCGCACACATCATATATATATGTGCTCTAATCTATGCACACACTGAGAAAGCATGACACATCGCACACATGAGATACATATGTGCTCTACTCTATGCACACACTAAGAAAGCATGACACATCGCACACATCATATATATGTGCCCTAATCTATGCACACACTGAGAAAGCATGACACATTGCACAAATCATATACATATGTGCTCTAATCTATGCACACACTAAGAAAGCATGACACATCACACACATCATATATATGTGCTCTAATCTATGCACACACTGAGAAAGCATGACACATCGCACACATCATATACATATCTGCTCTAATCTATGCACACACTAAGAAAGCATGACACATCGCACACATCATATATATGTGCTCTAATCTATGCACACACTGAGAAAGCATGACACATCGCACACATCATATACATATGTGCTCTAATCTATGCACACACTGAGAAAGCATGACACATCGTACACATCAGATACATATGTGGCCTAATCCATGCACACACTGAGAAAGCATGACATATCGCACACATCAGATACATATGTGCTCTAATCTATGCACAAACTGAGAAAGCATGACACATCACACACATCAGATACATATGTGCTCTAATCTATGCACACACTGAGAAAGCATGACACATCGCACACATCAGATACATATGTGCTCTAATCTATGCACACACTGAGAAAGCATGACACATTGCACACATCAGATACATATGTGCTTTAATCTACGCACACACTGAGAAAGCATGACACATCGCACACATCAGATGCATACGTGCTCTAATCTACGCACACACTGAGAAAGCATGACACATCGCACACATCATATACATATGTGCTCTAATCTATGCACACACTGAGAAAGCATGACACATCACACACATCAGATACATATGTTCTCTAATCTATGCACACACTGAGAAAGCATGACACATCGCACACATCATATATATATGTGCTCTAATCTATGCACACACTGAGAAAGCATGACACATCGCACACATCATATACATATGTGCTCTAATCCATGCACACACTGAGAAAGCATGACACATCGCACACATCATATATATATGTGCTCTAATCTATGCACACACTGAGAAAGCATGACACATCGCACACATCATATATATATGTGCTCTAATCTATGGACACACTGGGAAAGCATGACACATCGCACACATCAGATACATACGTGCTCTAATCTATGCACACACTGAGAAAGCACGACACATCGCACACATCAGATACATATGTGCTCTAATCTATGCACACACTGAGAAAGCATGACACATCGCACACATCATATACATATCTGCTCTAATCTATGCACACACTGAGAAAGCATGACACATCGCACACATCATATACATATGTGCTCTAATCCATGCACACACTGAGAAAGCATGACACATCGCACACATCAGCTACATATGTGCTCTAATCTATGCACACACTAAGAAAGCATGACACATCGCACACATCATATACATATGTGCTCTAATCTATGCACACACTGAGAAAGCATGACACATCGCACACATCATATACATATGTGCTCTAATCTATGCACACACTGAGGAAGCATGACAATCGCACACATCAGATACATATGTGCTCTAATCTATGCACACACTGAGAAAGCATGACAATCGCACACATCAGATACATATGTGCTCTAATCTATGCACACACTGAGAAAGCATGACACATCGCACACATCATATACATATGTGCTCTAATCTATGCACACACTGAGAAAGCATGACACATCGCACACATCATATATATATGTGCTCTAATCCATGCACACACTGAGAAAGCATGACACATCGTACACATCAGCTACATACGTGCTCTAATCTATGCACACACTGAGAAAGCATGACACATGGCACACATCATATACATATCTGCTCTAATCTATGCACACACTGAGAAAGCATGACACATCGCACACATCAGATACATATGTGCTCTAATCTATGCACATACTGAGAAAGCATGACACATCGCACACATCATATACATATGTGCTCTAATCCATGCACACACTGAGAAAGCATGACACATCGCACACATCAGCTACATATGTGCTCTAATCCATGCACACACTAAGAAAGCATGACACATCGCACACATCATATACATATGTGCTCTAATCTATGCACACACTGAGAAAGCACGACACATCGCACACATCAGATACATATGTGCTCTAATCTATGCACACACTGAGAAAGCATGACACATCGCACACATCATATACATATCTGCTCTAATCTATGCACACACTGAGAAAGCATGACACATCGCACACATCATATACATATGTGCTCTAATCCATGCACACACTGAGAAAGCATGACACATCGCACACATCATATATATATGTGCTCTAATCTATGCACACACTGAGAAAGCATGACACATCGCAAACATCATATATATATGTGCTCTAATCTATGGACACACTGGGAAAGCATGACACATCGCACACATCATATATATATGTGCTCTAATCTATGGACACACTGGGAAAGCATGACACATCGCACACATCATATATATATGTGCTCTAATCTATGCACACACTGGGAAAGCACGACACATCGCACACATCATATACATATCTGCTCTAATCTATGCACACACTGAGAAAGCATGACACATCGCACACATCATATACATATGTGCTCTAATCCATGCACACACTGAGAAAGCATGACACATCGCACACATCATATACATATGTGCTCTAATTTATGCACACACTGAGAAAGCATGACACATCGCACACATCATATACATATCTGCTCTAATCTATGCACACACTGAGAAAGCATGACACATCACACACATCAGATACATATGTGCTCTAATCTATGCACACACTAAGAAAGTATGACACATCGCACACATCATATACATATGTGCTCTAATTTATGCACACACTGAGAAAGCATGACACATCGCACACATCATATACATATGTGCTCTAATCTATGCACACACTGAGGAAGCATGACAATCGCACACATCAGATACATATGTGCTCTAATCTATGCACACACTGAGAAAGCATGACAATCGCACACATCAGATACATATGTGCTCTAATCTATGCACACACTGAGAAAGCATGACACATCGCACACATCATATACATATGTGCTCTAATCTATGCACACACTGAGAAAGCATGACACATCGCACACATCATATACATATGTGCTCTAATCTATGCACACACTGAGAAAGCATGACACATCGTACACATCAGCAACATACGTGCTCTAATCTATGCACACACTGAGAAAGCATGACACCTGGCACACATCATATACATATCTGCTCTAATCTATGCACACACTGAGAAAGCATGACACATCGCACACATCAGATACATATGTGCTCTAATCTATGCACATACTGAGAAAGTATGACACATCGCACACATCATATACATATGTGCTCTAATCCATGCACACACTGAGAAAGCATGACACATCGCACACATCAGCCACATATGTGCTCTAATCCATGCACACACTAAGAAAGCATGACACATCGCACACATCATATACATATGTGCTCTAATCTATGCACACACTGAGAAAGCATGACACATCGCACACATCATATACATATGTGCTCTAATCTATGCACACACTGAGAAAGCATGACACATCGCACACATCATATACATATCTGCTCTAATCTATGCACACACTGAGAAAGCATGACACATCGCACACATCAGATACATATGTGCTCTAATCTATGCACACACTGAGAAAGCATGACACATCGCACGCATCATATACATATGTGCTCTAATCTATGCACACACTGAGAAAGGATGACAATCGCACACATCAGATACATATGTGCTCTAATCTATGCACACACTGAGAAAGCATGACAATCGCACACATCAGATACATATGTGCTCTAATCTATGCACACACTGAGAAAGCATGACACATCGCACACATCATATACATATCTGCTCTAATCTATGCACACACTGAGAAAGCATGACACATCGCACACATCAGATACATATGTGCTCTAATCTATGCACACACTGAGAAAGCATGACACATCGCACACATCATATATATATGTGCTCTAATCCATGCACACACTGAGAAAGCATGACACATCACACACATCAGATACATATGTGCTCTAATCTATGCACACACTGAGAAAGCATGACAATCGCACACATCAGATACATATGTGCTCTAATCTATGCACACACTGAGAAAGCATGACAATCGCACACATCAGATACATATGTGCTCTAATCTATGCACACACTGAGAAAGCATGACACATCGCACACATCATATACATATGTGCTCTAATCTATGCACACACTGAGAAAGCATGACACATCGCACACATCATATACATATGTGCTCTAATCTATGCACACACTGAGAAAGCATGACACATCGTACACATCAGCAACATACGTGCTCTAATCTATGCACACACTGAGAAAGCATGACACCTGGCACACATCATATACATATCTGCTCTAATCTATGCACACACTGAGAAAGCATGACACATCGCACACATCAGATACATATGTGCTCTAATCTATGCACATACTGAGAAAGCATGACACATCGCACACATCATATACATATGTGCTCTAATCCATGCACACACTGAGAAAGCATGACACATCGCACACATCAGCCACATATGTGCTCTAATCCATGCACACACTAAGAAAGCATGACACATCGCACACATCATATACATATGTGCTCTAATCTATGCACACACTGAGAAAGCATGACACATCGCACACATCATATACATATGTGCTCTAATCTATGCACACACTGAGAAAGCATGACACATCGCACACATCATATACATATCTGCTCTAATCTATGCACACACTGAGAAAGCATGACACATCGCACACATCAGATACATATGTGCTCTAATCTATGCACACACTGAGAAAGCATGACACATCGCACGCATCATATACATATGTGCTCTAATCTATGCACACACTGAGAAAGGATGACAATCGCACACATCAGATACATATGTGCTCTAATCTATGCACACACTGAGAAAGCATGACAATCGCACACATCAGATACATATGTGCTCTAATCTATGCACACACTGAGAAAGCATGACACATCGCACACATCATATACATATCTGCTCTAATCTATGCACACACTGAGAAAGCATGACACATCGCACACATCAGATACATATGTGCTCTAATCTATGCACACACTGAGAAAGCATGACACATCGCACACATCATATATATATGTGCTCTAATCCATGCACACACTGAGAAAGCATGACACATCACACACATCAGATACATATGTGCTCTAATCTATGCACACACTGAGAAAGCATGACAATCGCACACATCAGATACATATGTGCTCTAATCTATGCACACACTGAGAAAGCATGACACATCGCACACATCATATACATATCTGCTCTAATCTATGCACACACTGAGAAAGCATGACACATCGCACACATCATATACATATCTGCTCTAATCTATGCACACACTAAGAAAGCATGACACATCGCACACATCATATATATGTGCTCTAATCTATGCACACACTGAGAAAGCATGACACATCGCACACATCATATACATATGTGCTCTAATCTATGCACACACTGAGAAAGCATGACACATCGCACACATCATATACATATCTGCTCTAATCTATGCACACACTGAGAAAGCATGACACATCGCACACATCATATACATATCTGCTCTAATCTATGCACACACTAAGAAAGCATGACACATCGCACACATCATATATATGTGCTCTAATCTATGCACACACTGAGAAAGCATGACACATCGTACACATCAGATACATATGTGGCCTAATCCATGCACACACTGAGAAAGCATGACATATCGCACACATCAGATACATATGTGCTCTAATCTATGCACAAACTGAGAAAGCATGACACATCACACACATCAGATAAATATGTGCTCTAATCTATGCACACACTGAGAAAGCACGACATATCGCACACATCAGATACATACGTGCTCTAATCTATGCACACACTGAGAAAGCATGACACATCGCACACATCAGATACATATGTGCTCTAATCTATGCACACACTGAGAAAGCATGACACATTGCACACATCAGATACATATGTGCTTTAATCTACGCACACACTGAGAAAGCATGACACATCGCACACATCAGATACATACGTGCTCTAATCTACGCACACACTGAGAAAGCATGACACATCGCACACATCATATACATATGTGCTCTAATCTATGCACACACTGAGAAAGCATGACACATCACACACATCAGATACATATGTGCTCTAATCTATGCACACACTGAGAAAGCATGACACATCGCACACATCATATATATATGTGCTCTAATCTATGCACACACTGGGAAAGCATGACACATCGCACACATCAGATACATACGTGCTCTAATCTATGCACACACTGAGAAAGCACGACACATCGCACACATCAGATACATATGTGCTCTTATCTATGCACACACTGAGAAAGCATGACACATCGCACACATCATATACATATCTGCTCTAATCTATGCACACACTGAGAAAGCATGACACATCGCACACATCATATACATATGTGCTCTAATCCATGCACACACTGAGAAAGCATGACACATCGCACACATCAGCTACATATGTGCTCTAATCTATGCACACACTAAGAAAGCATGACACATCGCACACATCATATACATATGTGCTCTAATCTATGCACACACTGAGAAAGCATGACACATCGCACACATCATATACATATGTGCTCTAATCTATGCACACACTGAGGAAGCATGACAATCGCACACATCAGATACATATGTGCTCTAATCTATGCACACACTGAGAAAGCATGACAATTGCACACATCAGATACATATGTGCTCTAATCTATGCACACACTGAGAAAGCATGACACATCGCACACATCATATACATATGTGCTCTAATCTATGCACACACTGAGAAAGCATGACACATCGCACACGTCATATATATATGTGCTCTAATCCATGCACACACTGAGAAAGCATGACATATCGTACACATCAGCTACATACGTGCTCTAATCTATGCACACACTGAGAAAGCATGACACATGGCACACATCATATACATATCTGCTCTAATCTATGCACACACTGAGAAAGCATGACACATCGCACACATCAGATACATATGTGCTCTAATCCATGCACACACTAAGAAAGCATGACACATCGCACACATCATATACATATGTGCTCTAATCTATGCACACACTGAGAAAGCATGACAAATCGCACACATCATATACATATGTGCTCTAATCTATGTACACACTGAGAAAGCATGACACATCGCACACATCATATACATATGTGCTCTAATCTATGCACACACTGAGAAAGCATGACACATCGCACACATCAGATACATATGTGCTCTAATCTATGCACACACTGAGAAAGCATGACACATCGCACACATCATATACATATGTGCTCTAATCTATGCACACACTGAGAAAGCATGACAATCGCACACATCAGATACATATGTGCTCTAATCTATGCACACACTGAGAAAGCATGACAATCGCACACATCAGATACATATGTGCTCTAATCTATGCACACATTGAGAAAGTATGACACATCGCACACATCATATACATATCTGCTCTAATCTATGCACACACTGAGAAAGCATGACACCGCACACATCAGATACATATGTGCTCTAATCTATGCACACACTGAGAAAGCATGACACATCGCACACATCATATATATATGTGCTATAATCCATGCACACACTGAGAAAGCATGACACATCACACACATCATATACATATCTGATCTAATCTATGCACACACTGAGAAAGCATGACACATCGCACACATCAGATACATATGTGCTCTAATCTATGCACACACTGAGAAAGCATGACACATCGCACACATCATATACATATCTGATCTAATCTATGCACACACTGAGAAAGCATGACACATCGCACACGTCAGATACATATGTGCTCTAATCTATGCACACACTGAGAAAGCATGACACATCGTACACATCAGCTACATATGTGCTCTAATCTATGCACACACTGAGAAAGCATGACACATCGCACACATCAGATACATATGTGCTCTAATGTATGCAGACACTGAGAAAGCATGACACATCGCACACATCAGATACATACGTGCTCTAATCTATGCACACACTGAGAAAGCATGACACATCGCACACATCAGATACATACGTGCTCTAATCTATGCACACACTGAGAAAGCATGACACATCACACACATCAGATACATATGTGCTCTAATCTATGCACACACTAAGAAAGCATGACACATCGCACACATCATATATATGTGCTCTAATCTATGCACACACTGAGAAAGCATGACACATCGCACACATCAGATACATACGTGCTCTAATCTATGCACACACTGAGAAAGCATGACACATCGCACACATCATATACATATCTGCTCTAATCTATGCACACACTGAGAAAGCATGACACATCGCACACATCATATATATATGTGCTCTAATCCATGCACACACTGAGAAAGCATGACACATCGCACACATCATATACATATCTGATCTAATCTATGCACACACTGAGAAAGCATGACACATCGCACACGTCAGATACATATGTGCTCTAATCTATGCACACACTGAGAAAGCATGACACATCGTACACATCAGATACATATGTGCTCTAATCCATGCACACACTGAGAAAGCATGACACATGGCACACATCAGCTACATATGTGCTCTAATCTATGCACACACTGAGAAAGCATGACACATCGCACACATCAGATACATATGTGCTCTAATCTATGCACACACTGAGAAAGCATGACACATCGCACACATCAGATACATACGTGCTCTAATCTATGCACACACTGAGAAAGCATGACACATCGCACACATCAGATACATACGTGCTCTAATCCATGCACACACTGAGAAAGCATGACACATCATATATATATGTGCTCTAATCTATGCACACACTGGGAAAGCATGACACATCGCACACATCATATATATATGTGCTCTAATCCATGCACACACTGAGAAAGCATGACACATCGCACACATCAGATACATACGTGCTCTAATCTATGCACACACTGAGAAAGCATGACACATCACACACATCAGATACATATGTGCTCTAATCTATGCACACACTAAGAAAGCATGACACATCGCACACATCATATATATGTGCTCTAATCTATGCACACACTGAGAAAGCATGACACATCGCACACATCAGGTACATACGTGCTCTAATCTATGCACACACTGAGAAAGCATGACACATCGCACACATCATATACATATCTGCTCTAATCTATGCACACACTGAGAAAGCATGACACATCGCACACATCATATACATATATGCTCTAATCTATGCACACACTGAGAAAGCATGACACATCGCACACATCATATATATATGTGCTCTAATCTATGCACACACTGAGAAAGCATGACACATCGCACACATGAGATACATATGTGCTCTACTCTATGCACACACTAAGAAAGCATGACACATCGCACACATCATATATATGTGCCCTAATCTATGCACACACTGAGAAAGCATGACACATTGCACACATCATATACATATGTGCTCTAATCTATGCACACACTAAGAAAGCATGACACATCACACACATCATATATATGTGCTCTAATCTATGCACACACTGAGAAAGCATGACACATCGCACACATCATATACATATCTGCTCTAATCTATGCACACACTAAGAAAGCATGACACATCGCACACATCATATATATGTGCTCTAATCTATGCACACACTGAGAAAGCATGACACATCGCACACATCATATACATATGTGCTCTAATCTATGCACACACTGAGAAAGCATGACACATCGTACACATCAGCTACATATGTGGCCTAATCCATGCACACACTGAGAAAGCATGACATATCGCACACATCAGATACATATGTGCTCTAATCTATGCACAAACTGAGAAAGCATGACACATCACACACATCAGATACATATGTGCTCTAATCTATGCACACACTGAGAAAGCATGACACATCGCACACATCAGATACATATGTGCTCTAATCTATGCACACACTGAGAAAGCATGACACATTGCACACATCAGATACATATGTGCTTTAATCTACACACACACTGAGAAAGCATGACACATCGCACACTTCAGATGCATACGTGCTCTAATCTACGCACACACTGAGAAAGCATGACACATCGCACACATCATATACATATGTGCTCTAATCTATGCACACACTGAGAAAGCATGACACATCACACACATCAGATACATATGTTCTCTAATCTATGCACACACTGAGAAAGCATGACACATCGCACACATCATATATATATGTGCTCTAATCTATGCACACACTGAGAAAGCATGACACATCGCACACATCATATACATATGTGCTCTAATCCATGCACACACTGAGAAAGCATGACACATCGCACACATCATATATATATGTGCTCTAATCTATGCACACACTGAGAAAGCATGACACATCGCACACATCATATATATATGTGCTCTAATCTATGGACACACTGGGAAAGCATGACACATCGCACACATCAGATACATACGTGCTCTAATCTATGCACACACTGAGAAAGCACGACACATCGCACACATCAGATACATATGTGCTCTAATCTATGCACACACTGAGAAAGCATGACACATCGCACACATCATATACATATCTGCTCTAATCTATGCACACACTGAGAAAGCATGACACATCGCACACATCATATACATATGTGCTCTAATCCATGCACACACTGAGAAAGCATGACACATCGCACACATCAGCTACATATGTGCTCTAATCTATGCACACACTAAGAAAGCATGACACATCGCACACATCATATACATATGTGCTCTAATCTATGCACACACTGAGAAAGCATGACATATCGCACACATCAGATACATATGTGCTCTAATCTATGCACAAACTGAGAAAGCATGACACATCACACACATCAGATACATATGTGCTCTAATCTATGCACACACTGAGAAAGCATGACACATCGCACACATCAGATACATATGTGCTCTAATCTATGCACACACTGAGAAAGCATGACACATTGCACACATCAGATACATATGTGCTTTAATCTACACACACACTGAGAAAGCATGACACATCGCACACATCAGATGCATACGTGCTCTAATCTACGCACACACTGAGAAAGCATGACACATCGCACACATCATATACATATGTGCTCTAATCTATGCACACACTGAGAAAGCATGACACATCACACACATCAGATACATATGTTCTCTAATCTATGCACACACTGAGAAAGCATGACACATCGCACACATCATATATATATGTGCTCTAATCTATGCACACACTGAGAAAGCATGACACATCGCACACATCATATACATATGTGCTCTAATCCATGCACACACTGAGAAAGCATGACACATCGCACACATCATATATATATGTGCTCTAATCTATGCACACACTGAGAAAGCATGACACATCGCACACATCATATATATATGTGCTCTAATCTATGGACACACTGGGAAAGCATGACACATCGCACACATCAGATACATACGTGCTCTAATCTATGCACACACTGAGAAAGCACGACACATCGCACACATCAGATACATATGTGCTCTAATCTATGCACACACTGAGAAAGCATGACACATCGCACACATCATATACATATCTGCTCTAATCTATGCACACACTGAGAAAGCATGACACATCGCACACATCATATACATATGTGCTCTAATCCATGCACACACTGAGAAAGCATGACACATCGCACACATCAGCTACATATGTGCTCTAATCTATGCACACACTAAGAAAGCATGACACATCGCACACATCATATACATATGTGCTCTAATCTATGCACACACTGAGAAAGCATGACACATCGCACACATCATATACATATGTGCTCTAATCTATGCACACACTGAGGAAGCATGACAATCGCACACATCAGATACATATGTGCTCTAATCTATGCACACACTGAGAAAGCATGACACATCGCACACATCATATACATATGTGCTCTAATCTATGCACACACTGAGAAAGCATGACAATCGCACACATCAGATACATATGTGCTCTAATCTATGCACACACTGAGAAAGCATGACAATCGCACACATCAGATACATATGTGCTCTAATCTATGCACACATTGAGAAAGTATGACACATCGCACACATCATATACATATCTGCTCTAATCTATGCACACACTGAGAAAGCATGACACCGCACACATCAGATACATATGTGCTCTAATCTATGCACACACTGAGAAAGCATGACACATCGCACACATCATATATATATGTGCTATAATCCATGCACACACTGAGAAAGCATGACACATCACACACATCATATACATATCTGATCTAATCTATGCACACACTGAGAAAGCATGACACATCGCACACGTCAGATACATATGTGCTCTAATCTATGCACACACTGAGAAAGCATGACACATCGCACACATCATATACATATCTGATCTAATCTATGCACACACTGAGAAAGCATGACACATCGCACACGTCAGATACATATGTGCTCTAATCTATGCACACACTGAGAAAGCATGACACATCGTACACATCAGCTACATATGTGCTCTAATCTATGCACACACTGAGAAAGCATGACACATCGCACACATCAGATACATATGTGCTCTAATGTATGCAGACACTGAGAAAGCATGACACATCGCACACATCAGATACATACGTGCTCTAATCTATGCACACACTGAGAAAGCATGACACATCGCACACATCAGATACATACGTGCTCTAATCTATGCACACACTGAGAAAGCATGACACATCACACACATCAGATACATATGTGCTCTAATCTATGCACACACTAAGAAAGCATGACACATCGCACACATCATATATATGTGCTCTAATCTATGCACACACTGAGAAAGCATGACACATCGCACACATCAGATACATACGTGCTCTAATCTATGCACACACTGAGAAAGCATGACACATCGCACACATCATATACATATCTGCTCTAATCTATGCACACACTGAGAAAGCATGACACATCGCACACATCATATATATATGTGCTCTAATCCATGCACACACTGAGAAAGCATGACACATCGCACACATCATATACATATCTGATCTAATCTATGCACACACTGAGAAAGCATGACACATCGCACACGTCAGATACATATGTGCTCTAATCTATGCACACACTGAGAAAGCATGACACATCGTACACATCAGATACATATGTGCTCTAATCCATGCACACACTGAGAAAGCATGACACATGGCACACATCAGCTACATATGTGCTCTAATCTATGCACACACTGAGAAAGCATGACACATCGCACACATCAGATACATATGTGCTCTAATCTATGCACACACTGAGAAAGCATGACACATCGCACACATCAGATACATACGTGCTCTAATCTATGCACACACTGAGAAAGCATGACACATCGCACACATCAGATACATACGTGCTCTAATCCATGCACACACTGAGAAAGCATGACACATCATATATATATGTGCTCTAATCTATGCACACACTGGGAAAGCATGACACATCGCACACATCATATATATATGTGCTCTAATCCATGCACACACTGAGAAAGCATGACACATCGCACACATCAGATACATACGTGCTCTAATCTATGCACACACTGAGAAAGCATGACACATCACACACATCAGATACATATGTGCTCTAATCTATGCACACACTAAGAAAGCATGACACATCGCACACATCATATATATGTGCTCTAATCTATGCACACACTGAGAAAGCATGACACATCGCACACATCAGGTACATACGTGCTCTAATCTATGCACACACTGAGAAAGCATGACACATCGCACACATCATATACATATCTGCTCTAATCTATGCACACACTGAGAAAGCATGACACATCGCACACATCATATACATATATGCTCTAATCTATGCACACACTGAGAAAGCATGACACATCGCACACATCATATATATATGTGCTCTAATCTATGCACACACTGAGAAAGCATGACACATCGCACACATGAGATACATATGTGCTCTACTCTATGCACACACTAAGAAAGCATGACACATCGCACACATCATATATATGTGCCCTAATCTATGCACACACTGAGAAAGCATGACACATTGCACACATCATATACATATGTGCTCTAATCTATGCACACACTAAGAAAGCATGACACATCACACACATCATATATATGTGCTCTAATCTATGCACACACTGAGAAAGCATGACACATCGCACACATCATATACATATCTGCTCTAATCTATGCACACACTAAGAAAGCATGACACATCGCACACATCATATATATGTGCTCTAATCTATGCACACACTGAGAAAGCATGACACATCGCACACATCATATACATATGTGCTCTAATCTATGCACACACTGAGAAAGCATGACACATCGTACACATCAGCTACATATGTGGCCTAATCCATGCACACACTGAGAAAGCATGACATATCGCACACATCAGATACATATGTGCTCTAATCTATGCACAAACTGAGAAAGCATGACACATCACACACATCAGATACATATGTGCTCTAATCTATGCACACACTGAGAAAGCATGACACATCGCACACATCAGATACATATGTGCTCTAATCTATGCACACACTGAGAAAGCATGACACATTGCACACATCAGATACATATGTGCTTTAATCTACACACACACTGAGAAAGCATGACACATCGCACACTTCAGATGCATACGTGCTCTAATCTACGCACACACTGAGAAAGCATGACACATCGCACACATCATATACATATGTGCTCTAATCTATGCACACACTGAGAAAGCATGACACATCACACACATCAGATACATATGTTCTCTAATCTATGCACACACTGAGAAAGCATGACACATCGCACACATCATATATATATGTGCTCTAATCTATGCACACACTGAGAAAGCATGACACATCGCACACATCATATACATATGTGCTCTAATCCATGCACACACTGAGAAAGCATGACACATCGCACACATCATATATATATGTGCTCTAATCTATGCACACACTGAGAAAGCATGACACATCGCACACATCATATATATATGTGCTCTAATCTATGGACACACTGGGAAAGCATGACACATCGCACACATCAGATACATACGTGCTCTAATCTATGCACACACTGAGAAAGCACGACACATCGCACACATCAGATACATATGTGCTCTAATCTATGCACACACTGAGAAAGCATGACACATCGCACACATCATATACATATCTGCTCTAATCTATGCACACACTGAGAAAGCATGACACATCGCACACATCATATACATATGTGCTCTAATCCATGCACACACTGAGAAAGCATGACACATCGCACACATCAGCTACATATGTGCTCTAATCTATGCACACACTAAGAAAGCATGACACATCGCACACATCATATACATATGTGCTCTAATCTATGCACACACTGAGAAAGCATGACATATCGCACACATCAGATACATATGTGCTCTAATCTATGCACAAACTGAGAAAGCATGACACATCACACACATCAGATACATATGTGCTCTAATCTATGCACACACTGAGAAAGCATGACACATCGCACACATCAGATACATATGTGCTCTAATCTATGCACACACTGAGAAAGCATGACACATTGCACACATCAGATACATATGTGCTTTAATCTACACACACACTGAGAAAGCATGACACATCGCACACATCAGATGCATACGTGCTCTAATCTACGCACACACTGAGAAAGCATGACACATCGCACACATCATATACATATGTGCTCTAATCTATGCACACACTGAGAAAGCATGACACATCACACACATCAGATACATATGTTCTCTAATCTATGCACACACTGAGAAAGCATGACACATCGCACACATCATATATATATGTGCTCTAATCTATGCACACACTGAGAAAGCATGACACATCGCACACATCATATACATATGTGCTCTAATCCATGCACACACTGAGAAAGCATGACACATCGCACACATCATATATATATGTGCTCTAATCTATGCACACACTGAGAAAGCATGACACATCGCACACATCATATATATATGTGCTCTAATCTATGGACACACTGGGAAAGCATGACACATCGCACACATCAGATACATACGTGCTCTAATCTATGCACACACTGAGAAAGCACGACACATCGCACACATCAGATACATATGTGCTCTAATCTATGCACACACTGAGAAAGCATGACACATCGCACACATCATATACATATCTGCTCTAATCTATGCACACACTGAGAAAGCATGACACATCGCACACATCATATACATATGTGCTCTAATCCATGCACACACTGAGAAAGCATGACACATCGCACACATCAGCTACATATGTGCTCTAATCTATGCACACACTAAGAAAGCATGACACATCGCACACATCATATACATATGTGCTCTAATCTATGCACACACTGAGAAAGCATGACACATCGCACACATCATATACATATGTGCTCTAATCTATGCACACACTGAGGAAGCATGACAATCGCACACATCAGATACATATGTGCTCTAATCTATGCACACACTGAGAAAGCATGACAATCGCACACATCAGATACATATGTGCTCTAATCTATGCACACACTGAGAAAGCATGACACATCGCACACATCATATACATATGTGCTCTAATCTATGCACACACTGAGAAAGCATGACACATCGCACACATCATATATATATGTGCTCTAATCCATGCACACACTGAGAAAGCATGACACATCGTACACATCAGCTACATACGTGCTCTAATCTATGCACACACTGAGAAAGCATGACACATGGCACACATCATATACATATCTGCTCTAATCTATGCACACACTGAGAAAGCATGACACATCGCACACATCAGATACATATGTGCTCTAATCTATGCACACACTGAGAAAGCATGACACATCGCACACATCATATACATATGTGCTCTAATCCATGCACACACTAAGAAAGCATGACACATCGCACACATCATATACATATGTGCTCTAATCTATGCACACACTGAGAAAGCATGACACATCGCACACATCATATATATATGTGCTCTAATCCATGCACACACTGAGAAAGCATGACACATCGCACACATCATATACATATCTGATCTAATCTATGCACACACTGAGAAAGCATGACACATCGCACACGTCAGATACATATGTGCTCTAATCTATGCACACACTGAGAAAGCATGACACATCGTACACATCAGATACATATGTGCTCTAATCCATGCACACACTGAGAAAGCATGACACATGGCACACATCAGCTACATATGTGCTCTAATCTATGCACACACTGAGAAAGCATGACACATCGCACACATCAGATACATATGTGCTCTAATCTATGCACACACTGAGAAAGCATGACACATCGCACACATCAGATACATACGTGCTCTAATCTATGCACACACTGAGAAAGCATGACACATCGCACACATCATATACATATATGCTCTAATCTATGCACACACTGAGAAAGCATGACACATCGCACACATCATATATATATGTGCTCTAATCTATGCACACACTGAGAAAGCATGACACATCGCACACATGAGATACATATGTGCTCTACTCTATGCACACACTAAGAAAGCATGACACATTGCACACATCATATATATGTGCCCTAATCTATGCACACACTGAGAAAGCATGACACATTGCACACATCATATACATATGTGCTCTAATCTATGCACACACTAAGAAAGCATGACACATCACACACATCATATATATGTGCTCTAATCTATGCACACACTGAGAAAGCATGACACATCGCACACATCATATACATATCTGCTCTAATCTATGCACACACTAAGAAAGCATGACACATCGCACACATCATATATATGTGCTCTAATCTATGCACACACTGAGAAAGCATGACACATCGCACACATCATATACATATGTGCTCTAATCTATGCACACACTGAGAAAGCATGACACATCGTACACATCAGCTACATATGTGGCCTAATCCATGCACACACTGAGAAAGCATGACATATCGCACACATCAGATACATATGTGCTCTAATCTATGCACAAACTGAGAAAGCATGACACATCACACACATCAGATACATATGTGCTCTAATCTATGCACACACTGAGAAAGCATGACACATCGCACACATCAGATACATATGTGCTCTAATCTATGCACACACTGAGAAAGCATGACACATTGCACACATCAGATACATATGTGCTTTAATCTACACACACACTGAGAAAGCATGACACATCGCACACTTCAGATGCATACGTGCTCTAATCTACGCACACACTGAGAAAGCATGACACATCGCACACATCATATACATATGTGCTCTAATCTATGCACACACTGAGAAAGCATGACACATCACACACATCAGATACATATGTTCTCTAATCTATGCACACACTGAGAAAGCATGACACATCGCACACATCATATATATATGTGCTCTAATCTATGCACACACTGAGAAAGCATGACACATCGCACACATCATATACATATGTGCTCTAATCCATGCACACACTGAGAAAGCATGACACATCGCACACATCATATATATATGTGCTCTAATCTATGCACACACTGAGAAAGCATGACACATCGCACACATCATATATATATGTGCTCTAATCTATGGACACACTGGGAAAGCATGACACATCGCACACATCAGATACATACGTGCTCTAATCTATGCACACACTGAGAAAGCACGACACATCGCACACATCAGATACATATGTGCTCTAATCTATGCACACACTGAGAAAGCATGACACATCGCACACATCATATACATATCTGCTCTAATCTATGCACACACTGAGAAAGCATGACACATCGCACACATCATATACATATGTGCTCTAATCCATGCACACACTGAGAAAGCATGACACATCGCACACATCAGCTACATATGTGCTCTAATCTATGCACACACTAAGAAAGCATGACACATCGCACACATCATATACATATGTGCTCTAATCTATGCACACACTGAGAAAGCATGACATATCGCACACATCAGATACATATGTGCTCTAATCTATGCACAAACTGAGAAAGCATGACACATCACACACATCAGATACATATGTGCTCTAATCTATGCACACACTGAGAAAGCATGACACATCGCACACATCAGATACATATGTGCTCTAATCTATGCACACACTGAGAAAGCATGACACATTGCACACATCAGATACATATGTGCTTTAATCTACACACACACTGAGAAAGCATGACACATCGCACACATCAGATGCATACGTGCTCTAATCTACGCACACACTGAGAAAGCATGACACATCGCACACATCATATACATATGTGCTCTAATCTATGCACACACTGAGAAAGCATGACACATCACACACATCAGATACATATGTTCTCTAATCTATGCACACACTGAGAAAGCATGACACATCGCACACATCATATATATATGTGCTCTAATCTATGCACACACTGAGAAAGCATGACACATCGCACACATCATATACATATGTGCTCTAATCCATGCACACACTGAGAAAGCATGACACATCGCACACATCATATATATATGTGCTCTAATCTATGCACACACTGAGAAAGCATGACACATCGCACACATCATATATATATGTGCTCTAATCTATGGACACACTGGGAAAGCATGACACATCGCACACATCAGATACATACGTGCTCTAATCTATGCACACACTGAGAAAGCACGACACATCGCACACATCAGATACATATGTGCTCTAATCTATGCACACACTGAGAAAGCATGACACATCGCACACATCATATACATATCTGCTCTAATCTATGCACACACTGAGAAAGCATGACACATCGCACACATCATATACATATGTGCTCTAATCCATGCACACACTGAGAAAGCATGACACATCGCACACATCAGCTACATATGTGCTCTAATCTATGCACACACTAAGAAAGCATGACACATCGCACACATCATATACATATGTGCTCTAATCTATGCACACACTGAGAAAGCATGACACATCGCACACATCATATACATATGTGCTCTAATCTATGCACACACTGAGGAAGCATGACAATCGCACACATCAGATACATATGTGCTCTAATCTATGCACACACTGAGAAAGCATGACAATCGCACACATCAGATACATATGTGCTCTAATCTATGCACACACTGAGAAAGCATGACACATCGCACACATCATATACATATGTGCTCTAATCTATGCACACACTGAGAAAGCATGACACATCGCACACATCATATATATATGTGCTCTAATCCATGCACACACTGAGAAAGCATGACACATCGTACACATCAGCTACATACGTGCTCTAATCTATGCACACACTGAGAAAGCATGACACATGGCACACATCATATACATATCTGCTCTAATCTATGCACACACTGAGAAAGCATGACACATCGCACACATCAGATACATATGTGCTCTAATCTATGCACACACTGAGAAAGCATGACACATCGCACACATCATATACATATGTGCTCTAATCCATGCACACACTAAGAAAGCATGACACATCGCACACATCATATACATATGTGCTCTAATCTATGCACACACTGAGAAAGCATGACACATCGCACACATCATATATATATGTGCTCTAATCCATGCACACACTGAGAAAGCATGACACATCGCACACATCATATACATATCTGATCTAATCTATGCACACACTGAGAAAGCATGACACATCGCACACGTCAGATACATATGTGCTCTAATCTATGCACACACTGAGAAAGCATGACACATCGTACACATCAGATACATATGTGCTCTAATCCATGCACACACTGAGAAAGCATGACACATGGCACACATCAGCTACATATGTGCTCTAATCTATGCACACAATGAGAAAGCATGACACATCGCACACATCAGATACATATGTGCTCTAATCTATGCACACACTGAGAAAGCATGACACATCGCACACATCAGATACATACGTGCTCTAATCTATGCACACACTGAGAAAGCATGACACATCGCACACATCAGATACATACGTGCTCTAATCTATGCACACACTGAGAAAGCATGACACATCACACACATCAGATACATATGTGCTCTAATCTATGCACACACTAAGAAAGCATGACACATCGCACACATCATATATATGTGCTCTAATCTATGCACACACTGAGAAAGCATGACACATCGCACACATCAGATACATACGTGCTCTAATCTATGCACACACTGAGAAAGCATGACACATCGCACACATCATATATATATCTGATCTAATCTATGCACACACTGAGAAAGCATGACACATCGCACACATCATATATATGTGCTCTAATCTATGTACACACTGAGAAAGCATGACACATCGCACACATCAGATACATACGTGCTCTAATCTATGCACACACTAAGAAAGCATGACACATTGCACACATCATATATATGTGCTCTAATCTATGCACACACTAAGAAAGCATGACACATCGCACACATCAGATACATACGTGCTCTAATCTATGCACACACTGAGAAAGCATGACACATCGCACACATCATATACATATATGCTCTAATCTATGCACACACTGAGAAAGCATGACACATCGCACACATCATATATATATGTGCTCTAATCTACGCACACACTGAGAAAGCATGACACATCGCACACATCAGATACATACGTGCTCTAATCTACGCACACACTGAGAAAGCAAGACACATCGCACACATCATATATATATGTGCTCTAATCTATGCACACACTGAGAAAGCAAGACACATCGCACACATCATATACATATGTGCTCTAATCTATGCACACACTGAGAAAGCATGACACATCACACACATCAGATACATACGTGCTCTAATCTACGCACACACTGAGAAAGCAAGACACATCGCACACATCATATACATATGTGCTCTAATCTATGCACACACTGAGAAAGCATGACACATCACACACATCAGATACATACGTGCTCTAATCTATGCACACACTAAGAAAGCATGACACATCGCACACATCATATATATACGTGCTCTAATCCATGCACACACTGAGAAAGCAAGACACATCGCACACATCATATACATATGTGCTCTAATCTATGCACACACTGAGAAAGCATGACACATCACACACATCAGATACATACGTGCTCTAATCTATGCACACACTAAGAAAGCATGACACATCGCACACATCATATATATGTGCTCTAATCTATGCACACACTGAGAAAGCATGACACATCGCACACATCATATACATATGTGCTCTAATCTATGCACACACTGAGAAAGCATGACACATCGCACACATCATATACATATATGCTCTAATCTATGCACACACTGAGAAAGCATGACACATCGCACACATCATATATATATGTGCTCTAATCTACGCACACACGGAGAAAGCATGACACATCGCACACATCAGATACATACGTGCTCTAATCTACGCACACACTGAGAAAGCAAGACACATCGCACACATCATATACATATGTGCTCTAATCTATGCACACACTGAGAAAGCATGACACATCACACACATCAGATACATACGTGCTCTAATCTATGCACACACTGAGAAAGCACGACACTTCTCACACATCAGATACATATGTGCTCTAATCTATGCACACACTGAGAAAGCACGACACTTCTCACACATCAGATACATATGTGCTCTAATCTATGCACACACTGAGAAAGCACGACACATCGCACACATCAGATACATATGTGCTCTAATCTATGCACACACTGAGAAAGCATGACACATCGCACACATCATATACATATCTGCTCTAATCTATGCACACACTGAGAAAGCATGACACATCGCACACATCATATACATATGTGCTCTAATCCATGCACACACTGAGAAAGCATGACACATCGCACACATCATATATATATGTGCTCTAATCTATGCACACACTGAGAAAGCATGACACATCGCAAACATCATATATATATGTGCTCTAATCTATGGACACACTGGGAAAGCATGACACATCGCACACATCATATATATATGTGCTCTAATCTATGCACACACTGGGAAAGCACGACACATCGCACACATCAGATACATATGTGCTCTAATCTATGCACACACTGAGAAAGCATGACACATCGCACACATCATATACATATCTGCTCTAATCTATGCACACACTGAGAAAGCATGACACATCGCACACATCATATACATATGTGCTCTAATCCATGCACACACTGAGAAAGCATGACACATCGCACACATCATATACATATGTGCTCTAATTTATGCACACACTGAGAAAGCATGACACATCGCACACTTCATATACATATCTGCTCTAATCTATGCACACACTGAGAAAGCATGACACATCGCACACATCATATATATATGCTCTAATCTATGCACACACTAAGAAAGTATGACACATCGCACACATCATATACATATGTGCTCTAATTTATGCACACACTGAGAAAGTATGACACATCGCACACATCATATACATATGTGCTCTAATCTATGCACACACTAAGAAAGCATGACACATCGCACACATCATATACATATGTGCTCTAATCTATGCACACACTAAGAAAGTATGACACATCGCACACATCATATACATATGTGCTCTAATTTATGGACACACTGAGAAAGCATGACACATCGCACACATCATATACATATGTGCTCTAATCTATGCACACACTGAGGAAGCATGACAATCGCACACATCAGATACATATGTGCTCTAATCTATGCACACACTGAGAAAGCATGACAATCGCACACATCAGATACATATGTGCTCTAATCTATGCACACACTGAGAAAGCATGACACATCGCACACATCATATACATATGTGCTCTAATCTATGCACACACTGAGAAAGCATGACACATCGCACACATCATATACATATGTGCTCTAATCTATGCACACACTGAGAAAGCATGACACATCGTACACATCAGCTACATACGTGCTCTAATCTATACACACACTGAGAAAGCATGACACCTGGCACACATCATATACATATCTGCTCTAATCTATGCACACACTGAGAAAGCATGACACATCGCACACATCAGATACATATGTGCTCTAATCTATGCACATACTGAGAAAGCATGACACATCGCACACATCATATACATATGTGCTCTAATCCATGCACACACTGAGAAAGCATGACACATCGCACACATCAGCCACATATGTGCTCTAATCCATGCACACACTAAGAAAGCATGACACATCGCACACATCATATACATATGTGCTCTAATCTATGCACACACTGAGAAAGCATGACACATCGCACACATCATATACATATGTGCTCTAATCTATGCACACACTGAGAAAGCATGACACATCGCACACATCATATACATATCTGCTCTAATCTAAGCACACACTGAGAAAGCATGACACATCGCACACATCAGATACATATGTGCTCTAATCTATGCACACACTGAGAAAGCATGACACATCGCACACATCATATACATATGTGCTCTAATCTATGCACACACTGAGAAAGGATGACAATCGCACACATCAGATACATATGTGCTCTAATCTATGCACACACTGAGAAAGCATGACATATCGCACACATCATATACATATCTGCTCTAATCTATGCACACACTGAGAAAGCATGACACATCGCACACATCAGATACATATGTGCTCTAATCTATGCACACACTGAGAAAGCATGACACATCGCACACATCATATATATATGTGCTCTAATCCATGCACACACTGAGAAAGCATGACACATCACACACATCAGATACATATGTGCTCTAATCTATGCACACACTGAGAAAGCATGACAATCGCACACATCAGATACATATGTGCTCTAATCTATGCACACACTGAGAAAGCATGACACATCGCACACATCATATACATATCTGCTCTAATCTATGCACACACTGAGAAAGCATGACACATCGCACACGTCAGATACATATGTGCTCTAATCTATGCACACACTGAGAAAGCATGACACATCGTACACATCAGATACATATGTGCTCTAATCCATGCACACACTGAGAAAGCATGACACATCGCACACATCAGCTACATATGTGCTCTAATCTATGCACACACTGAGAAAGCATGACACATCGCACACATCAGATACATATGTGCTCTAATCTATGCACACACTGAGAAAGCATGACACATCGCACACATCAGATACATACGTGCTCTAATCTATGCACACACTGAGAAAGCATGACACATCGCACACATCAGATACATACGTGCTCTAATCTATGCACACACTGAGAAAGCATGACACATCACACACATCAGATACATATGTGCTCTAATCTATGCACACACTAAGAAAGCATGACACATCGCACACATCATATATATGTGCTCTAATCTATGCACACACTGAGAAAGCATGACACATCGCACACATCATATACATATCTGCTCTAATCTATGCACACACTGAGAAAGCATGACACATCGCACACATCATATACATATATGCTCTAATCTATGCACACACTGAGAAAGCATGACACATCGCACACATCAAATATATATGTGCTCTAATCTATGCACACACTGAGAATGCATGACACATCGCACACATCAGATACATATGTGCTCTAATCTATGCACACACTGAGAAAGCATGACACATCGCACACATCATATACATATGTGCTCTAATCTATGCACACACTGAGAAAGCATGACACATCGCACACATCATATACATATCTGCTCTAATCTATGCACACACTGAGAAAGCATGACACATCGCACACATCAGATACATATGTGCTCTAATCTATGCACACACTGAGAAAGCATGACACATCGCACGCATCATATACATATGTGCTCTAATCTATGCACACACTGAGAAAGGATGACAATCGCACACATCAGATACATATGTGCTCTAATCTATGCACACACTGAGAAAGCATGACTATCGCACACATCAGATACATATGTGCACTAATCTATGCACACACTGAGAAAGCATGACACATCGCACACATCATATACATATCTGCTCTAATATATGCACACACTGAGAATGCATGACACATCGCACACATCAGATACATATGTGCTCTAATCTATGCACACACTGAGAAAGCATGACACATCGCACACATCATATATATATGTGCTCTAATCCATGCACACACTGAGAAAGCATGACACATCACACACATCAGATACATATGTGCTCTAATCTATGCACACACTGAGAAAGCATGACAATCGCACACATCAGATACATATGTGCTCTAATCTATGCACACACTGAGAAAGCATGACAATCGCACACATCAGATACATATGTGCTCTAATCTATGCACACACTGAGAAAGCATGACACATCGCACACATCATATACATATGTGCTCTAATCTATGCACACACTGAGAAAGCATGACACATCGCACACATCATATACATATGTGCTCTAATCTATGCACACACTGAGAAAGCATGACACATCGTACACATCAGCAACATACGTGCTCTAATCTATGCACACACTGAGAAAGCATGACACCTGGCACACATCATATACATATCTGCTCTAATCTATGCACACACTGAGAAAGCATGACACATCGCACACATCAGATACATATGTGCTCTAATCTATGCACATACTGAGAAAGCATGACACATCGCACACATCATATACATATGTGCTCTAATCCATGCACACACTGAGAAAGCATGACACATCGCACACATCAGCCACATATGTGCTCTAATCCATGCACACACTAAGAAAGCATGACACATCGCACACATCATATACATATGTGCTCTAATCTATGCACACACTGAGAAAGCATGACACATCGCACACATCATATACATATGTGCTCTAATCTATGCACACACTGAGAAAGCATGACACATCGCACACATCATATACATATCTGCTCTAATCTATGCACACACTGAGAAAGCATGACACATCGCACACATCAGATACATATGTGCTCTAATCTATGCACACACTGAGAAAGCATGACACATCGCACGCATCATATACATATGTGCTCTAATCTATGCACACACTGAGAAAGGATGACAATCGCACACATCAGATACATATGTGCTCTAATCTATGCACACACTGAGAAAGCATGACAATCGCACACATCAGATACATATGTGCTCTAATCTATGCACACACTGAGAAAGCATGACACATCGCACACATCAGATACATATGTGCTCTAATCTATGCACACACTGAGAAAGCATGACACATCGCACACATCATATATATATGTGCTCTAATCCATGCACACACTGAGAAAGCATGACACATCACACACATC
The DNA here is from genome assembly GCA_031769625.1 of Taudactylus pleione. Lineage (NCBI taxonomy): Eukaryota > Metazoa > Chordata > Amphibia > Anura > Myobatrachidae > Taudactylus > Taudactylus pleione. The sequence goes on along the minus strand of JAUIMM010000849.1, from coordinate 543,931 downwards.
AGATACATATGTGCTCTAATCTATGCACACACTGAGAAAGCATGACAATCGCACACATCAGATACATATGTGCTCTAATCTATGCACACACTGAGAAAGCATGACACATCGCACACATCATATACATATCTGCTCTAATCTATGCACACAATGAGAAAGCATGACACATCGCACACATCATATACATATCTGCTCTAATCTATGCACACACTAAGAAAGCATGACACATCGCACACATCATATATATGTGCTCTAATCTATGCACACACTGAGAAAGCATGACACATCGCACACATCATATACATATGTGCTCTAATCTATGCACACACTGAGAAAGCATGACACATCGCACACATCATATACATATATGCTCTAATCTATGCACACACTGAGAAAGCATGACACATCGCACACATCAAATATATATGTGCTCTAATCTATGCACACACTGAGAATGCATGACACATCGCACACATCAGATACATATGTGCTCTAATCTATGCACACACTGAGAAAGCATGACACATCGCACACATCATATACATATGTGCTCTAATCTATGCACACACTGAGAAAGCATGACACATCGCACACATCATATACATATCTGCTCTAATCTATGCACACACTGAGAAAGCATGACACATCGCACACATCAGATACATATGTGCTCTAATCTATGCACACACTGAGAAAGCATGACACATCGCACGCATCATATACATATGTGCTCTAATCTATGCACACACTGAGAAAGGATGACAATCGCACACATCAGATACATATGTGCTCTAATCTATGCACACACTGAGAAAGCATGACAATCGCACACATCAGATACATATGTGCTCTAATCTATGCACACACTGAGAAAGCATGACACATCGCACACATCATATACATATCTGCTCTAATATATGCACACACTGAGAATGCATGACACATCGCACACATCAGATACATATGTGCTCTAATCTATGCACACACTGAGAAAGCATGACACATCGCACACATCATATATATATGTGCTCTAATCCATGCACACACTGAGAAAGCATGACACATCACACACATCAGATACATATGTGCTCTAATCTATGCACACACTGAGAAAGCATGACAATCGCACACATCAGATACATATGTGCTCTAATCTATGCACACACTGAGAAAGCATGACAATCGCACACATCAGATACATATGTGCTCTAATCTATGCACACACTGAGAAAGCATGACACATCGCACACATCATATACATATGTGCTCTAATCTATGCACACACTGAGAAAGCATGACACATCGCACACATCATATACATATGTGCTCTAATCTATGCACACACTGAGAAAGCATGACACATCGTACACATCAGCAACATACGTGCTCTAATCTATGCACACACTGAGAAAGCATGACACCTGGCACACATCATATACATATCTGCTCTAATCTATGCACACACTGAGAAAGCATGACACATCGCACACATCAGATACATATGTGCTCTAATCTATGCACATACTGAGAAAGCATGACACATCGCACACATCATATACATATGTGCTCTAATCCATGCACACACTGAGAAAGCATGACACATCGCACACATCAGCCACATATGTGCTCTAATCCATGCACACACTAAGAAAGCATGACACATCGCACACATCATATACATATGTGCTCTAATCTATGCACACACTGAGAAAGCATGACACATCGCACACATCATATACATATGTGCTCTAATCTATGCACACACTGAGAAAGCATGACACATCGCACACATCATATACATATCTGCTCTAATCTATGCACACACTGAGAAAGCATGACACATCGCACACATCAGATACATATGTGCTCTAATCTATGCACACACTGAGAAAGCATGACACATCGCACGCATCATATACATATGTGCTCTAATCTATGCACACACTGAGAAAGGATGACAATCGCACACATCAGATACATATGTGCTCTAATCTATGCACACACTGAGAAAGCATGACAATCGCACACATCAGATACATATGTGCTCTAATCTATGCACACACTGAGAAAGCATGACACATCGCACACATCAGATACATATGTGCTCTAATCTATGCACACACTGAGAAAGCATGACACATCGCACACATCATATATATATGTGCTCTAATCCATGCACACACTGAGAAAGCATGACACATCACACACATCAGATACATATGTGCTCTAATCTATGCACACACTGAGAAAGCATGACAATCGCACACATCAGATACATATGTGCTCTAATCTATGCACACACTGAGAAAGCATGACACATCGCACACATCATATACATATCTGCTCTAATCTATGCACACACTGAGAAAGCATGACACATCGCACACATCATATACATATCTGCTCTAATCTATGCACACACTAAGAAAGCATGACACATCGCACACATCATATATATGTGCTCTAATCTATGCACACACTGAGAAAGCATGACACATCGCACACATCATATACATATGTGCTCTAATCTATGCACACACTGAGAAAGCATGACACATCGCACACATCATATACATATATGCTCTAATCTATGCACACACTGAGAAAGCATGACACATCGCACACATCAAATATATATGTGCTCTAATCTATGCACACACTGAGAATGCATGACACATCGCACACATCAGATACATATGTGCTCTAATCTATGCACACACTGAGAAAGCATGACACATCGCACACATCATATACATATGTGCTCTAATCTATGCACACACTGAGAAAGCATGACACATCGCACACATCATATACATATCTGCTCTAATCTATGCACACACTGAGAAAGCATGACACATCGCACACATCAGATACATATGTGCTCTAATCTATGCACACACTGAGAAAGCATGACACATCGCACGCATCATATACATATGTGCTCTAATCTATGCACACACTGAGAAAGGATGACAATCGCACACATCAGATACATATGTGCTCTAATCTATGCACACACTGAGAAAGCATGACAATCGCACACATCAGATACATATGTGCTCTAATCTATGCACACACTGAGAAAGCATGACACATCGCACACATCATATACATATCTGCTCTAATATATGCACACACTGAGAATGCATGACACATCGCACACATCAGATACATATGTGCTCTAATCTATGCACACACTGAGAAAGCATGACACATCGCACACATCATATATATATGTGCTCTAATCCATGCACACACTGAGAAAGCATGACACATCACACACATCAGATACATATGTGCTCTAATCTATGCACACACTGAGAAAGCATGACAATCGCACACATCAGATACATATGTGCTCTAATCTATGCACACACTGAGAAAGCATGACAATCGCACACATCAGATACATATGTGCTCTAATCTATGCACACACTGAGAAAGCATGACACATCGCACACATCATATACATATCTGCTCTAATCTATGCACACACTGAGAAAGCATGACACATCGCACACATCAGATACATATGTGCTCTAATCTATGCACACACTGAGAAAGCATGACACATCGCACGCATCATATACATATGTGCTCTAATCTATGCACACACTGAGAAAGGATGACAATCGCACACATCAGATACATATGTGCTCTAATCTATGCACACACTGAGAAAGCATGACAATCGCACACATCAGATACATATGTGCTCTAATCTATGCACACACTGAGAAAGCATGACACATCGCACACATCATATACATATCTGCTCTAATCTATGCACACACTGAGAAAGCATGACACATCGCACACATCAGATACATATGTGCTCTAATCTATGCACACACTGAGAAAGCATGACACATCGCACACATCATATATATATGTGCTCTAATCCATGCACACACTGAGAAAGCATGACACATCACACACATCAGATACATATGTGCTCTAATCTATGCACACACTGAGAAAGCATGACAATCGCACACATCAGATACATATGTGCTCTAATCTATGCACACACTGAGAAAGCATGACACATCGCACACATCATATACATATCTGCTCTAATCTATGCACACACTGAGAAAGCATGACACATCGCACACATCATATACATATGTGCTCTAATCTATGCACACACTGAGAAAGCATGACACATCGCACACATCATATACATATCTGCTCTAATCTATGCACACACTGAGAAAGCATGACACATCGCACACATCATATACATATCTGCTCTAATCTATGCACACACTAAGAAAGCATGACACATCGCACACATCATATATATGTGCTCTAATCTATGCACACACTGAGAAAGCATGACACATCGTACACATCAGATACATATGTGGCCTAATCCATGCACACACTGAGAAAGCATGACATATCGCACACATCAGATACATATGTGCTCTAATCTATGCACAAACTGAGAAAGCATGACACATCACACACATCAGATAAATATGTGCTCTAATCTATGCACACACTGAGAAAGCACGACATATCGCACACATCAGATACATACGTGCTCTAATCTATGCACACACTGAGAAAGCATGACACATCGCACACATCAGATACATATGTGCTCTAATCTATGCACACACTGAGAAAGCATGACACATTGCACACATCAGATACATATGTGCTTTAATCTACGCACACACTGAGAAAGCATGACACATCGCACACATCAGATACATACGTGCTCTAATCTACGCACACACTGAGAAAGCATGACACATCGCACACATCATATACATATGTGCTCTAATCTATGCACACACTGAGAAAGCATGACACATCACACACATCAGATACATATGTGCTCTAATCTATGCACACACTGAGAAAGCATGACACATCGCACACATCATATATATATGTGCTCTAATCTATGCACACACTGGGAAAGCATGACACATCGCACACATCAGATACATACGTGCTCTAATCTATGCACACACTGAGAAAGCACGACACATCGCACACATCAGATACATATGTGCTCTTATCTATGCACACACTGAGAAAGCATGACACATCGCACACATCATATACATATCTGCTCTAATCTATGCACACACTGAGAAAGCATGACACATCGCACACATCATATACATATGTGCTCTAATCCATGCACACACTGAGAAAGCATGACACATCGCACACATCAGCTACATATGTGCTCTAATCTATGCACACACTAAGAAAGCATGACACATCGCACACATCATATACATATGTGCTCTAATCTATGCACACACTGAGAAAGCATGACACATCGCACACATCATATACATATGTGCTCTAATCTATGCACACACTGAGGAAGCATGACAATCGCACACATCAGATACATATGTGCTCTAATCTATGCACACACTGAGAAAGCATGACAATTGCACACATCAGATACATATGTGCTCTAATCTATGCACACACTGAGAAAGCATGACACATCGCACACATCATATACATATGTGCTCTAATCTATGCACACACTGAGAAAGCATGACACATCGCACACGTCATATATATATGTGCTCTAATCCATGCACACACTGAGAAAGCATGACATATCGTACACATCAGCTACATACGTGCTCTAATCTATGCACACACTGAGAAAGCATGACACATGGCACACATCATATACATATCTGCTCTAATCTATGCACACACTGAGAAAGCATGACACATCGCACACATCAGATACATATGTGCTCTAATCCATGCACACACTAAGAAAGCATGACACATCGCACACATCATATACATATGTGCTCTAATCTATGCACACACTGAGAAAGCATGACAAATCGCACACATCATATACATATGTGCTCTAATCTATGTACACACTGAGAAAGCATGACACATCGCACACATCATATACATATGTGCTCTAATCTATGCACACACTGAGAAAGCATGACACATCGCACACATCAGATACATATGTGCTCTAATCTATGCACACACTGAGAAAGCATGACACATCGCACACATCATATACATATGTGCTCTAATCTATGCACACACTGAGAAAGCATGACAATCGCACACATCAGATACATATGTGCTCTAATCTATGCACACACTGAGAAAGCATGACAATCGCACACATCAGATACATATGTGCTCTAATCTATGCACACATTGAGAAAGTATGACACATCGCACACATCATATACATATCTGCTCTAATCTATGCACACACTGAGAAAGCATGACACCGCACACATCAGATACATATGTGCTCTAATCTATGCACACACTGAGAAAGCATGACACATCGCACACATCATATATATATGTGCTATAATCCATGCACACACTGAGAAAGCATGACACATCACACACATCATATACATATCTGATCTAATCTATGCACACACTGAGAAAGCATGACACATCGCACACATCAGATACATATGTGCTCTAATCTATGCACACACTGAGAAAGCATGACACATCGCACACATCATATACATATCTGATCTAATCTATGCACACACTGAGAAAGCATGACACATCGCACACGTCAGATACATATGTGCTCTAATCTATGCACACACTGAGAAAGCATGACACATCGTACACATCAGCTACATATGTGCTCTAATCTATGCACACACTGAGAAAGCATGACACATCGCACACATCAGATACATATGTGCTCTAATGTATGCAGACACTGAGAAAGCATGACACATCGCACACATCAGATACATACGTGCTCTAATCTATGCACACACTGAGAAAGCATGACACATCGCACACATCAGATACATACGTGCTCTAATCTATGCACACACTGAGAAAGCATGACACATCACACACATCAGATACATATGTGCTCTAATCTATGCACACACTAAGAAAGCATGACACATCGCACACATCATATATATGTGCTCTAATCTATGCACACACTGAGAAAGCATGACACATCGCACACATCAGATACATACGTGCTCTAATCTATGCACACACTGAGAAAGCATGACACATCGCACACATCATATACATATCTGCTCTAATCTATGCACACACTGAGAAAGCATGACACATCGCACACATCATATATATATGTGCTCTAATCCATGCACACACTGAGAAAGCATGACACATCGCACACATCATATACATATCTGATCTAATCTATGCACACACTGAGAAAGCATGACACATCGCACACGTCAGATACATATGTGCTCTAATCTATGCACACACTGAGAAAGCATGACACATCGTACACATCAGATACATATGTGCTCTAATCCATGCACACACTGAGAAAGCATGACACATGGCACACATCAGCTACATATGTGCTCTAATCTATGCACACACTGAGAAAGCATGACACATCGCACACATCAGATACATATGTGCTCTAATCTATGCACACACTGAGAAAGCATGACACATCGCACACATCAGATACATACGTGCTCTAATCTATGCACACACTGAGAAAGCATGACACATCGCACACATCAGATACATACGTGCTCTAATCCATGCACACACTGAGAAAGCATGACACATCATATATATATGTGCTCTAATCTATGCACACACTGGGAAAGCATGACACATCGCACACATCATATATATATGTGCTCTAATCCATGCACACACTGAGAAAGCATGACACATCGCACACATCAGATACATACGTGCTCTAATCTATGCACACACTGAGAAAGCATGACACATCACACACATCAGATACATATGTGCTCTAATCTATGCACACACTAAGAAAGCATGACACATCGCACACATCATATATATGTGCTCTAATCTATGCACACACTGAGAAAGCATGACACATCGCACACATCAGGTACATACGTGCTCTAATCTATGCACACACTGAGAAAGCATGACACATCGCACACATCATATACATATCTGCTCTAATCTATGCACACACTGAGAAAGCATGACACATCGCACACATCATATACATATATGCTCTAATCTATGCACACACTGAGAAAGCATGACACATCGCACACATCATATATATATGTGCTCTAATCTATGCACACACTGAGAAAGCATGACACATCGCACACATGAGATACATATGTGCTCTACTCTATGCACACACTAAGAAAGCATGACACATCGCACACATCATATATATGTGCCCTAATCTATGCACACACTGAGAAAGCATGACACATTGCACACATCATATACATATGTGCTCTAATCTATGCACACACTAAGAAAGCATGACACATCACACACATCATATATATGTGCTCTAATCTATGCACACACTGAGAAAGCATGACACATCGCACACATCATATACATATCTGCTCTAATCTATGCACACACTAAGAAAGCATGACACATCGCACACATCATATATATGTGCTCTAATCTATGCACACACTGAGAAAGCATGACACATCGCACACATCATATACATATGTGCTCTAATCTATGCACACACTGAGAAAGCATGACACATCGTACACATCAGCTACATATGTGGCCTAATCCATGCACACACTGAGAAAGCATGACATATCGCACACATCAGATACATATGTGCTCTAATCTATGCACAAACTGAGAAAGCATGACACATCACACACATCAGATACATATGTGCTCTAATCTATGCACACACTGAGAAAGCATGACACATCGCACACATCAGATACATATGTGCTCTAATCTATGCACACACTGAGAAAGCATGACACATTGCACACATCAGATACATATGTGCTTTAATCTACACACACACTGAGAAAGCATGACACATCGCACACATCAGATGCATACGTGCTCTAATCTACGCACACACTGAGAAAGCATGACACATCGCACACATCATATACATATGTGCTCTAATCTATGCACACACTGAGAAAGCATGACACATCACACACATCAGATACATATGTTCTCTAATCTATGCACACACTGAGAAAGCATGACACATCGCACACATCATATATATATGTGCTCTAATCTATGCACACACTGAGAAAGCATGACACATCGCACACATCATATACATATGTGCTCTAATCCATGCACACACTGAGAAAGCATGACACATCGCACACATCATATATATATGTGCTCTAATCTATGCACACACTGAGAAAGCATGACACATCGCACACATCATATATATATGTGCTCTAATCTATGGACACACTGGGAAAGCATGACACATCGCACACATCAGATACATACGTGCTCTAATCTATGCACACACTGAGAAAGCACGACACATCGCACACATCAGATACATATGTGCTCTAATCTATGCACACACTGAGAAAGCATGACACATCGCACACATCATATACATATCTGCTCTAATCTATGCACACACTGAGAAAGCATGACACATCGCACACATCATATACATATGTGCTCTAATCCATGCACACACTGAGAAAGCATGACACATCGCACACATCAGCTACATATGTGCTCTAATCTATGCACACACTAAGAAAGCATGACACATCGCACACATCATATACATATGTGCTCTAATCTATGCACACACTGAGAAAGCATGACACATCGCACACATCATATACATATGTGCTCTAATCTATGCACACACTGAGGAAGCATGACAATCGCACACATCAGATACATATGTGCTCTAATCTATGCACACACTGAGAAAGCATGACACATCGCACACATCATATACATATGTGCTCTAATCTATGCACACACTGAGAAAGCATGACAATCGCACACATCAGATACATATGTGCTCTAATCTATGCACACACTGAGAAAGCATGACAATCGCACACATCAGATACATATGTGCTCTAATCTATGCACACATTGAGAAAGTATGACACATCGCACACATCATATACATATCTGCTCTAATCTATGCACACACTGAGAAAGCATGACACCGCACACATCAGATACATATGTGCTCTAATCTATGCACACACTGAGAAAGCATGACACATCGCACACATCATATATATATGTGCTATAATCCATGCACACACTGAGAAAGCATGACACATCACACACATCATATACATATCTGATCTAATCTATGCACACACTGAGAAAGCATGACACATCGCACACATCAGATACATATGTGCTCTAATCTATGCACACACTGAGAAAGCATGACACATCGCACACATCATATACATATCTGATCTAATCTATGCACACACTGAGAAAGCATGACACATCGCACACGTCAGATACATATGTGCTCTAATCTATGCACACACTGAGAAAGCATGACACATCGTACACATCAGCTACATATGTGCTCTAATCTATGCACACACTGAGAAAGCATGACACATCGCACACATCAGATACATATGTGCTCTAATGTATGCAGACACTGAGAAAGCATGACACATCGCACACATCAGATACATACGTGCTCTAATCTATGCACACACTGAGAAAGCATGACACATCGCACACATCAGATACATACGTGCTCTAATCTATGCACACACTGAGAAAGCATGACACATCACACACATCAGATACATATGTGCTCTAATCTATGCACACACTAAGAAAGCATGACACATCGCACACATCATATATATGTGCTCTAATCTATGCACACACTGAGAAAGCATGACACATCGCACACATCAGATACATACGTGCTCTAATCTATGCACACACTGAGAAAGCATGACACATCGCACACATCATATACATATCTGCTCTAATCTATGCACACACTGAGAAAGCATGACACATCGCACACATCATATATATATGTGCTCTAATCCATGCACACACTGAGAAAGCATGACACATCGCACACATCATATACATATCTGATCTAATCTATGCACACACTGAGAAAGCATGACACATCGCACACGTCAGATACATATGTGCTCTAATCTATGCACACACTGAGAAAGCATGACACATCGTACACATCAGATACATATGTGCTCTAATCCATGCACACACTGAGAAAGCATGACACATGGCACACATCAGCTACATATGTGCTCTAATCTATGCACACACTGAGAAAGCATGACACATCGCACACATCAGATACATATGTGCTCTAATCTATGCACACACTGAGAAAGCATGACACATCGCACACATCAGATACATACGTGCTCTAATCTATGCACACACTGAGAAAGCATGACACATCGCACACATCAGATACATACGTGCTCTAATCCATGCACACACTGAGAAAGCATGACACATCATATATATATGTGCTCTAATCTATGCACACACTGGGAAAGCATGACACATCGCACACATCATATATATATGTGCTCTAATCCATGCACACACTGAGAAAGCATGACACATCGCACACATCAGATACATACGTGCTCTAATCTATGCACACACTGAGAAAGCATGACACATCACACACATCAGATACATATGTGCTCTAATCTATGCACACACTAAGAAAGCATGACACATCGCACACATCATATATATGTGCTCTAATCTATGCACACACTGAGAAAGCATGACACATCGCACACATCAGGTACATACGTGCTCTAATCTATGCACACACTGAGAAAGCATGACACATCGCACACATCATATACATATCTGCTCTAATCTATGCACACACTGAGAAAGCATGACACATCGCACACATCATATACATATATGCTCTAATCTATGCACACACTGAGAAAGCATGACACATCGCACACATCATATATATATGTGCTCTAATCTATGCACACACTGAGAAAGCATGACACATCGCACACATGAGATACATATGTGCTCTACTCTATGCACACACTAAGAAAGCATGACACATCGCACACATCATATATATGTGCCCTAATCTATGCACACACTGAGAAAGCATGACACATTGCACACATCATATACATATGTGCTCTAATCTATGCACACACTAAGAAAGCATGACACATCACACACATCATATATATGTGCTCTAATCTATGCACACACTGAGAAAGCATGACACATCGCACACATCATATACATATCTGCTCTAATCTATGCACACACTAAGAAAGCATGACACATCGCACACATCATATATATGTGCTCTAATCTATGCACACACTGAGAAAGCATGACACATCGCACACATCATATACATATGTGCTCTAATCTATGCACACACTGAGAAAGCATGACACATCGTACACATCAGCTACATATGTGGCCTAATCCATGCACACACTGAGAAAGCATGACATATCGCACACATCAGATACATATGTGCTCTAATCTATGCACAAACTGAGAAAGCATGACACATCACACACATCAGATACATATGTGCTCTAATCTATGCACACACTGAGAAAGCATGACACATCGCACACATCAGATACATATGTGCTCTAATCTATGCACACACTGAGAAAGCATGACACATTGCACACATCAGATACATATGTGCTTTAATCTACACACACACTGAGAAAGCATGACACATCGCACACTTCAGATGCATACGTGCTCTAATCTACGCACACACTGAGAAAGCATGACACATCGCACACATCATATACATATGTGCTCTAATCTATGCACACACTGAGAAAGCATGACACATCACACACATCAGATACATATGTTCTCTAATCTATGCACACACTGAGAAAGCATGACACATCGCACACATCATATATATATGTGCTCTAATCTATGCACACACTGAGAAAGCATGACACATCGCACACATCATATACATATGTGCTCTAATCCATGCACACACTGAGAAAGCATGACACATCGCACACATCATATATATATGTGCTCTAATCTATGCACACACTGAGAAAGCATGACACATCGCACACATCATATATATATGTGCTCTAATCTATGGACACACTGGGAAAGCATGACACATCGCACACATCAGATACATACGTGCTCTAATCTATGCACACACTGAGAAAGCACGACACATCGCACACATCAGATACATATGTGCTCTAATCTATGCACACACTGAGAAAGCATGACACATCGCACACATCATATACATATCTGCTCTAATCTATGCACACACTGAGAAAGCATGACACATCGCACACATCATATACATATGTGCTCTAATCCATGCACACACTGAGAAAGCATGACACATCGCACACATCAGCTACATATGTGCTCTAATCTATGCACACACTAAGAAAGCATGACACATCGCACACATCATATACATATGTGCTCTAATCTATGCACACACTGAGAAAGCATGACATATCGCACACATCAGATACATATGTGCTCTAATCTATGCACAAACTGAGAAAGCATGACACATCACACACATCAGATACATATGTGCTCTAATCTATGCACACACTGAGAAAGCATGACACATCGCACACATCAGATACATATGTGCTCTAATCTATGCACACACTGAGAAAGCATGACACATTGCACACATCAGATACATATGTGCTTTAATCTACACACACACTGAGAAAGCATGACACATCGCACACATCAGATGCATACGTGCTCTAATCTACGCACACACTGAGAAAGCATGACACATCGCACACATCATATACATATGTGCTCTAATCTATGCACACACTGAGAAAGCATGACACATCACACACATCAGATACATATGTTCTCTAATCTATGCACACACTGAGAAAGCATGACACATCGCACACATCATATATATATGTGCTCTAATCTATGCACACACTGAGAAAGCATGACACATCGCACACATCATATACATATGTGCTCTAATCCATGCACACACTGAGAAAGCATGACACATCGCACACATCATATATATATGTGCTCTAATCTATGCACACACTGAGAAAGCATGACACATCGCACACATCATATATATATGTGCTCTAATCTATGGACACACTGGGAAAGCATGACACATCGCACACATCAGATACATACGTGCTCTAATCTATGCACACACTGAGAAAGCACGACACATCGCACACATCAGATACATATGTGCTCTAATCTATGCACACACTGAGAAAGCATGACACATCGCACACATCATATACATATCTGCTCTAATCTATGCACACACTGAGAAAGCATGACACATCGCACACATCATATACATATGTGCTCTAATCCATGCACACACTGAGAAAGCATGACACATCGCACACATCAGCTACATATGTGCTCTAATCTATGCACACACTAAGAAAGCATGACACATCGCACACATCATATACATATGTGCTCTAATCTATGCACACACTGAGAAAGCATGACACATCGCACACATCATATACATATGTGCTCTAATCTATGCACACACTGAGGAAGCATGACAATCGCACACATCAGATACATATGTGCTCTAATCTATGCACACACTGAGAAAGCATGACAATCGCACACATCAGATACATATGTGCTCTAATCTATGCACACACTGAGAAAGCATGACACATCGCACACATCATATACATATGTGCTCTAATCTATGCACACACTGAGAAAGCATGACACATCGCACACATCATATATATATGTGCTCTAATCCATGCACACACTGAGAAAGCATGACACATCGTACACATCAGCTACATACGTGCTCTAATCTATGCACACACTGAGAAAGCATGACACATGGCACACATCATATACATATCTGCTCTAATCTATGCACACACTGAGAAAGCATGACACATCGCACACATCAGATACATATGTGCTCTAATCTATGCACACACTGAGAAAGCATGACACATCGCACACATCATATACATATGTGCTCTAATCCATGCACACACTAAGAAAGCATGACACATCGCACACATCATATACATATGTGCTCTAATCTATGCACACACTGAGAAAGCATGACACATCGCACACATCATATATATATGTGCTCTAATCCATGCACACACTGAGAAAGCATGACACATCGCACACATCATATACATATCTGATCTAATCTATGCACACACTGAGAAAGCATGACACATCGCACACGTCAGATACATATGTGCTCTAATCTATGCACACACTGAGAAAGCATGACACATCGTACACATCAGATACATATGTGCTCTAATCCATGCACACACTGAGAAAGCATGACACATGGCACACATCAGCTACATATGTGCTCTAATCTATGCACACAATGAGAAAGCATGACACATCGCACACATCAGATACATATGTGCTCTAATCTATGCACACACTGAGAAAGCATGACACATCGCACACATCAGATACATACGTGCTCTAATCTATGCACACACTGAGAAAGCATGACACATCGCACACATCAGATACATACGTGCTCTAATCTATGCACACACTGAGAAAGCATGACACATCACACACATCAGATACATATGTGCTCTAATCTATGCACACACTAAGAAAGCATGACACATCGCACACATCATATATATGTGCTCTAATCTATGCACACACTGAGAAAGCATGACACATCGCACACATCAGATACATACGTGCTCTAATCTATGCACACACTGAGAAAGCATGACACATCGCACACATCATATATATATCTGATCTAATCTATGCACACACTGAGAAAGCATGACACATCGCACACATCATATATATGTGCTCTAATCTATGTACACACTGAGAAAGCATGACACATCGCACACATCAGATACATACGTGCTCTAATCTATGCACACACTAAGAAAGCATGACACATTGCACACATCATATATATGTGCTCTAATCTATGCACACACTAAGAAAGCATGACACATCGCACACATCAGATACATACGTGCTCTAATCTATGCACACACTGAGAAAGCATGACACATCGCACACATCATATACATATATGCTCTAATCTATGCACACACTGAGAAAGCATGACACATCGCACACATCATATATATATGTGCTCTAATCTACGCACACACTGAGAAAGCATGACACATCGCACACATCAGATACATACGTGCTCTAATCTACGCACACACTGAGAAAGCAAGACACATCGCACACATCATATATATATGTGCTCTAATCTATGCACACACTGAGAAAGCAAGACACATCGCACACATCATATACATATGTGCTCTAATCTATGCACACACTGAGAAAGCATGACACATCACACACATCAGATACATACGTGCTCTAATCTACGCACACACTGAGAAAGCAAGACACATCGCACACATCATATACATATGTGCTCTAATCTATGCACACACTGAGAAAGCATGACACATCACACACATCAGATACATACGTGCTCTAATCTATGCACACACTAAGAAAGCATGACACATCGCACACATCATATATATACGTGCTCTAATCCATGCACACACTGAGAAAGCAAGACACATCGCACACATCATATACATATGTGCTCTAATCTATGCACACACTGAGAAAGCATGACACATCACACACATCAGATACATACGTGCTCTAATCTATGCACACACTAAGAAAGCATGACACATCGCACACATCATATATATGTGCTCTAATCTATGCACACACTGAGAAAGCATGACACATCGCACACATCATATACATATGTGCTCTAATCTATGCACACACTGAGAAAGCATGACACATCGCACACATCATATACATATATGCTCTAATCTATGCACACACTGAGAAAGCATGACACATCGCACACATCATATATATATGTGCTCTAATCTACGCACACACGGAGAAAGCATGACACATCGCACACATCAGATACATACGTGCTCTAATCTACGCACACACTGAGAAAGCAAGACACATCGCACACATCATATACATATGTGCTCTAATCTATGCACACACTGAGAAAGCATGACACATTACACACATCAGATACATACGTGCTCTAATCTATGCACACACTGAGAAAGCACGACACTTCTCACACATCAGATACATATGTGCTCTAATCTATGCACACACTGAGAAAGCACGACACTTCTCACACATCAGATACATATGTGCTCTAATCTATGCACACACTGAGAAAGCACGACACATCGCACACATCAGATACATATGTGCTCTAATCTATGCACACACTGAGAAAGCATGACACATCGCACACATCATATACATATCTGCTCTAATCTATGCACACACTGAGAAAGCATGACACATCGCACACATCATATACATATGTGCTCTAATCCATGCACACACTGAGAAAGCATGACACATCGCACACATCATATATATATGTGCTCTAATCTATGCACACACTGAGAAAGCATGACACATCGCAAACATCATATATATATGTGCTCTAATCTATGGACACACTGGGAAAGCATGACACATCGCACACATCATATATATATGTGCTCTAATCTATGCACACACTGGGAAAGCACGACACATCGCACACATCAGATACATATGTGCTCTAATCTATGCACACACTGAGAAAGCATGACACATCGCACACATCATATACATATCTGCTCTAATCTATGCACACACTGAGAAAGCATGACACATCGCACACATCATATACATATGTGCTCTAATCCATGCACACACTGAGAAAGCATGACACATCGCACACATCATATACATATGTGCTCTAATTTATGCACACACTGAGAAAGCATGACACATCGCACACTTCATATACATATCTGCTCTAATCTATGCACACACTGAGAAAGCATGACACATCGCACACATCATATATATATGCTCTAATCTATGCACACACTAAGAAAGTATGACACATCGCACACATCATATACATATGTGCTCTAATTTATGCACACACTGAGAAAGTATGACACATCGCACACATCATATACATATGTGCTCTAATCTATGCACACACTAAGAAAGCATGACACATCGCACACATCATATACATATGTGCTCTAATCTATGCACACACTAAGAAAGTATGACACATCGCACACATCATATACATATGTGCTCTAATTTATGGACACACTGAGAAAGCATGACACATCGCACACATCATATACATATGTGCTCTAATCTATGCACACACTGAGGAAGCATGACAATCGCACACATCAGATACATATGTGCTCTAATCTATGCACACACTGAGAAAGCATGACAATCGCACACATCAGATACATATGTGCTCTAATCTATGCACACACTGAGAAAGCATGACACATCGCACACATCATATACATATGTGCTCTAATCTATGCACACACTGAGAAAGCATGACACATCGCACACATCATATACATATGTGCTCTAATCTATGCACACACTGAGAAAGCATGACACATCGTACACATCAGCTACATACGTGCTCTAATCTATACACACACTGAGAAAGCATGACACCTGGCACACATCATATACATATCTGCTCTAATCTATGCACACACTGAGAAAGCATGACACATCGCACACATCAGATACATATGTGCTCTAATCTATGCACATACTGAGAAAGCATGACACATCGCACACATCATATACATATGTGCTCTAATCCATGCACACACTGAGAAAGCATGACACATCGCACACATCAGCCACATATGTGCTCTAATCCATGCACACACTAAGAAAGCATGACACATCGCACACATCATATACATATGTGCTCTAATCTATGCACACACTGAGAAAGCATGACACATCGCACACATCATATACATATGTGCTCTAATCTATGCACACACTGAGAAAGCATGACACATCGCACACATCATATACATATCTGCTCTAATCTATGCACACACTGAGAAAGCATGACACATCGCACACATCAGATACATATGTGCTCTAATCTATGCACACACTGAGAAAGCATGACACATCGCACACATCATATACATATGTGCTCTAATCTATGCACACACTGAGAAAGGATGACAATCGCACACATCAGATACATATGTGCTCTAATCTATGCACACACTGAGAAAGCATGACATATCGCACACATCATATACATATCTGCTCTAATCTATGCACACACTGAGAAAGCATGACACATCGCACACATCAGATACATATGTGCTCTAATCTATGCACACACTGAGAAAGCATGACACATCGCACACATCATATATATATGTGCTCTAATCCATGCACACACTGAGAAAGCATGACACATCACACACATCAGATACATATGTGCTCTAATCTATGCACACACTGAGAAAGCATGACAATCGCACACATCAGATACATATGTGCTCTAATCTATGCACACACTGAGAAAGCATGACACATCGCACACATCATATACATATCTGCTCTAATCTATGCACACACTGAGAAAGCATGACACATCGCACACGTCAGATACATATGTGCTCTAATCTATGCACACACTGAGAAAGCATGACACATCGTACACATCAGATACATATGTGCTCTAATCCATGCACACACTGAGAAAGCATGACACATCGCACACATCAGCTACATATGTGCTCTAATCTATGCACACACTGAGAAAGCATGACACATCGCACACATCAGATACATATGTGCTCTAATCTATGCACACACTGAGAAAGCATGACACATCGCACACATCAGATACATACGTGCTCTAATCTATGCACACACTGAGAAAGCATGACACATCGCACACATCAGATACATACGTGCTCTAATCTATGCACACACTGAGAAAGCATGACACATCACACACATCAGATACATATGTGCTCTAATCTATGCACACACTAAGAAAGCATGACACATCGCACACATCATATATATGTGCTCTAATCTATGCACACACTGAGAAAGCATGACACATCGCACACATCATATACATATCTGCTCTAATCTATGCACACACTGAGAAAGCATGACACATCGCACACATCATATACATATATGCTCTAATCTATGCACACACTGAGAAAGCATGACACATCGCACACATCAAATATATATGTGCTCTAATCTATGCACACACTGAGAATGCATGACACATCGCACACATCAGATACATATGTGCTCTAATCTATGCACACACTGAGAAAGCATGACACATCGCACACATCATATACATATGTGCTCTAATCTATGCACACACTGAGAAAGCATGACACATCGCACACATCATATACATATCTGCTCTAATCTATGCACACACTGAGAAAGCATGACACATCGCACACATCAGATACATATGTGCTCTAATCTATGCACACACTGAGAAAGCATGACACATCGCACGCATCATATACATATGTGCTCTAATCTATGCACACACTGAGAAAGGATGACAATCGCACACATCAGATACATATGTGCTCTAATCTATGCACACACTGAGAAAGCATGACAATCGCACACATCAGATACATATGTGCTCTAATCTATGCACACACTGAGAAAGCATGACACATCGCACACATCATATACATATCTGCTCTAATATATGCACACACTGAGAATGCATGACACATCGCACACATCAGATACATATGTGCTCTAATCTATGCACACACTGAGAAAGCATGACACATCGCACACATCATATATATATGTGCTCTAATCCATGCACACACTGAGAAAGCATGACACATCACACACATCAGATACATATGTGCTCTAATCTATGCACACACTGAGAAAGCATGACAATCGCACACATCAGATACATATGTGCTCTAATCTATGCACACACTGAGAAAGCATGACAATCGCACACATCAGATACATATGTGCTCTAATCTATGCACACACTGAGAAAGCATGACACATCGCACACATCATATACATATGTGCTCTAATCTATGCACACACTGAGAAAGCATGACACATCGCACACATCATATACATATGTGCTCTAATCTATGCACACACTGAGAAAGCATGACACATCGTACACATCAGCAACATACGTGCTCTAATCTATGCACACACTGAGAAAGCATGACACCTGGCACACATCATATACATATCTGCTCTAATCTATGCACACACTGAGAAAGCATGACACATCGCACACATCAGATACATATGTGCTCTAATCTATGCACATACTGAGAAAGCATGACACATCGCACACATCATATACATATGTGCTCTAATCCATGCACACACTGAGAAAGCATGACACATCGCACACATCAGCCACATATGTGCTCTAATCCATGCACACACTAAGAAAGCATGACACATCGCACACATCATATACATATGTGCTCTAATCTATGCACACACTGAGAAAGCATGACACATCGCACACATCATATACATATGTGCTCTAATCTATGCACACACTGAGAAAGCATGACACATCGCACACATCATATACATATCTGCTCTAATCTATGCACACACTGAGAAAGCATGACACATCGCACACATCAGATACATATGTGCTCTAATCTATGCACACACTGAGAAAGCATGACACATCGCACGCATCATATACATATGTGCTCTAATCTATGCACACACTGAGAAAGGATGACAATCGCACACATCAGATACATATGTGCTCTAATCTATGCACACACTGAGAAAGCATGACAATCGCACACATCAGATACATATGTGCTCTAATCTATGCACACACTGAGAAAGCATGACACATCGCACACATCAGATACATATGTGCTCTAATCTATGCACACACTGAGAAAGCATGACACATCGCACACATCATATATATATGTGCTCTAATCCATGCACACACTGAGAAAGCATGACACATCACACACATCAGATACATATGTGCTCTAATCTATGCACACACTGAGAAAGCATGACAATCGCACACATCAGATACATATGTGCTCTAATCTATGCACACACTGAGAAAGCATGACACATCGCACACATCATATACATATCTGCTCTAATCTATGCACACACTGAGAAAGCATGACACATCGCACACATCATATACATATCTGCTCTAATCTATGCACACACTAAGAAAGCATGACACATCGCACACATCATATATATGTGCTCTAATCTATGCACACACTGAGAAAGCATGACACATCGCACACATCATATACATATGTGCTCTAATCTATGCACACACTGAGAAAGCATGACACATCGCACACATCATATACATATCTGCTCTAATCTATGCACACACTGAGAAAGCATGACACATCGCACACATCATATACATATCTGCTCTAATCTATGCACACACTAAGAAAGCATGACACATCGCACACATCATATATATGTGCTCTAATCTATGCACACACTGAGAAAGCATGACACATCGTACACATCAGATACATATGTGGCCTAATCCATGCACACACTGAGAAAGCATGACATATCGCACACATCAGATACATATGTGCTCTAATCTATGCACAAACTGAGAAAGCATGACACATCACACACATCAGATAAATATGTGCTCTAATCTATGCACACACTGAGAAAGCACGACATATCGCACACATCAGATACATACGTGCTCTAATCTATGCACACACTGAGAAAGCATGACACATCGCACACATCAGATACATATGTGCTCTAATCTATGCACACACTGAGAAAGCATGACACATTGCACACATCAGATACATATGTGCTTTAATCTACGCACACACTGAGAAAGCATGACACATCGCACACATCAGATACATACGTGCTCTAATCTACGCACACACTGAGAAAGCATGACACATCGCACACATCATATACATATGTGCTCTAATCTATGCACACACTGAGAAAGCATGACACATCACACACATCAGATACATATGTGCTCTAATCTATGCACACACTGAGAAAGCATGACACATCGCACACATCATATATATATGTGCTCTAATCTATGCACACACTGAGAAAGCATGACACATCGCACACATCAGATACATACGTACTCTAATCTATGCACACACTGAGAAAGCATGACACATCACACACATCAGATACATATGTGCTCTAATCTATGCACACACTGAGAAAGCATGACACATCGCACACATCATATATATATGTGCTCTAATCTATGCACACACTGAGAAAGCATGACACATCGCACACATCAGATACATATGTGCTCTAATCTATGCACACACTGAGAAAGCATGACACATCGCACACATCATATACATATGTGCTCTAATCCATGCACACACTGAGAAAGCATGACACATCGCACACATCATATACATATGTGCTCTAATCTATGCACACACTGAGAAAGCATGACACATCGCACACATCATATATATATGTGCTCTAATCTATGCACACACTGGGAAAGCATGACACATCGCACACATCAGATACATACGTGCTCTAATCTATGCACACACTGAGAAAGCACGACACATCGCACACATCAGATACATATGTGCTCTTATCTATGCACACACTGAGAAAGCATGACACATCGCACACATCATATACATATCTGCTCTAATCTATGCACACACTGAGAAAGCATGACACATCGCACACATCATATACATATGTGCTCTAATCCATGCACACACTGAGAAAGCATGACACATCGCACACATCAGCTACATATGTGCTCTAATCTATGCACACACTAAGAAAGCATGACACATCGCACACATCATATACATATGTGCTCTAATCTATGCACACACTGTGAAAGCATGACACATCGCACACATCATATACATATGTGCTCTAATCTATGCACACACTGAGGAAGCATGACAATCGCACACATCAGATACATATGTGCTCTAATCTATGCACACACTGAGAAAGCATGACAATTGCACACATCAGATACATATGTGCTCTAATCTATGCACACACTGAGAAAGCATGACACATCGCACACATCATATACATATGTGCTCTAATCTATGCACACACTGAGAAAGCATGACACATCGCACACGTCATATATATATGTGCTCTAATCCATGCACACACTGAGAAAGCATGACATATCGTACACATCAGCTACATACGTGCTCTAATCTATGCACACAGAGAAAGCATGACACATGGCACACATCATATACATATCTGCTCTAATCTATGCACACACTGAGAAAGCATGACACATCGCACACATCAGATACATATGTGCTCTAATCCATGCACACACTAAGAAAGCATGACACATCGCACACATCATATACATATGTGCTCTAATCTATGCACACACTGAGAAAGCATGACAAATCGCACACATCATATACATATGTGCTCTAATCTATGTACACACTGAGAAAGCATGACACATCGCACACATCATATACATATGTGCTCTAATCTATGCACACACTGAGAAAGCATGACACATCGCACACATCAGATACATATGTGCTCTAATCTATGCACACACTGAGAAAGCATGACACATCGCACACATCATATACATATGTGCTCTAATCTATGCACACACTGAGAAAGCATGACAATCGCACACATCAGATACATATGTGCTCTAATCTATGCACACACTGAGAAAGCATGACAATCGCACACATCAGATACATATGTGCTCTAATCTATGCACACATTGAGAAAGTATGACACATCGCACACATCATATACATATCTGCTCTAATCTATGCACACACTGAGAAAGCATGACACCGCACACATCAGATACATATGTGCTCTAATCTATGCACACACTGAGAAAGCATGACACATCGCACACATCATATATATATGTGCTATAATCCATGCACACACTGAGAAAGCATGACACATCACACACATCATATACATATCTGATCTAATCTATGCACACACTGAGAAAGCATGACACATCGCACACATCAGATACATATGTGCTCTAATCTATGCACACACTGAGAAAGCATGACACATCGCACACATCATATACATATCTGATCTAATCTATGCACACACTGAGAAAGCATGACACATCGCACACGTCAGATACATATGTGCTCTAATCTATGCACACACTGAGAAAGCATGACACATCGTACACATCAGCTACATATGTGCTCTAATCTATGCACACACTGAGAAAGCATGACACATCGCACACATCAGATACATATGTGCTCTAATGTATGCACACACTGAGAAAGCATGACACATCGCACACATCAGATACATACGTGCTCTAATCTATGCACACACTGAGAAAGCATGACACATCACACACATCAGATACATATGTGCTCTAATTTATGCACACACTAAGAAAGCATGACACATCGCACACATCATATATATGTGCTCTAATCTATGCACACACTGAGAAAGCATGACACATCGCACACATCAGATACATACGTGCTCTAATCTATGCACACACTGAGAAAGCATGACACATCGCACACATCATATACATATCTGCTCTAATCTATGCACACACTGAGAAAGCATGACACATCGCACACATCATATATATATGTGCTCTAATCCATGCACACACTGAGAAAGCATGACACATCGCACACATCATATACATATCTGATCTAATCTATGCACACACTGAGAAAGCATGACACATCGCACACGTCAGATACATATGTGCTCTAATCTATGCACACACTGAGAAAGCATGACACATCGTACACATCAGATACATATGTGCTCTAATCCATGCACACACTGAGAAAGCATGACACATGGCACACATCAGCTACATATGTGCTCTAATCTATGCACACACTGAGAAAGCATGACACATCGCACACATCAGATACATATGTGCTCTAATCTATGCACACACTGAGAAAGCATGACACATCGCACACATCAGATACATACGTGCTCTAATCTATGCACACACTGAGAAAGCATGACACATCGCACACATCAGATACATACGTGCTCTAATCCATGCACACACTGAGAAAGCATGACACATCATATATATATGTGCTCTAATCTATGCACACACTGGGAAAGCATGACACATCGCACACATCATATATATATGTGCTCTAATCCATGCACACACTGAGAAAGCATGACACATCGCACACATCATATATATATGTGCTCTAATCTATGCACACACTGGGAAAGCATGACACATCGCACACATCAGATACATACGTGCTCTAATCTATGCACACACTGAGAAAGCATGACACATCGCACACATCAGATACATACGTGCTCTAATCTATGCACACACTGAGAAAGCATGACACATCACACACATCAGATACATATGTGCTCTAATCTATGCACACACTAAGAAAGCATGACACATCGCACACATCATATATATGTGCTCTAATCTATGCACACACTGAGAAAGCATGACACATCGCACACATCAGGTACATACGTGCTCTAATCTATGCACACACTGAGAAAGCATGACACATCGCACACATCATATACATATCTGCTCTAATCTATGCACACACTGAGAAAGCATGACACATCGCACACATCATATACATATATGCTCTAATCTATGCACACACTGAGAAAGCATGACACATCGCAAACATCATATATATATGTGCTCTAATCTATGCACACACTGAGAAAGCATGACACATCGCACACATGAGATACATATGTGCTCTACTCTATGCACACACTAAGAAAGCATGACACATCGCACACATCATATATATGTGCCCTAATCTATGCACACACTGAGAAAGCATGACACATTGCACACATCATATACATATGTGCTCTAATCTATGCACACACTAAGAAAGCATGACACATCACACACATCATATATATGTGCTCTAATCTATGCACACACTGAGAAAGCATGACACATCGCACACATCATATACATATCTGCTCTAATCTATGCACACACTAAGAAAGCATGACACATCGCACACATCATATATATGTGCTCTAATCTATGCACACACTGAGAAAGCATGACACATCGCACACATCATATACATATGTGCTCTAATCTATGCACACACTGAGAAAGCATGACACATCGTACACATCAGATACATATGTGGCCTAATCCATGCACACACTGAGAAAGCATGACATATCGCACACATCAGATACATATGTGCTCTAATCTATGCACAAACTGAGAAAGCATGACACATCACACACATCAGATACATATGTGCTCTAATCTATGCACACACTGAGAAAGCATGACACATCGCACACATCAGATACATATGTGCTCTAATCTATGCACACACTGAGAAAGCATGACACATTGCACACATCAGATACATATGTGCTTTAATCTACGCACACACTGAGAAAGCATGACACATCGCACACATCAGATGCATACGTGCTCTAATCTACGCACACACTGAGAAAGCATGACACATCGCACACATCATATACATATGTGCTCTAATCTATGCACACACTGAGAAAGCATGACACATCACACACATCAGATACATATGTTCTCTAATCTATGCACACACTGAGAAAGCATGACACATCGCACACATCATATATATATGTGCTCTAATCTATGCACACACTGAGAAAGCATGACACATCGCACACATCATATACATATGTGCTCTAATCCATGCACACACTGAGAAAGCATGACACATCGCACACATCATATATATATGTGCTCTAATCTATGCACACACTGAGAAAGCATGACACATCGCACACATCATATATATATGTGCTCTAATCTATGGACACACTGGGAAAGCATGACACATCGCACACATCAGATACATACGTGCTCTAATCTATGCACACACTGAGAAAGCACGACACATCGCACACATCAGATACATATGTGCTCTAATCTATGCACACACTGAGAAAGCATGACACATCGCACACATCATATACATATCTGCTCTAATCTATGCACACACTGAGAAAGCATGACACATCGCACACATCATATACATATGTGCTCTAATCCATGCACACACTGAGAAAGCATGACACATCGCACACATCAGCTACATATGTGCTCTAATCTATGCACACACTAAGAAAGCATGACACATCGCACACATCATATACATATGTGCTCTAATCTATGCACACACTGAGAAAGCATGACACATCGCACACATCATATACATATGTGCTCTAATCTATGCACACACTGAGGAAGCATGACAATCGCACACATCAGATACATATGTGCTCTAATCTATGCACACACTGAGAAAGCATGACAATCGCACACATCAGATACATATGTGCTCTAATCTATGCACACACTGAGAAAGCATGACACATCGCACACATCATATACATATGTGCTCTAATCTATGCACACACTGAGAAAGCATGACACATCGCACACATCATATATATATGTGCTCTAATCCATGCACACACTGAGAAAGCATGACACATCGTACACATCAGCTACATACGTGCTCTAATCTATGCACACACTGAGAAAGCATGACACATGGCACACATCATATACATATCTGCTCTAATCTATGCACACACTGAGAAAGCATGACACATCGCACACATCAGATACATATGTGCTCTAATCTATGCACACACTGAGAAAGCATGACACATCGCACACATCATATACATATGTGCTCTAATCCATGCACACACTGAGAAAGCATGACACATCGCACACATCAGCTACATATGTGCTCTAATCCATGCACACACTAAGAAAGCATGACACATCGCACACATCATATACATATGTGCTCTAATCTATGCACACACTGAGAAAGCATGACACATCGCACACATCATATATATATGTGCTCTAATCCATGCACACACTGAGAAAGCATGACACATCGCACACATCATATACATATCTGATCTAATCTATGCACACACTGAGAAAGCATGACACATCGCACACGTCAGATACATATGTGCTCTAATCTATGCACACACTGAGAAAGCATGACACATCGTACACATCAGATACATATGTGCTCTAATCCATGCACACACTGAGAAAGCATGACACATGGCACACATCAGCTACATATGTGCTCTAATCTATGCACACAATGAGAAAGCATGACACATCGCACACATCAGATACATATGTGCTCTAATCTATGCACACACTGAGAAAGCATGACACATCGCACACATCAGATACATACGTGCTCTAATCTATGCACACACTGAGAAAGCATGACACATCGCACACATCAGATACATACGTGCTCTAATCTATGCACACACTGAGAAAGCATGACACATCACACACATCAGATACATATGTGCTCTAATCTATGCACACACTAAGAAAGCATGACACATCGCACACATCATATATATGTGCTCTAATCTATGCACACACTGAGAAAGCATGACACATCGCACACATCAGATACATACGTGCTCTAATCTATGCACACACTGAGAAAGCATGACACATCGCACACATCATATATATATCTGATCTAATCTATGCACACACTGAGAAAGCATGACACATCGCACACATCATATATATGTGCTCTAATCTATGTACACACTGAGAAAGCATGACACATCGCACACATCAGATACATACGTGCTCTAATCTATGCACACACTAAGAAAGCATGACACATTGCACACATCATATATATGTGCTCTAATCTATGCACACACTAAGAAAGCATGACACATCGCACACATCAGATACATACGTGCTCTAATCTATGCACACACTGAGAAAGCATGACACATCGCACACATCATATACATATATGCTCTAATCTATGCACACACTGAGAAAGCATGACACATCGCACACATCATATATATATGTGCTCTAATCTACGCACACACTGAGAAAGCATGACACATCGCACACATCAGATACATACGTGCTCTAATCTACGCACACACTGAGAAAGCAAGACACATCGCACATATCATATATATATGTGCTCTAATCTATGCACACACTGAGAAAGCAAGACACATCGCACACATCATATACATATGTGCTCTAATCTATGCACACACTGAGAAAGCATGACACATCACACACATCAGATACATACGTGCTCTAATCTACGCACACACTGAGAAAGCAAGACACATCGCACACATCATATACATATGTGCTCTAATCTATGCACACACTGAGAAAGCATGACACATCACACACATCAGATACATACGTGCTCTAATCTATGCACACACTAAGAAAGCATGACACATCGCACACATCATATATATACGTGCTCTAATCCATGCACACACTGAGAAAGCAAGACACATCGCACACATCATATACATATGTGCTCTAATCTATGCACACACTGAGAAAGCATGACACATCACACACATCAGATACATACGTGCTCTAATCTATGCACACACTAAGAAAGCATGACACATCGCACACATCATATATATGTGCTCTAATCTATGCACACACTGAGAAAGCATGACACATCGCACACATCATATACATATGTGCTCTAATCTATGCACACACTGAGAAAGCATGACACATCGCACACATCATATACATATATGCTCTAATCTATGCACACACTGAGAAAGCATGACACATCGCACACATCATATATATATGTGCTCTAATCTACGCACACACTGAGAAAGCATGACACATCGCACACATCAGATACATACGTGCTCTAATCTACGCACACACTGAGAAAGCAAGACACATCGCACACATCATATACATATGTGCTCTAATCTATGCACAAACTGAGAAAGCATGACACATCACACACATCAGATACATACGTGCTCTAATCTATGCACACACTGAGAAAGCACGACACTTCTCACACATCAGATACATATGTGCTCTAATCTATGCACACACTGAGAAAGCACGACACTTCTCACACATCAGATACATATGTGCTCTAATCTATGCACACACTGAGAAAGCACGACACATCGCACACATCAGATACATATGTGCTCTAATCTATGCACACACTGAGAAAGCATGACACATCGCACACATCATATACATATCTGCTCTAATCTATGCACACACTGAGAAAGCATGACACATCGCACACATCATATACATATGTGCTCTAATCCATGCACACACTGAGAAAGCATGACACATCGCACACATCATATATATATGTGCTCTAATCTATGCACACACTGAGAAAGCATGACACATCGCAAACATCATATATATATGTGCTCTAATCTATGGACACACTGGGAAAGCATGACACATCGCACACATCATATATATATGTGCTCTAATCTATGCACACACTGGGAAAGCACGACACATCGCACACATCAGATACATATGTGCTCTAATCTATGCACACACTGAGAAAGCATGACACATCGCACACATCATATACATATCTGCTCTAATCTATGCACACACTGAGAAAGCATGACACATCGCACACATCATATACATATGTGCTCTAATCCATGCACACACTGAGAAAGCATGACACATCGCACACATCATATACATATGTGCTCTAATTTATGCACACACTGAGAAAGCATGACACATCGCACACTTCATATACATATCTGCTCTAATCTATGCACACACTGAGAAAGCATGACACATCGCACACATCATATATATATGCTCTAATCTATGCACACACTAAGAAAGTATGACACATCGCACACATCATATACATATGTGCTCTAATCTATGCACACACTAAGAAAGTATGACACATCGCACACATCATATACATATGTGCTCTAATTTATGCACACACTGAGAAAGCATGACACATCGCACACATCATATACATATGTGCTCTAATCTATGCACACACTGAGGAAGCATGACAATCGCACACATCAGATACATATGTGCTCTAATCTATGCACACACTGAGAAAGCATGACACATCGCACACATCATATACATATGTGCTCTAATCTATGCACACACTGAGAAAGCATGACACATCGCACACATCATATACATATGTGCTCTAATCTATGCACACACTGAGAAAGCATGACACATCGTACACATCAGCTACATACGTGCTCTAATCTATGCACACACTGAGAAAGCATGACACCTGGCACACATCATATACATATCTGCTCTAATCTATGCACACACTGAGAAAGCATGACACATCGCACACATCAGATACATATGTGCTCTAATCTATGCACATACTGAGAAAGCATGACACATCGCACACATCATATACATATGTGCTCTAATCCATGCACACACTGAGAAAGCATGACACATCGCACACATCAGCCACATATGTGCTCTAATCCATGCACACACTAAGAAAGCATGACACATCGCACACATCATATACATATGTGCTCTAATCTATGTACACACTGAGAAAGCATGACACATTGCACACATCATATACATATGTGCTCTAATCTATGCACACACTGAGAAAGCATGACACATCGCACACATCAGATACATATGTGCTCTAATCTATGCACACACTGAGAAAGCATGACACATCGCACACATCATATACATATGTGCTCTAATCTATGCACACACTGAGAAAGGATGACAATCGCACACATCAGATACATATGTGCTCTAATCTATGCACACACTGAGAAAGCATGACATATCGCACACATCATATACATATCTGCTCTAATCTATGCACACACTGAGAAAGCATGACACATCGCAGACATCAGATACATATGTGCTCTAATCTATGCACACACTGAGAAAGCATGACACATCGCACACATCATATATATATGTGCTCTAATCCATGCACACACTGAGAAAGCATGACACATCACACACATCAGATACATATGTGCTCTAATCTATGCACACACTGAGAAAGCATGACAATCGCACACATCAGATACATATGTGCTCTAATCTATGCACACACTGAGAAAGCATGACACATCGCACACATCATATACATATCTGCTCTAATCTATGCACACACTGAGAAAGCATGACACATCGCACACGTCAGATACATATGTGCTCTAATCTATGCACACACTGAGAAAGCAAGACACATCGCACATATCATATATATATGTGCTCTAATCTATGCACACACTGAGAAAGCAAGACACATCGCACACATCATATACATATGTGCTCTAATCTATGCACACACTGAGAAAGCATGACACATCACACACATCAGATACATACGTGCTCTAATCTACGCACACACTGAGAAAGCAAGACACATCGCACACATCATATACATATGTGCTCTAATCTATGCACACACTGAGAAAGCATGACACATCACACACATCAGATACATACGTGCTCTAATCTATGCACACACTAAGAAAGCATGACACATCGCACACATCATATATATACGTGCTCTAATCCATGCACACACTGAGAAAGCAAGACACATCGCACACATCATATACATATGTGCTCTAATCTATGCACACACTGAGAAAGCATGACACATCACACACATCAGATACATACGTGCTCTAATCTATGCACACACTAAGAAAGCATGACACATCGCACACATCATATATATGTGCTCTAATCTATGCACACACTGAGAAAGCATGACACATCGCACACATCATATACATATGTGCTCTAATCTATGCACACACTGAGAAAGCATGACACATCGCACACATCATATACATATATGCTCTAATCTATGCACACACTGAGAAAGCATGACACATCGCACACATCATATATATATGTGCTCTAATCTACGCACACACTGAGAAAGCATGACACATCACACACATCAGATACATACGTGCTCTAATCTATGCACACACTGAGAAAGCACGACACTTCTCACACATCAGATACATATGTGCTCTAATCTATGCACACACTGAGAAAGCACGACACTTCTCACACATCAGATACATATGTGCTCTAATCTATGCACACACTGAGAAAGCACGACACTTCTCACACATCATATATATGTGCTCTAATCTATGCACACACTAAGAAAGCATGACACATCGCACACATCATATATATGTGCTCTAATCCATGCACACACTGAGAAAGCATGACACATCATATATATATGTGCTCTAATCTATGCACACACTGAGAAAGCATGACACATCGCACACATCATATACATATGTGCTCTAATCTATGCACACACTGAGAAAGCATGACACATCGCACACATCATATACATATATGCTCTAATCTATGCACACACTGAGAAAGCATGACACATCGCACACATCATATATATATGTGCTCTAATCCATGCACACACTGAGAAAGCATGACACATCGCACACATCAGATACATACGTGCTCTAATCTACGCACACACTGAGAAAGCAAGACACATCGCACACATCATATACATATGTGCTCTAATCTATGCACACACTGAGAAAGCATGACACATCACACACATCAGATACATACGTGCTCTAATCTATGCACACACTGAGAAAGCACGACACTTCTCACACATCAGATACATATGTGCTCTAATCTATGCACACACTGAGAAAGCACGACACTTCTCACACATCAGATACATATGTGCTCTAATCTATGCACACACTGAGAAAGCACGACACATCGCACACATCAGATACATATGTGCTCTAATCTATGCACACACTGAGAAAGCATGACACATCGCACACATCATATACATATCTGCTCTAATCTATGCACACACTGAGAAAGCATGACACATCGCACACATCATATACATATGTGCTCTAATCCATGCACACACTGAGAAAGCATGACACATCGCACACATCATATATATATGTGCTCTAATCTATGCACACACTGAGAAAGCATGACACATCGCAAACATCATATATATATGTGCTCTAATCTATGGACACACTGGGAAAGCATGACACATCGCACACATCATATATATATGTGCTCTAATCTATGCACACACTGGGAAAGCACGACACATCGCACACATCAGATACATATGTGCTCTAATCTATGCACACACTGAGAAAGCATGACACATCGCACACATCATATACATATCTGCTCTAATCTATGCACACACTGAGAAAGCATGACACATCGCACACATCATATACATATGTGCTCTAATCCATGCACACACTGAGAAAGCATGACACATCGCACACATCATATACATATGTGCTCTAATTTATGCACACACTGAGAAAGCATGACACATCGCACACTTCATATACATATCTGCTCTAATCTATGCACACACTGAGAAAGCATGACACATCGCACACATCATATATATATGCTCTAATCTATGCACACACTAAGAAAGTATGACACATCGCACACATCATATACATATGTGCTCTAATCTATGCACACACTAAGAAAGTATGACACATCGCACACATCATATACATATGTGCTCTAATTTATGCACACACTGAGAAAGCATGACACATCGCACACATCATATACATATGTGCTCTAATCTATGCACACACTGAGGAAGCATGACAATCGCACACATCAGATACATATGTGCTCTAATCTATGCACACACTGAGAAAGCATGACACATCGCACACATCATATACATATGTGCTCTAATCTATGCACACACTGAGAAAGCATGACACATCGCACACATCATATACATATGTGCTCTAATCTATGCACACACTGAGAAAGCATGACACATCGTACACATCAGCTACATACGTGCTCTAATCTATGCACACACTGAGAAAGCATGACACCTGGCACACATCATATACATATCTGCTCTAATCTATGCACACACTGAGAAAGCATGACACATCGCACACATCAGATACATATGTGCTCTAATCTATGCACATACTGAGAAAGCATGACACATCGCACACATCATATACATATGTGCTCTAATCCATGCACACACTGAGAAAGCATGACACATCGCACACATCAGCCACATATGTGCTCTAATCCATGCACACACTAAGAAAGCATGACACATCGCACACATCATATACATATGTGCTCTAATCTATGTACACACTGAGAAAGCATGACACATTGCACACATCATATACATATGTGCTCTAATCTATGCACACACTGAGAAAGCATGACACATCGCACACATCAGATACATATGTGCTCTAATCTATGCACACACTGAGAAAGCATGACACATCGCACACATCATATACATATGTGCTCTAATCTATGCACACACTGAGAAAGGATGACAATCGCACACATCAGATACATATGTGCTCTAATCTATGCACACACTGAGAAAGCATGACATATCGCACACATCATATACATATCTGCTCTAATCTATGCACACACTGAGAAAGCATGACACATCGCACACATCAGATACATATGTGCTCTAATCTATGCACACACTGAGAAAGCATGACACATCGCACACATCATATATATATGTGCTCTAATCCATGCACACACTGAGAAAGCATGACACATCACACACATCAGATACATATGTGCTCTAATCTATGCACACACTGAGAAAGCATGACAATCGCACACATCAGATACATATGTGCTCTAATCTATGCACACACTGAGAAAGCATGACACATCGCACACATCATATACATATCTGCTCTAATCTATGCACACACTGAGAAAGCATGACACATCGCACACGTCAGATACATATGTGCTCTAATCTATGCACACACTGAGAAAGCATGACACATCGTACACATCAGATACATATGTGCTCTAATCCATGCACACACTGAGAAAGCATGACACATCGCACACATCAGCTACATATGTGCTCTAATCTATGCACACACTGAGAAAGCATGACACATCACACACATCAGATACATATGTGCTCTAATCTATGCACACACTGAAAAAGCATGACACATCGCACACATCAGATACATACGTGCTCTAATCTATGCACACACTGAGAAAGCATGACACATCGCACACATCATATACATATGTGCTCTAATCTATGCACACACTGAGAAAGGATGACAATCGCACACATCAGATACATATGTGCTCTAATCTATGCACACACTGAGAAAGCATGACATATCGCACACATCATATACATATCTGCTCTAATCTATGCACACACTGAGAAAGCATGACACATCGCACACATCAGATACATATGTGCTCTAATCTATGCACACACTGAGAAAGCATGACACATCGCACACATCATATATATATGTGCTCTAATCCATGCACACACTGAGAAAGCATGACACATCACACACATCAGATACATATGTGCTCTAATCTATGCACACACTGAGAAAGCATGACAATCGCACACATCAGATACATATGTGCTCTAATCTATGCACACACTGAGAAAGCATGACACATCGCACACATCATATACATATCTGCTCTAATCTATGCACACACTGAGAAAGCATGACACATCGCACACGTCAGATACATATGTGCTCTAATCTATGCACACACTGAGAAAGCATGACACATCGTACACATCAGATACATATGTGCTCTAATCCATGCACACACTGAGAAAGCATGACACATCGCACACATCAGCTACATATGTGCTCTAATCTATGCACACACTGAGAAAGCATGACACATCGCACACATCAGATACATATGTGCTCTAATCTATGCACACACTGAAAAAGCATGACACATCGCACACATCAGATACATACGTGCTCTAATCTATGCACACACTGAGAAAGCATGACACATCGCACACATCAGATACATACGTGCTCTAATCTATGCACACACTGAGAAAGCATGACACATCACACACATCAGATACATATGTGCTCTAATCTATGCACACACTAAGAAAGCATGACACATCGCACACATCATATATATGTGCTCTAATCTATGCACACACTGAGAAAGCATGACACATCGCACACATCATATACATATCTGCTCTAATCTATGCACACACTGAGAAAGCATGACACATCGCACACATCATATACATATATGCTCTAATCTATGCACACACTGAGAAAGCATGACACATCGCACACATCAAATATATATGTGCTCTAATCTATGCACACACTGAGAAAGCATGACACATCGCACACATCAGATACATATGTGCTCTAATCTATGCACACACTGAGAAAGCATGACACATCGCAATCATCAGATACATATGTGCTCTAATCTATGAACACACTAAGAAAGCATGACACATCGCACACATCATATACATATCTGCTCTAATCTATGCACACACTGAGAAAGCATGACACATCGTACACATCAGATACATATGTGGCCTAATCCATGCACACACTGAGAAAGCATGACACATCGCACACATCAGATACATATGTGCTCTAATCTATGCACAAACTGAGAAAGCATGACACATCACACACATCAGATACATATGTGCTCTAATCTATGCACACACTGAGAAAGCACGACATATCGCACACATCAGATACATACGTGCTCTAATCTATGCACACACTGAGAAAGCATGACACATCGCACACATCAGATACATATGTGCTCTAATCTATGCACACACTGAGAAAGCATGACACATTGCACACATCAGATACATATGTGCTCTAATCTATGCACACACTGAGAAAGCATGACACATCGCACACATCAGATACATACATGCTCTAATCTACGCACACACTGAGAAAGCATGACACATCGCACACATCATATACATACGTGCTCTTATCTACGCACACACTGAGAAAGCATGACACATCACACACATCAGATACATATGTGCTCTAATCTATGCACACACTGAGAAAGCATGACACATCACACACATCAGATACATATGTGCTCTAATCTATGCACACACTGAGAAAGCATGACACATCACACACATCAGATACATATGTGCTCTAATCTATGCACACACTGAGAAAGCATGACACATCGCACACATCATATACATATCTGCTCTAATCTATGCACACACTGAGAAAGCATGACACATCGCACACATCAGATACATATGTGCTCTAATCTATGCACACACTGAGAAAGCATGACACATCGCACACATCATATACATATCTGCTCTAATCTATGCGCACACTGAGAAAGCATGACACATCACACACATCATATATATATGTGCTCTAATCTATGCACACACTGAGAAAGCATGACACATCGCACACATCAGATACATACGTGCTCTAATCTATGCACACACTGAGAAAGCATGACACATCGCACACATCAGATACATACGTGCTCTAATCTATGCACACACTGAGAAAGCATGACACATCGCACACATCATATACATATGTGCTCTAATCTATGCACACACTGAGAAAGCATGACACATCGCACACATCAGATACATATGTGCTCTAATCTATGCACACACTGAGAAAGCATGACACATCGCACACATCAGATACATACGTGCTCTAATCTATGCACACACTGAGAAAGCATGACACATTGCACACATCAGATACATATGTGCTCTAATCTATGCACACACTGAGAAAGCATGACACATCGCACACATCAGATACATATGTGCTCTAATCTATGCACACACTGAGAAAGCATGACACATCGCACACATCAGATACATATGTGCTCTAATCTATGCACACACTGAGAAAGCATGACACATCGCACACATCATATACATATCTGCTCTAATCTATGCACACACTGAGAAAGCATGACACATCGCACACATCAGATACTTATGTGCTCTAATCTATGCACACACTGAGAAAGCATGACACATCACACACATCAGATACATATGTGCTCTAATCTATGCACACACTGAGAAAGCATGACACATCACACACATCAGATACATATGTGCTCTAATCTATGCACACACTGAGAAAGCATGACACATCGCACACATCAGATACATACGTGCTCTAATCTATGCACACACTGAGAAAGCATGACACATCGTACACATCATATACATATGTGCTCTAATCTATGCACACACTGAGAAAGCATGACACATCACACACATCAGATACATACGTGCTCTAATCTATGCACACACTGAGAAAGCATGACACATCGCACACATCAGATACATATGTGCTCTAATCTATGCACACACTGAGAAAGCATGACACATCGCACACATCATATATATATGTGCTCTAATCTATGCACACACTGAGAAAGCATGACACATCGCACACATCATATACATATGTGCTCTAATCTATGCACACACTGAGAAAGCATGACACATCGCACACATCATATATATATGTGCTCTAATCTATGCACACACTGAGAAAGCATGACACATCGCACACATCAGATACATATGTGCTCTAATCTATGCACACACTGAGAAAGCATGACACATCGCACACATCATATACATATCTGCTCTAATCTATGCACACACTGAGAAAGCATGACACGTCGCACACATCATATACATATGTGCTCTAATCTATGCACACACTGAGAAAGCATGACACATCACACACATCAGATACATATGTGCTCTAATCTATGCACACACTGAGAAAGCATGACACATCACACACATCAGATACATATGTGCTCTAATCTATGCACACACTGAGAAAGCACGACATATCGCACACATCAGATACATACGTGCTCTAATCTATGCACACACTGAGAAAGCATGACACATCGCACACATCAGATACATATGTGCTCTAATCTATGCACACACTGAGAAAGCATGACACATTGCACACATCAGATACATATGTGCTCTAATCTACGCACACACTGAGAAAGCATGACACATCGCACACATCAGATACATACATGCTCTAATCTACGCACACACTGAGAAAGCATGACACATCGCACACATCATATACATACGTGCTCTAATCTACGCACACACTGAGAAAGCATGACACATCACACACATCAGATACATATGTGCTCTAATCTATGCACACACTGAGAAAGCATGACACAACGCACACATCAGATACATATGTGCTCTAATCTATGCACACACTGAGAAAGCATGACACATCACACACATCAGATACATATGTGCTCTAATCTATGCACACACTGAGAAAGCATGACACATCACACACATCAGATACATATGTGCTCTAATCTATGCACACACTGAGAAAGCATGACACATCGCACACATCATATACATATCTGCTCTAATCTATGCACACACTGAGAAAGCATGACACATCGCACACATCAGATACATATGTGCTCTAATCTATGCACACACTGAGAAAGCATGACACATCGCACACATCATATACATATCTGCTCTAATCTATGCGCACACTGAGAAAGCATGACACATCACACACATCATATATATATGTGCTCTAATCTATGCACACACTGAGAAAGCATGACACATCGCACACATCAGATACATACGTGCTCTAATCTATGCACACACTGAGAAAGCATGACACATCGCACACATCAGATACATACGTGCTCTAATCTATGCACACACTGAGAAAGCATGACACATCGCACACATCATATACATATGTGCTCTAATCTATGCACACACTGAGAAAGCATGACACATCGCACACATCATATACATATCTGCTCTAATCTATGCACACACTGAGAAAGCATGACACATCGCACACATCAGATACATATGTGCTCTAATCTATGCACACACTGAGAAAGCATGACACATCACACACATCAGATACATATGTGCTCTAATCTATGCACACACTGAGAAAGCATGACACATCACACACATCAGATACATATGTGCTCTAATCTATGCACACACTGAGAAAGCATGACACATCGCACACATCAGATACATACGTGCTCTAATCTATGCACACACTGAGAAAGCATGACACATCGTACACATCATATACATATGTTCTCTAATCTATGCACACACTGAGAAAGCATGACACATCACACACATCAGATACATACGTGCTCTAATCTATGCACACACTGAGAAAGCATGACACATCGCACACATCAGATACATATGTGCTCTAATCTATGCACACACTGAGAAAGCATGACACATCGCACACATCATATATATATGTGCTCTAATCTATGCACACACTGAGAAAGCATGACACATCGCACACATCATATACATATGTGCTCTAATCTATGCACACACTGAGAAAGCATGACACATCGCACACATCAGATACATATGTGCTCTAATCTATGCACACACTGAGAAAGCATGACACATCGCACACATCATATACATATCTGCTCTAATCTATGCACACACTGAGAAAGCATGACACATCGCACACATCAGATACATATGTGCTCTAATCTATGCACACACTGAGAAAGCATGACACATCACACACATCAGATACATATGTGCTCTAATCTATGCACACACTGAGAAAGCATGACACATCGCACACATCAGATACATACGTGCTCTAATCTATGCACACACTGAGAAAGCATGACACATCGTACACATCATATACATATGTGCTCTAATCTATGCACACGCTGTCTGCTGACCCCAGCGCTCTACTGTGCATACACTGTCTGCTGACCCCAGCGCTCTACTGTGCATACACTGTCTGCTGACCCCAACGCTCTACTGTGCATACACTGTCTGCTGACCCCAACGCTCTACTGTGCATACACTGTCTGCTGACCCCAACGCTCTACTGTGCATACACTGTCTGCTGACCCCAACGCTCTACTGTGCATACGCTGTCTGCTGACCCCAACGCTCTACTGTGCATACACTGTCTGCTGACCCCAACGCTCTACTGCGCATACGCTGTCTGCTGACCCCCAGCGCTCTACTGCGCATATGCTGTCTGCTGACCCCAGCGCTCTACTGTGCATACGCTGTCTGCTGACCCCAGCGCTCTACTGCGCATTCGCTGTCTGCTGACCCCAGCGCTCTACTGTGCATACGCTGTCTGCTGATCCCAGCGCTCTACTGCGCATACGCTGTCTGCTGACCCCAGCGCTCTACTGCGCATACGCTGTCTTCTGACCCCAGCGCTCTACTGCGCATACGCTGTCTGCAGACCCCAGCGCTCTACTGCGCATACGCTGTCTGCTGACCCCAGTGCTCTACTGCGCATACGCTGTCTGCTGACCCCAGCGCTCTACTGCGCATACGCTGTCTGCTGACCCCAGCGCTCTACTGCGCATACGCTGTCTGCTGACCCCAGCGCTCTACTGCATATACACTGCCTGCTGACCCCAGCGCTCTACTGCGCATACGCTGCATGCTGACCCCAGCGCTCTACTGCGCATACGCTGCCTGCTGACCCCAGCGCTCTACTGCGCATACGCTGTCTTCTGACCCCAGCGCTCTACTGCGCATACGCTGTCTGCTGACCTCAGCGCTCTACTGCGCATACGCTGGCTGCTGACCCCAGCGCTCTACTGTGCATACGCTGTCTGCTGACCCCAGCGCTCTACTGTGCATACGCTGTCTGCTGACCCCAGAGCTCTACTGTGCATACGCTGTCTGCTGACCCCAGCGCTCTACTATACATACGCTGTCTGCTGACCCCAGCACTCTGCTGTGCATACACTGTCTGCTGACCCCAGCGCTCTACTGTGCATACACTGTCTGCTGACCCCAGCGCTCTACTATACATACGCTGTCTGCTGACCCCAGCACTCTACTGTGCATACACTGTCTGCTGACCCCAGCGCTCTACTGTGCATACACTGTCTGCCGACCCCAGCGCTCTACTATACATACGCTGTCTGCTGACCCCAGAGCTCTACTGCGTATACGCTGTCTGCTGACCCCAGAGCTCTACTGTGCATACGCTGTCTGCTGACACCAGCGCTCTACTGTGCATACGCTGTCTGCTGACCCCAGCGCTCTACTGTGCATATGCTGTCTGCTGACACCAGCGCTCTACTGGGCATACGCTGTCTTCTGACCCCAGCGCTCTACTGCGCATA
This sequence comes from Taudactylus pleione, assembly GCA_031769625.1. NCBI lineage: Eukaryota > Metazoa > Chordata > Amphibia > Anura > Myobatrachidae > Taudactylus > Taudactylus pleione. The sequence goes on along the minus strand of JAUIMM010000849.1, from coordinate 500,151 downwards.
CACTGCCTGCTGACCCCAGCGCTCTACTGCGCATACGCTGTCTGCTGACCCCAGCGCTCTACTGCGCATACGCTGTCTGCTGACCCCAGCGCTCTACTGTGCATACTCTGCCTGCTGACCCCAGCGCTCTACTGCGCATACGCTGTCTGCTGACCCCAGCGCTCTACTGTGCATACGCTGTCTGCTGACCCCAGCGCTCTACTGTGCATACACTGTCTGTTGACCACGCATGTGCGGAGGGTTTGCAGTCAGGATGCTGACGGTCGAAATGCCGTTTAATCTGTCTAATCCCGACAGGGGACTAATCACAGGCGTTGAAATCTCGACGCCTATCATTATCCGTACGCCAGGAGCCCGACGCCCGGCATACCGAATGAAGGTAAGCAGGGTGCCGGGCGCGGACAGCCTTGGGGGAGGAGGGTTAGGTTTAGGGCTCCAGGGGGTGACTAAGGGTTAGGCACCCCACTGCGAGGGTTAGGGTTAGGCTAGCGGAAGGGGGGGGTTAGCGTTAGGCTCCCCCGGGGGGAGGTTAGGGGTTAGGCACCCTCAGGGAGTATTAGGTTTAGGGTGCGGGGAAGGGGAAGTTAAGTTTATGCACTTACAGGGGTGGGGGTTAGGGTTAAGCACTAGGGGAGGAGGTTAGGGTTAGGCACCCCTAAAGGAGGGTTAGTGTTAGGGGGGGGAAAGGGTTAGTAATAGTTAACATACTTACGATCGGGATTTTGGAGGCTGTCAGTGTTCCCCTGTCGGTATTTGAACCATTGGACATAGGTCCGGCGGTCTTTCATACCGATCCTGTGCGGAGTAAGCGCTCCACTCCCCTCAGGGTACAATGAGCCCTACACAAAATGTAATCTTAATATGACTTTGTAGCAAATTGTATCCAGTTACTACCTGGCATGTAGCTATATGATTAGCAAATCATGAGGCTAAAAGGACGGCATATATAAAAAACAGACCTACAATACATCACAGAAACATACAGAAATTACTAACAAAACAGGGGGCGGCAATAGTCACATTGCAGACTTCATAGAACAGGTCAATAATTAGAAATATATCCCCAAGGCTATACAAATCATGTAACACATATTACACTAAATTACTGATGAGAATGAGGGAAAGAAGGGGAAAAAAAAGAAATAAAAGGCAGGGGAGGGGGGCGTCGGGGGTTCAGGGAGAGAAGAAAAGAGGGAAGAGAAAAAAACAAAAAAATGGCCTATAGCCCAGTATCATCTACAACTGGGGACATTAATTTAGCCGGATTGGATGGGAGGATCAGATAGAGATCTGGTTTTGTACCATAACGTAGAACGAAAGCAATTATACATTTGTTGTTTGATTGAGACGTCTAAAGTACCAATAAAAGATTCCCATATAGAGAAAGTTGTCTCCAGTCGTTGTTCTTTATGTAAGGACGTCTGTACCCGGCCCATCGTGAACACCTGGAAAAGCTTTTCCTTAAACATTTGTAAAGAGGGCGGGTAGGAATGTATCCATTGCTGCAATATTCACTTCCTCGCTATGGCCGAGAGAATCAAACGCAGTTTACAAAAACCCGGTGAAATTGTAGAGATGGCTGTGAGATGAAGATGTCCCATTCTGGGGTCAATGGTAAAAAAAATCACTAGTTCCTAAAAAACAAACTGCTTAACTTGAAGCCAAAATGCTTTCATAGAGACGCAATCCCAAAGACAATGATAAAGGGGAGCATATGGACTCGTACATTTTGGGTTAGTGGACAAAGAGGAAAGACCAAAATCTTTAAGTTATTAAGTTTAGTTGTTTGATGTCTTCCAAATCTATCCAGTGAAAGGTCCAGAATAGGCTCCCTGGTTCAAAGTTCTGCCCAGTGTCCCCCGGGTCAAAGTTCTGCCCAGTGTACACCAACGGGAGGTCTGACCGGGACCCTAACCCAGGTTTGGACTGGCCCACATTAGTACAGGGGAAATCCCTGGTGGGCCCCACCACCTGTGGGCCCTCCCCCTCCTCTAGGTGTCAGGTTCCAGACCTCAAATTACTCTATTAGACAGCTAGTTACCTGGTGGAGCAGATCCACTGAGCAGCATGGGACTTTGGGCCTGATTCAGAGCTCAACGCTCTGACCAGAGCGCTCGCTCTGAATCAGGGCCCTCCTCCATGAAAATGGAGTGGCCTCCTGGATGGTCTTGACCATCTCGACCATCGGACTTGCGACGGAGACCCTGCGGTAGGGTCTCCCTGCCACAAGCCCTGGAGTGATTTTGGCTCTATCAGGGCCAAAATCACTCCCACTGACATCACTAGTGATGTCAGTGGGGCCGGTTTCAGACGGTAGGCGTTCCCATGGGAACGCCTCCGTCTGGCAGGCACGCCCCCGGCACGTCCACCAAAGGGGACGTGCTGTCAATCAACATCGACAGCACGCCCCCTTTGGTGCGAGACCGGGAGCGATGGAAAGCCCGTCGCTCCCCGGGTCTCGCGCATGCGCACGACGGAGCTCCCTCTGTCGTGCGCATGCGCAGTGGGGAACATCGACCCGCTTGCGAGCATTCTGACGCTCATGAGTGGGTCTGTATGACCCCCTTTGGCCCTCATTCAGAGGCAGTCGCAAGAAGCGAGCGCTTGTTCTGAATGAGGGCGGCCACTTCTATTTTTAAGTGCAGCCTCCTGGTCGCTAGCTAAGCTGTGGGTTACCACCCACAGCTTAGCGACCGACCAGGGTGATGGTCGCGATGGTCAAGACCATCGCGACCATCGGGGCTTGCGACGAGACCCTAAGGTTGGGTCTCGGCAGCCGCAAGCCCCAGGGAGCTTCCTGCTCTGATCGAGCAGGAAGCTCCCCACTGACATCACTGCTGATGTCAGTGCGGCCGCCCACAAAACGGTAGGCGTTTCTTAAGGAACGCCTCCGTTTGTGAAACCACCCACCCGCCCCGCCTACAAAACGGGCCGAACTGTTGATCAACATCGACAGCCAGCCCTTTTGTAGTGAGTTCCGGAGCGAGAGAGTTTCTCTCTCGCTCCGGGGCTTGCGCACGTGCAGTGCGGCCACTGCGCGTGCGCAGGGCCTAACCATCGACCCGGTTGCGAGCGCTCAGCGTTTGCGACCGGGTCTGAATGAGACCCTTGGTTCCCTTCTATAGAAACTACACCAAGATTTGCCTAATGGTTAGCCCTAGCCCCCCTAAAACCTGGCCAGGATCCAACTGGACCACCACGCATTGAGTTCATTCCAATCAGTGCAGGGCTGTCCGAATGCATAACCGGACAGACAAGCAAACAGACCAATGAAATTTATATATAAGATCTGTCGCTCTGTCGCGTTGTCGCTATGTGGTCTAATAGCTGTTACTTTATCGATACTAAATAACTATGTAAGATTGAGCTGTGGAAGATATTCACCAACAAACAAACAAACTTCTTCTTTTATATGTATAGATAAGACGCCAGGATAGACTGTAATCGGATGACATGTTGGCAGGATCAGTTTGGAGGCAGAGACATGGTAGATTAGTGACTGGGTGATATGGGGACATCTATGTGTTTGCCAGGACAGGAAATGTTTATCCGCTGCAGGTTTGTGGATTAGTGCTGTGCTGCGGAGGATGAGTCATACTCGTCCTCTGCATAAACCTTAAAACTGTGAACGATGAGCCCCAGTCCGACATCCTCCACAGCGACAGGTAGAATAAGAATCACCTTCTCACAACAGTCATCCGGAATACTGTCAGTGGATATAAGCGCTTCACCTTACTGAGATCTCAGCTACAGAAAAACACTGATGTTTGTCCAGTTTGGGTAGATTGGGATGCGCATCCTGTACCCGACCAAATAGATTTTATGCAATGTTTTATGGAGCAAGAATATTAATGGTAGTTTCTGAAAATGTCTGCTGGAAAAAATAAGGATAACTTCACTTTATATGAATGGATGGTGTGCAAGGATAGATGGAGGAGATATAGGAATGGATGATGTGCATGAATAGATGGATGATGTCTATGAATGGATGATGTGCATGAATAGATGGATGATGTATAGGAATGGATGAGGTGCATGGATAAATTGATGATGTATATGAATGGATGATGTGCATGGATAGATGGAGGATATATAGGAATGGATGATGTGCATGAATAGATGGATGATGTATATGAATGGATGATGTGCATGAATAGATGGATGATGTATAGGAATGGATGATGTGCATGGATGAATAGATGTATAATGAGGATGGATGATGTATAGAAATAAATGATGCGCACCGATGGATGATGTATAGGAATGGATGAGGTGCATGGATAGACTGATGATGTATAGGAATGTATGAGGTGCATGGATAGATGGAGGATATATAGGAATGAATGATGTACATGAACAGATGGATGATGTGTATGAATGGATGATGTGCATGGATAGATGGAGGATATATAGGAATTAATTATGTGCATGAATAGATGGATGATGCATAGGAATGGATGATGTGCATGGATAAATTGATGATGTATATGAATAGATGATGTGCATGGATAGATGGAGGATATATAGGAATGAATGATGTGCATGGATAGATGGAGGATATATAGAAATGGATGATGTATATGAATGGATGATGTGCATGGATAGATGGAGGATATATAGGAATTAATTATGTGCATGAATAGATGGATGATGCATAGGAATGGATGATGTGCATGGATAAATTGATGATGTATATGAATAGATGATGTGCATGGATAGATGGAGGATATATAGGAATGAATGATGTGCATGGATAGATGGAGGATATATAGAAATGGATGATGTATATGAATGGATGATGTGCATGGATAGATGGAGGATATATAGGAATGGATGATGTGCATGGATAGATGGATGATGTATAGGAATGGATGATGTACATGGATAGATGGAGGATATATAGGAATGGATGATGTGCATGGATAGATGGATGATGTATATGAATGGATGATGTGCATGGATAGATGGAGGATATATACAAATGGATGATGTGCATGGATAGATGGAGGATATATAGGAATGGATGATGTGCATGAATAGATGGATGATGTATAGGAATGGATGATGTGCATGAATAGATGGATGATGTATAGGAATGGATGATGTGCATGGATAGATGGAGGATATATAGGAATGGATGATGTGCATGGATAGATGGATGATGTATAGGAATGGATGATGTGCATGGATAGATGGAGGATATATATGAATGGATGATGTGCATGAATAGATGGATGATGTATATGAATGGATGATGTGCATGGATAGATGGAGGATATATAGGAATGGATGATGTGCATGGATAGATGGATGATGTATAGGAATGGATGATGTGCATGGATAGATGGAGGATATATAGGAATGGATGATGTGCATGGATAGATGGATGATGTATAGGAATGGTTGATGTGCATGGATAGATGGAGGATATATAGGAATGGATGATGTGCATGGATAGATGGAGGATATATAGGAATGGATGATGTGCATGGATAGATGGATGATGTATAGGAATGGATGATGTGCATGGATAGATGGAGGATATATAGGAATGGATGATGTGCATGGATAGATGGATGATGTATATGAATGGATGATGTGCATGGATAGATGGAGGATATATACAAATGGATGATGTGCATGGATAGATGGAGGATATATAGGAATGGATGATGTGCATGAATAGATGGATGATGTATAGGAATGGATGATGTGCATGAATAGATGGATGATGTATAGGAATGGATGATGTGCATGAATAGATGGATGATGTATAGGAATGGATGATGTGCATGGATAGATGGATGATGTATAGGAATGGTTGATGTGCATGGATAGATGGAGGATATATAGGAATGGATGATGTGCATGGATAGATGGAGGATATATAGGAATGGATGATGTGCATGGATAGATGGATGATGTATAGGAATGGATGATGTGCATGGATAGATGGAGGATATATAGGAATGGATGATGTGCATGAATAGATGGAGGATATATAGGAATGGATGATGTGCATGAATAGATGGATGATGTATAGGAATGAATGACGTTCATGGGAGAATAGCTGTATAATGGGGATGGATGTATGATGTGGTGGGATATATACACCAGGAGGACCATGCCCCCTCCTACCTCTCCCCCGGCCGCTGCACCTGCACCTCCTCCCCCCGGCTGCCTTTATTGTCGGAGGACAGAAATCCTCGGGCTCCCTCTCGGCCGCTGTGTACGGGCTCAGGGCTCAGGACTGGAGCTGCAGTTGCTGCCAGCGGGAGGATGCAGCGAGGTCCGGAGCATCCAGCAGACAGCGAGCCGGGGAGGCGGGGATAGAGCAGCTGGGAGCCGACGGGCTGCTGCGGGTAACACGGTGTCATTATCAGCCGGAGAGGAGAGAGCTGCAGTCATGGACCCGCTGCCTAGTGCTGAGCCGAGGACGGAGTGAGCCGGGGCTGACAGGACGAGAGCCGGGTGTAAAGGGTGAGCAGGAGGGATACAGGGGGAGAGCCGGGTGTACAGGGTGAGCAGGAGGGATACAGGGGGAGAGCCGGGTGTACAGGGTGAGCAGGAGGGATACAGGGGGAGAGCCGGGTGTAAAGGGTGAGCAGGAGGGATACAGGGGGAGAGCCGGGTGTACAGGGTGAGCAGGAGGGATACAGGGGGAGAGCCGGGTGTACAGGGTGAGCAGGAGGGATACAGGGGGAGAGCCGGGTGTACAGGGTGAGCAGGAGGGATACAGGGGGAGAGCCGGGTGAGCAGGAGGGATACAGGGGGAGAGCCAGGTGAGCAGGAGGGATACAAGGGGTGAGCCGGGTGTACAGGGTGAGCAGGAGGGATACAGGGGGAGAGCCGGGTGTACAGGGTGAGAGCCGGGTGTACAGGGTGAGCAGGAGAGATACAGGGGGAGAGCCGGGTGTAAAGGGTGAGCACGAGTGATACAGGGGGAGAGCCGGGTGTAAAGGGTGAGCAGGAGGGATACAGGGGGAGAGCCGGGTGTAAAGGGTGAGCAGGAGGGATACAGGGGGACAGCAGGATGTACAGTGTGAGCAGGAGGGATACAGGGGGAGAGCCGGGTGTACAGGGTGAGCAGGAGGGATACAGGGGGAGAGCCGGGTGTAAATGGTGAGCAGGAGGGATACGGGGGAGAGCCGGGTATATAGGGTGAGCAGGAGGGATACAGGGGGAGAGCCGGGTGTAAATGGTGAGCAGGAGGGATACGGGGGAGAGCCGGGTATATAGGGTGAGCAGGAGGGATACAGGGGGAGAGCCAGGTGTTCAGGGTGAGCAGGAGAGATACAGGGGGAGAGCCGGGTGTACAGAGTGAGCAGGAGGGATACAAGGGGTGAGCAGGAGGGATACAGGGGGAGAGGTGGATGAGCAGGAGGGATAAAGTTGGAGAGCCGGGTGTACAGGGTGAGCAGGAGGGACACGGAGGGATACAGGGGGAGAGCCGGGTGTACAGGGTGAGCAGGAGAGATACAGGGGGAGAGCAGGAGGAATTCAGGGGGAAAACTGGGTGTACAGGATGAGCAGGAGGAATACAAGGGGAGAGCCGGGTGTATAGGGTGAGCAGGAGGGATGCAGGGGGAGAACCAGGTGACTAGGAGAGATACAGTGTGAGCAGGGGGAGAGCCGAATAGCAGGAGAGATGCAGGAGGAGAGCCTAGTGTACAGGTTGAGCAGGAGGGATACAGGGGGAGATCTGGGTGAGTAGGAGGGATACAGGGGAGAGCCAGGCATACAGGGTGAGTAGGAGGGATACAGGGGGAGAGGTGGGTGTACAGGGTGAGCAGGATAGATACAGGGGGAGCAGGGAGAGAGCCGGGCGTACAAGGTGAGCATGAGGAAAGCTGGGTTTACAGGGTGAGCAGTGGGGACACAGGAGGAGAGCCGGTTGTGCAGGAGGGATACAGGGGGGTGAGCCGGGTGTACAGTATGAGAAAGAGGAGAGCCGGGTGTACAGGAAGGGGGGTGTGTGTACTGTGAGTACGGTGTACTTGGAAAGCAGGGCTGGGGGGGATGCAGGCTGACCAGAGAACATACAGGGTGTACTAGGTCAGGAGGGGGGATACAGGGTGTACTAGGTCAGGAGGGGGGATACAGGGTGTACTAGGTCAGGAGGGGGATACAGGGTGTACTAGGTGAGGAGGGGGATACAGGGTGTACTAGGTGAGGAGGGGGATACAGGGTGTACTAGGTGAGGAGGGGGATACAGGGTGTACTAGGTCAGGAGGGGGATACAGGGTGTTCTGAATGAGCAGGGGAACAATAGTTATACAGGTTGTCTTGAGTGAGAAAGGGGGAATCCAAAGTATTCTTAGGTGAGTGGGGGGGATACAGGGTATTCTGAGTTAACAGGATTTGGTGGGGGTACAAGAGGTTTTGGGAGAGCAGCAGGGATACAAGATGCAGTGGTTGAGCAAATGGGGATGCAGGGTGTTCCGGGTGAGCAGGGTGATAAGGGGAAATGCAGGGTGTCCCGGGTGATATGGGGAAATAGAGGATGTTCCGGGTGAGCAGGGGAAAGCAGGGTGTTCCGGGTGATATGGGGAAATAGAGGGTGAGCAGGGGAAAGCAGAGTGTTCCGGGTGAGCAGGGTGATATGGGGAAATGCAGGGGAAATAGAGGGTGATCAGGGGAAAGCAGGGTGTCCCGGGTGAGCAGGGGGAAGCAGGGTGTTCTGGGTGAGCAGGGGAAATAGAGGGTGATCAGGGGAAAGCAGGGTGTCCCGGGTGAGCAGGGGAAATAGAGGGTGATCAGGGGAAAGCAGGGTGTCCCGGGTGAGCAGGGGAAAGCAGGGTGTTCCGGGTGAGCAGGGGAAATAGAGGGTGTCCTCTGTGACAAGCGATATAAGGAGTTTTCGTGGCCATTACAGAGCATTTGCTGGTAGCGCAATAACGAGGTGACTTAGGCAAGAATTGAGGAGGTCATGGTGACTTTGGTGTCCTTGTACTGAGCCTTGGAGAGAAATAAAGGGGACGGAGATAAAGGACCAACCAATCAGCTCCTAATTGTTATGTTTCAAAAATAGCTTGTAAAGTGACAGGTGCTGATTGGGTGGTACTTTATCTCCGTATACTTTATCTCTCTCCACGGCTTAGTACATAGGCCCCTCGGAATATTGGGGTATCCTGTGGGTGACAGTGGATATAAGACAGGGTGAGCAGTAAAGAGACTGTCTTGTAGGGGAATTAGGTGCTAGTGTTTTCCATGAGCCATAACCGCAGTGTCCCCTTATTCCTTAGAGTGAGGAGCAGGGGGCCTGGCGTGAGCCCCTGGAGGAGCAGCCCCCCCCTCCGAGCTGGCAGAGGTACAGGTACACTTTGGGTAAAAAGAAAATAATTTTTCTGAAAAGAACAGTAACTCTATGGTGAGCTGAATGGGACCAGAACCAGCGGTGCTATTGGGCAGGGGGAGAGCCCCGGATATCTGGAAATAAACATCCCCTCTTGGTACTGACACAAGCCTCTCCCTCTCCTCGGGGAACCTCTTCTGCTGGACAGGCCAGGTGTGAAGCGTAACCTAACCAGGAGAGAGAGGCGGCCACCATACAGGAGCTGTAACAAAGTGGGAATCACCTGGGGGGAGCTGAGGAAACAGCAGTCCCCACAAGCGCAGAGTCCCAGCATGGACAGTGAGGACATCCTCCTGTAGGTGAGATCAGGACGAGCACGTCTAGAAGCTGCACATAAGCCGTGTGGGTGAGAGAAGATCAAAGACTGAACATCCACAACGTCAAAGACTCCACTCAACTAGTGAAGCTGGAGCCCTGGATGGAGATGGCTGAGTCTTCCCAATGAACGCTGCCTGGACGGTACCTGCGCCGTGACGTTACCGGCTCTGGATAAGCGCCCATGTTTAGGAGGATGAGGAAGCTCAGACGCTTTGTGCATTTGGTCCTTTTCTGTCCCCTTTCCAAGGGACTCCAGGTATGTACCAGTCTATCTGTCTGTCTTCATGACCTGTTCTGCTGTCCCGTCAGTGCTCCTGCTTCAGCTTTCCTAAGTGACAGTGTGTACAGGGACCCCATTAGTCTATGTATGTAGGTATGTGGTTGGCAGATAGCACTGTGCTCCTGGTGTGCGTCCTGCAGTTACCGTACAGAGTTAATTCATTCCGCAACCCTGATGTTTGTGTATTTGGTGATTCCCTCTTCAAACTACAGAGCCACAGGCGCCGGGTCCCTAAGGGTTAAGAGAAGGAGACAGAACTGTAATCACAGCCAATATCCTCTTTATTAATAATAAAACGGCAAAGTTGGAGGAGCCGCGGCCAGATATTAATGCACTTTCGGTACACGTCCCTGGAGATGAGCTGAGGACCTTTTGTTAGTTAAGAGCATTGATGTTATATTTTTGGCTGAAGCCTGGTGCGTCCCGCTCGTCCTGCCCAAAATCTCTGCTTTTTATTACACAACCTCACCGACCATCTTTGTGGGTGTTTGTCCCATGTCTGGAAGGGTCCTATGACAAGGTTCTCTGCGTACTGCATGCATTTTACCGTGGGTAACCACTTTCCCCCACTGCAGGTTACCCCCCGCTCACCCCCACCCCCATATACTTTGCCGAAGCGGCAATCCGTTAATTTACCTTCTGGCAGAATTAGTATTTGGTTGCGTAGGGCACCAGTATGGGGTCTCTCATTTTGAACGTGAAGATTGGGACTAATGACACTCTGTGGTTGGTGTCCTGGCGTGTCATTGTATTGGGAGGCATGTGACGTGTCTGGATGCTATACATTAATTCCCTGTACACTGGAGGGATCTGTAGCAACTTGTAGCACAAATGATATACCGTATCTGTACATTGTATGGACGCACTGCTCTGTCTGCATAATCCGGCCAATCCTCAGTCCTGTGGTCTGTACAGCAAGTTGTGAAATAATCTATTTAGCCCACACATGCGGGGACTGAATACTTGGATCATAAGGGAATTGCCTCCAGCTGGTTTGCAATGTGTATACATATATATTTTTTGTTCCCCAACTGTACATAATGTAACCGTTATGCAATTTTCTTAAGAGCCCAAATTAATAATGCAGCAGACTTGTCGTGTTAAAGCTGTGTTAGATATTGTTAGTGATGTTTCTGCTTAAACTCAGTTTATTTTTTACCTGTTGGACAATGGTTTTGTTACGCTTTGGTCTCGAAGGGACACCAAGCTAAAAGGTGACTTCTTTTTTTAAATAGGTGCCATGTATGTTTCGTATGCAGGTCTTCATGTTCAATAACTGATGTGTAGTTTCTTCTTGAACAGTCGGGGCTTGGTTAAGCTATATAAGCACTGGGCTGTTTTTCGTGATATTTTGGCCACTAGAGGTCTAGGTTCCACCTGTAATAGGGTAATAGGTGTAGCTTATAAGGCAGGGCCTCCTGTCTTGTCTCATGGCATCGGACCAGGGTAAGGGATATGCCATATAACTGGAAGGTAGAAAAGAGCCGGGCGTGGTATGACTTGTTGACCACCAATATGTCGACATACAATTAGGTCAACATGGTTGCAGTGTCGACTCGTTCAGAATGTCAATATTTAGCATGTCGACACCAGAATGCCAACTTATGGTTGTGGTTTTTTTGCTTATTTTAATCTAAACCTAACCCTAAAAATCAACAAAAAAAACCATGTCGACATTATGGTGTTGACATGATAAATGTTCAACTTCGTAAAACATGTCGACATTTTAACAATGGCACCCTAATTCTATGTCGGACTAAAGTCCATCTAGACATTCTGAATGTCGACTACCTTCTGACTGGATACCAAGAGCCCGCTCATGTTTCCACCTCCATTCCTCGGTGTACAGCAGACGTGGTTCTGTGGACAGACCTAGCACAGGGATAACAGTTATGTTCCTTCTTACAAGTAAATGGCACAACCTCCCCTTTAATAGGGAATGCTTTTAAAACTCATGCATACTGCGGGGTTGGAGTGGCTGATAATTATGAGAGATTTGGTTGGAACCACCCACGCATTATTGAGACAACCGTTGCATGACTGGGACTGAAGACTGCTCCGTTAAAGAGTAAATTAAATGATATGGGTCAGAGCTGGCTGTTTTCTGCAAGGTGGTCTTTTGCTGGAAATATCCGCGGCGGTCTGGGGCTCCTGTAGTTATGGCTGCCTATTGCTCAGTGCCGTAGGCAGCCTATTCACCCGCCATGCGTGCAAAGCTTATTTGACTGCAAAAGGGTTAAACAGCAGCTTACGTTGTCTGTTCTGTGGCTATGCCAGCAGCGGGCAGACCTGCCATGCATCAAGTTTCCTATCGCCTTGTCATCTCCTGTAAGGGGATCCACTAACAGCAGGGTCAGGCCGCACATGAAACGAGTCGCTCTGCGGCTCTGCAGAGTCGCAGGCAGGAAGGTGCGATCGGGCGCCTTGGGTTGCCTTTCAGCTCCTTTGTCTCTTTAAATGTGCTCAGGGTTTAAATGGCCCCTGACAGACCTGCAGCACGTCTTAATCGTCTCATTTTACAATCTGTCAATCAAAGCCTGACTTGTTTAAAGAGAATAAACTCCGATCACTAAAGCAGACAGCTGTATCATCTCACTGAGAGGAAGGGACATGTGTCTAGGGCAGATTAATGAGCGTTGTGACATAATAGTATTCTCTGGCTATTATACACTCTATGTTTGTGTGTAATTCTAGCTATCCGAGGATCAGGTAGTATAGACTAAGCACTGCTAAGGAGCATGTAGCCCACACGCAATGAGCCTCATGTATAAACACTACGATCTCCGCCACCTCAGAGCTGGTACCAAAAACAAGTCCTCTTGTTGCAGAGTGGAAATGGACCCCTCCCCCCCCCCCCTCACCCTCTGAGAAAACTGTCATCCCCATCCCGTTATCGAATACGAATAATCTCGCTTGGCAAAATGAAATCTAATTTTTGCACTGTTGGACTACCCGCCATCTTCCTGCGCAAACCTATGTGGTACATGGCACGGTGTACTAGTCAGACGTAGACAGAGGAGTACACATTTACCCAGAACACAAGGCTTCCGTATTTCGTACGTGGCCTTAAGGCAGACGATTTACGTAGGAAAAAGGTCCCAAAGGAGGATTATTTTATATATATATATATATATATATATATATATATATATATTCTCGCCACAAGTGTTCCGCAGTACCTTACACAGTACGAAAACTAAAGTCGTACAGTACAGTACAATACAATGCAGGACAAGGACCAGGATAATATACATTGCTACATTAGCGACCATATCACCCAGATAAGCAACAGAGCATAAGCACCAAGTGTTAGGTGCCTTAGTGGGGAGTAAGAAGTAGATGAAAGTAAAGTAAGGAGAAGCACAAGAGAGTAGAGGGCCCTGCTCGTAAGAGCTTACATTCTAAAGGGGAGGGGCAGACAGACAATTGTGACACAGATGGGGTAGACAGGGAGGAAGGAGCAAGTAGCAGGGGGTTAGGATGAGAGCTGGAAGGCTATGATGAAGTAGTGGCTCGTTTGAATGATTGTAGAGAGGTGGATGATGTAAATGGGAGAGGAATGGGTGAGGGTTTTGTAAGCGAGTGTGAGAAGGATAAGGAGGATAGCCAACACAAAGGCATGGAAAGCTGCTAGGGTCTCTTTTGTACTGTATGGGACCAGTGTGGTTGTACCGTTTTGTATTTTAAAGATATTGCGACTGGCACAGTGATTAGCATTACTGCCGCGCAGTCCTAAGGTCATGAGTTCCATTCCTGGTCATGGCTCTATCTGTGTGGAGTTTGTATGTTCTTCACGGGCTTGCGTGGGCTTCTCCTGTGGGTACTCTGGTTTCTTTCCATACTCCAAAAACATAATGGTAAGTTAAATGGCTTCTGACCAAAAGAAAACACCAACCCTATGCGTGTTTGTCCATGTGATATGGAATATAGAGTGTAAGCTCTGATGATACAGGGACTGATGTGTATGACGTAAATATCCCTCTATAAAGTGCTGCATAATAGTTTTGCGTGTTATATACTGTACATAACTGTTAATTGCATCTGCTCAATACATTAGCACAGCTACTGCAGTACTACTCCAGGCCAGCAGAGGGCTTCCATTGGACCCGGTTTGCTCCGTAGTGGCTTTTATCTATATTTCAGCGCAGAATTAAAATACCCTGTGTCAGCCAGTTATTAGGCAATAGTGCAGAGCAAGTGTTATTTTTCTTCCTCGCCCCCTTCATTGTGAAGTTACAAGACTGCGCTTTAGCTGTAGAACCTGTTTCTGCGCCACTTGTGTGACAAGGAGGTGTCTGGTGTGTACAGGTGTATTTTGCGCAATGGATAATGATTAGTTAGCGAACTGTTCTTATTATTTTGCATAATAAGCTTAGCGTGATTTTTTTTTTTTTTGACTACAGTAAGCCGTGACTTTTTTGTTTTTGTTACGGATACATTTTCATACCATTATTTTCTTACACAGCAATCTGGAATAGTTGGATTACACATATTCACTAATTAAAGGAAAAAGTAGGCTTCGAGCACCAGTACCTGTGCCGGATGGCAGACGAAGGTTCAGGTAACCAAGTGTTGCCACATAAGAGGATGTGATGTTATTCATCTTGTTTGGGGCACAATGCGTAGTGCATAGGGAATTGGTGATCTCGTCTGGGGCAGAATGCGTAGTGTGCAGGGAATTACTGATCTAGTCTGAGGCACAATGCGTAGTGCATAGGGAATTCGTGATCTTGTCTGGGGCAGAATGCGTAGTGTACAGAGAATGTGATCAGTTTGGGCAGAATGTGTTGTGTATAGGGAATTAGCGAGCTGGTCTGAGGTGGAATGTGTAATGTGTAGGGAATTAGTGAGCTGGTCTGAGGTGGAATGCGTAATGTGTAGGGAATTAGTGATCTTGTCTGGGGCGGAATGCATTGTGTATATGTAATTAGTGAGCTGGTCTGAGGTGGAATGCGAAGTGTGCAGGGAACTACTGATCTAGTCTGAGGCTCAATGCGTAGTGTGCAGGGAATTAGTGATTTTGCCTGGGGCGGAGTGCATCTTGTGCAGAGAATGTGATCTTGTTTGGGGCGGAATGCATTGTGTATAGGGAATTGGCGAGCTGGTCTGAGGTGGAATGCGTAGTGTGCAGGGAATTGGTGATCTCATCTGAGGCACAATGCGTAGTGTGCAGGGAATTGGTGATCTTGTATGGGGCGTAATGCGTCGTGTGCAAACAATGTGATCTTGTTTGGGACGGAATGCGTAGTGTACAGAGAATGTGATAATTTGGGGCGGAATGCATTGTGTATATAGGGAATTAGCGAGCTGGTCTGAGGTGGAATGCGTACTGTGCAGGGAATTGGTGATCTTGTCTGGGGCGTAATGCGTTGTGTGCAGGGAATTAGTGATCTTGCCTGGGGCGGAATGCGTAGTGTACAGAGAATGTGATCTTGCTGGGACGGAATGCATTGTGTATAGGGAATTAGCGAGTTGGTCTGAGGTGGAATGCGTACTGTGCAGGGAATTGGTGATCTTGTTTGGGGCGGATTTCGTCGTGTGCAGAGAATGTGATCTTGTTTGGGGCGGAATGCGTTGTGTATAGGGAATTGGTCTTTACAGAAACCAGGAATATAACATACAACATCTGAAACTAGAGATTTGTGCTGTGGATAGACTTCTGGATAACACCGAAGGCAAACCACAGGATAGAAAGGGATCTAGGCATCAATTGTCCCATAAAAAGTTACAAGGTCTGTATTCCTCAGAACTATCACACAGAAACCGGGCAGATTGAGAGTGAAGGGGGCAGTTGTAGTGTCGCTCTGGGTTATGCCCCTAATACTTTGATGGTTTGTAGTTGAGTGGAATAAAGGCTTCTTTGATGATTTATCTAGTCAGTGCCGGCATTCTGTAATGTATTATTTATGCTGCTATTGGACCATATGTTGCCTGACGTCTATTATTATCACAAGTGCAATATTACTTGGATGCAGCGTAAACCACTGCCCGGTGCCATATTGGCCTGAGCGGATGGTGACTTGTGCCAATCTAAACCTATTTGGCATCAATTGAGCTCTGAAAGTGACCCAGTAGTTCTGTGGCCATGTACCAGCACAATGCTTTAGCCATCGGGGGTCACCCATGTGTTTCATTCACTTACGGACATCTATACCTTATTTTACAATTCATTGCAACTTGACATGTTCTATACAGCTTTAGATTACCCCATCACCTTGTCCCTGCGTGCAGCTGTGCTGTCATCATATAGTAATAGATGGAGGAGGATTTCTCTCTTATGGGGAGCAGGGTAAAACTGGTGTCTAATTCGGCAGCCTTGGTACTAATGTGTAACTTTACTGACATGGTGTAATGTGGGCATGTTGGAAGTGGTCCGGTGAATTCAGTGCCCTCTCCCTGATCCTTGCCGGGAATGACTCAAGTATTCTGCCCAATCTCCCCGATTCATTTCTCCACGAAGGCGGCTTGTTCCATCGTAACTTGCAGGTTATCCGTCATTCTATGCTGGAAGGAAGCATCATGTCTGCTCAGTGCTGTCACTACATAGAGACCTGCAGTAAAATAGGGGCTTGTGTCCATCTTTATCAGTGCTGAGACCCTCTATACTGAGCCCTTAAGGAGGAATTCCGTTCTGAGCGATGTGCGCCGGGGGGGGGGGGGGGGGGGGTGCACTGGAGCTGTCGGCCTCATGCCTGATGTTGGAGCCCTGCTGATAACTTCTCAATGGGGGAGATCTGTCAGATCTTCTGAAGAGGACAAGCCGAGAAGTTGCCCATAGCAACCAATCGGAACGTAGCTATCATGTAATTGATCAATGACGGCTTTTGAGGAGGGGAAGGGGGAGCAGGGAGCTTGCCTACATATTTTTTAAAATCATATTTGTATTATTGAATCATACTTGGGGAGCCACAGCCATCGTCCTCTATCTGCGTCATCATCTACTTGCATCAGCGCTGCGCCACGTGGTGCCGGATTACCCCGGGCAGTGTAAACTCCTTCCTGTGCTCACCAGGCTGGGGCTGGTATCGCATTATGTCGTCTCCTCTGTCAGTCTCCCTGCGGCCAAGCCCGGCATAGAGGGGTATTCAATTTGAAACGTAAACTTCGCCCGCCGATCAATTGATCGCCCAATATATCTGCTGCCTGTCGGCCAGTGTGTTCCCGCGATATGTCGGTGAATGTTGCCATCCAGCGACATATCGCATTGGCTGTGCTGCACAGCCGTGGACAGATATATCTGCAGACCGCCCGTACACACACAGCGGCAGCTGCGAGGAGGGAAGCGGGACACGCCCGCCGGGTCCCAACCTCCGCCCGTCAGGACCTGAGGGCACAAGCAGATGATGGCCGTTCAGTGTGTATGAACGACCATCATCTGCAGATATCTGTCAGGTGTGTACCCACTTTGAGGGGTGGCCAAACAAACAGATCCTCAAGGACCCCTAACAGTTCATGTTTTCTAAACCCCCTGTGGCTCTGTAGAATGTGTCGGTTAGGAATGAATGCACCATATGTTTTAAAATGTGACCGTTGGTAATGACTACACCTGTGCACCAGGAGGGTGGTCTGCAAAACGTGTAATGTTAGGGGATCTCGAGGACCGGGTTGGTCACCCTTGATCTATGTGCTCTTGGTGAGGGTCTGAAATGAATCACCTTATGGGGGATAACGCTGCATTTGAAAAGCTTCCTGGCAATACAATGAAAAAAGGAGCTAAATAAAGGTTCGCCTGGCCGTTAACCCCAGCCCTGCCAGCGGCACAGGATCGCTGAAGCGCAGGAAGCTGCGACGCTGACGCACTGTACCAGCAGCGATATCCTGTTGGTTGCACGTGAGCCTCAGGAACATCATTCTGCAGCAACTCCTAGAGGATTAGGGAAATGAAAAGCCGGCTAATAACCGCGGTGCCTAAGTGCCATATAGTCTATTGATTTACATAAACGCTGCACAGGATAAAGTGATCTGCAGAACTGAGCAGCCCCTGAGTACGGCCGCCGGCAGCAGACGGTAAAAGGATGTAAGGGCAGTGATCGCTAGAACGCAGCGCCATGTGCCAAGGCTCCATTTTATTTTCTATCCAAACACCTTTTTCTGTAGCCTGATAGTAATGCTTACGTGATGGCAAATGACCTAATCCAGTCACAGTGGTCGACCTATTACCTAAGGATGCGTTGGGGCCCATCTGTCACACAGCGGAGGCGGACATCTTACCGGCCGAGACTAGGTTCACAAGGTGAAATGAGTGATGTGCTGCTGGTCCTAGAGCTCACTACTGGCCTGTCGGATTGTGGCGCAGGCACCGTGCATACCATCAGGGAGGTGCACAGAGAACATGGGAGAGGTGGCCGCCGCCTGCGTGTAAATGAACGGCTTAATCAGATGAAGTTCTATCATGTTACTGTATACCGTCCCATAGGTGATACATCATTTTATCTCTGTGTTTTGAGACCAGTGATCTCCTGCCCTGATTGGCTACAGCAGGGGTGGGGAACCTTTTTTCTGCCGAGGGCCATTTGTGATACATATAACATTATTCGCGGGCCCAGTCCACAATCACCAGTGATTACAGCAATGCCCGGAGCATCCTGAGGATGCTCTGGGGAGCTGTAACGGCAGCGATGTGACTGTCTGAAACGTCCTAAGGACACTCCAGGTGGCACTGCTGCATAGATTAAGGCTGCAGGGTGACATTCTAGGCAGGTGAGGATAGCTCGACCGCTCTACTGCTCTGATTGGCTACAGGTTGGTCTAGTCATGTGACTGCTCTAATTTTCTGATTGGCTACAGGTTGGTCTAGTCCTGTGACTGCACTAATGCTCTGATTGGCTACAGGTTGTCTAGTCCTGTGAGTGCTTAGCGTTCCCGCTAAGCTGTTTTAGTGGGGCGCCGCGCCCTGACAGATTTTAAAGGGCAGAATGCGCTCTTCCCTTTTGGCGGCACCCTGCTAAAACAACCTGCCGGGTGCATGCGCCCGGCATCTATTTAGAGACAGAAGAACTTGTGGGAAGCCCGGCATGTCCATAAGTGGCTAAAAAGGTGGCCTGCCTTAAAGACACACCCCTTTTCTCATAGCCACGACCCTTTTCGGGTGTGCGCAGAAGTGCCCTTTTCACCTAGAGTGAACACTAAGTGCTCTAACGTTTTGATTGGCTACAGGTTGGTCTGGTCTTGTGACTGCTATAATGTTCTGATTGGCTACAGGTTGGTCTAGTCTTGTGACTGCTCTAATGCTCTGATTGGCTATAGCAGCCGCAAACGCGGGGATCGTGACCCTCTGCATAACTAGTGCTGGAAGTATAAAAAAAAAAAAAAAAGATGTAAATACTACTTTCAAAAATATCATCCGTTTGATTAAGCATTAATGTGTAGCATAACATCTTATATAATTGTATGTAAGCATTGCTGATGCACCAATCCGCTTGTGTACTTACTATCCGCTCTATCCGGCCATTTCTGTTCTATTTTTGGGACTCTGCATATGATGCATCTGCTCTACAAATATATTGGTGTCCAATACAGCAAACGCACCAGAGCTGCTTTTAATCCAAAGGCAATGAGAATAAAGACTACCTGGATATAAGGATCTGGCTGAGATGCACAGAAGGAAGGCAGATACCTGGATATAAGGTCCTGGCTGAGATGCACGGACGGAAGGCAGATACCTGGATATAAGGTCCTGGCTGAGATGCACGGAAGGAAGGCAGATACCTGGATATAAGGTCCTGGCTGAGATGCACGGAAGGAAGGTAGATACCTGGATATAAGGACCTGGCTGAGATGCACGGAAGGAAGGCAGATACCTGGATATAAGATGCACAGAAGGAAAGCAGATACCTGGATATAAGGATCTGGCTGAGATGCCCAGAAGGGAAGGCAGATACCTGGATATAAGGACGTGGCTGAGATGCACAGAAGGAAAGCAGATACCTGGATATAAGGATCTGGCTGAGATGCACAGAAGGAAAGCAGACACCTGGATATAAGGATCTGGCTGAGATGCACAGAAGGAAGGCAGATACCTGGATATAAGGACCTGGCTGAGATGCACAAAAGGAAAGCAGATACCTGGATATAAGGACCTGGCTGAGATGCACAAAAGGAAAGCAGATACCTGGATATAAGGACCTGGCTGAGATGCACAGAAGGAAAGCAGATACCTGGATATAAGGTCCTGGCTGAGATGCACAAAAGGAAAGCAGATACCTGGATATAAGGTCCTGGCTGAGATGCACAAAAGGAAAGCAGATACCTGGATATAAGGACCTGGCTGAGATGCACAGAAGGAAAGCAGATACCTGGATATAAGGACCTGGCTGAGATGCACAGAAGGAAAGCAGATACCTGGATATAAGGTCCTGGCTGAGATGCACAAAAGGAAAGCAGATACCTGGATATAAGGTCCTGGCTGAGATGCACAAAAGGAAAGCAGATACCTGGATATAAGGACCTGGCTGAGATGCATGGAAGGAAGGCAGATACCTGGATATAAGGACCTGGCTGAGATGCACAGAAGGAAAGCAGATACCTGGATATAAGGACCTGGCTGAGATGCACAGAAGGAAGGCAGATACCTGGATATAAGGATGTGGCTGAGATGCACGGAAGGAAGGCAGATACCTGGATATAAGGATCTGGCTGAGATGCACGGAAGGAAGGCAGATACCTGGATATAAGGATCTGGCTGAGATGCCCAGAAGGAAGGCAGATACCTGGATATAAGGACCTGGCTGAGATGCACAGAAGGAAAGCAGATACCTGGATATAAGGACCTGGCTGAGATGCACAGAAGGAAAGCAGATACCTGGATATAAGGACCTGGCTGAGATGCACAGAAGGAAAGCAGATACCTGGATATAAGGATCTGGCTGAGATGCATGGAAGGAAGGCAGATACCTGGATATAAGGATCTGGCTGAGATGCCCAGAAGGAAGGCAGATACCTGGATATAAGGAAATGGCTGAGATGCACAGAAGGAAAGCAGATACCTGGATATAAGGACCTGGCTGAGATGCACAGAAGGAAAGCAGATACCTGGATATAAGGACCTGGCTGAGATGCACAGAAGGAAAGCAGATACCTGGATATAAGGACCTGGCTGAGATGCACAGAAGGAAAGCAGATACCTGGATATAAGGATCTGGCTGAGATGCATGGAAGGAAGGCAGATACCTGGATATAAGGACCTGGCTGAGATGCATGGAAGGAAGGCAGATACCTGGATATAAGGACCTGGCTGAGATGCACAGAAGGAAGGCAGATACCTGGATATAAGGACCATCTGAGGGTGAGTTGTAGAGAGGCCCCATTTCATTGTAGCGATTGCTCCGGTCCATTTTATTCCACCTGCTGTCTGAAATTCCCAAATATTGTCGAGCCCAAATATAGAGCCGATGGCTTCAGTACTAGAACTGGTAATTCTCCTGCCATTTGCGCCATATTACTCTGTCACACAGGGGAACTGATGGCGGACATTGACCTGCTCAGACATGGCGTCCAGTTCCAGGACTCTGTGATAGGGCCACAGAAGTGGAAGAAATAAAATGCTTTATTACGGTGACCTATCCCAGCGAGGAAGGCCAGAGAAGTGCGAGCCGCCATGATGAATGGTAATATTCTATGTATACGGATTATTCCTCAGTGATGAATTGTGCCGTGTTTATGGAGTGTTGTCTTTACAGCTCCCATCGTGTGATCAGGTTTTGGATGATCGGTAATGGTGAGAGTAATTTTTATATTTATCATTTCACCACACCACCTGCGGCAGGTCAGCGGCATTATAGATCGCTGTACTCTACTAGGATTCCTTATTACAACGGCTGCCCCGATACACGTCGCCAGCTGCTATATTGCTATTTGTATAGACGAGGCTAGGGATTTAGGAGGAAATTTACTAAACAGCGGTGTCTAATATTTTACTTTTGTGGTTTTAAAACTGACCGTTTTGCTAAAGGTAAAACCGCCAGAAGTCCCCACCATTTTACAAAACATCACATTATTGCACATCGCTGTTCCAATTGTGGAAGTAAAGAATACAAACCACCGGAATGATCAAACTGCGGATTTACAAGCCACCGGAAAAGAGGTGACTCTGACAGGTAAGATAGCTTCACCTGTATTCTGTTAGCGCTATCTGGCCAATCAGATCGTTGGAAGCGTCAAAATACACTTACTAATCATGGCGTCAATCATTATTTAATGACTAGGCAAAGACATTGAATATTTATCTGATGGGGCAAAATTATTATATGACTATACTAGGGTGAGGCAAATTAATATGTGATTATATTAAGAGGGCAACATAATTTTCACTTTAATTGAAGTCATTACTATTTAACAATTATTTTGTATTAACTGGAACAACACATAATTTCATGATTTAGGAACCATTTATAGTGACCTGAAATAGTGTTGCCCCCGTCAAAAATAAATTTATTTTGTCACCATAATTATTGATTAAATAATAACTCCTGAAAAATAATCAAAAACATTAAAATAATTTTGCTCTCTTAATATAATGACTAAGGGGTCTATTTACTAAGCTTTGTTAGGAGATAAACTGAACGGTGATAAGGTACCAGCCAATCGGCTCCTAACTGTAATTTTTCAAACACAGCCTGTGACATGGCAGTTAGGAGCTGATTGGCTGGTCCCTTATCACCGTTCACTTTATCTCTTAACACAGCTTAGTAAATAGACCCCTTAATTTGTTCTCACTAATATATTCATAAAATCATTTTGGCCCAACAGGGTAAATGTGAATGTTTTTTCCCCCCTTTAATCATTAAATAATGATTGCCCTCATAATAATTAAGTGTATTGTGTCTAATATTATGTTCTGATTGGCCAGATAGATTATTCAGCATTTTTACTGGTGGTTCTCACCATTTGTTTACCGCTGGCAATGATCGGAAGTTTAAAATCGCCGCCAAACGTGACTCTAGTAAATTTGCCACAAGTATAAATTCTGTACTGTAGGCTTTTGCGCTGGAATGTTGTCATCCACACACAATGGCGGCATTTACTGTAGTGGGCAGAATCCATATCGATGAAAGCACAGCCTGGCAATTCAGTAGAAGCCAGTGACCTCAATGAGGTATGAGGCACCAGTGACCTCCAATGAGGTATGAGGCAACTCATGAAGGAGGCACCACATCTTCACACTTGTGGTAAAATAGAATACATATAACGTCACAATTTGTGCCGTAAAATAGTTTGAACAACTGTAGTATACGTATATGGTTTGTGCTTTTTTTTTTTTTCCTGCAATGCTCTCGGCTCTCCAATCTAATCATTGTCTGCCCCTCCACCCTCCGATATTTATTATACAGTGATAAACACGACTAAACAAATGTCAGATTACCTGTTACTGGTCTTCTACGCTCCAGAAGTGATAAAACCGTTTTATTAAACGCCATCAATATGTGTATTCCTACAGTACAGTCCTGACACAATCTCAGTCAAGAGACATTTAAATCCGTTTAGTAAATACACCCCGGTGATTTGAATTCATTATTGCACAGCCGACGTTAAGCTAGTGCGTTTACTCACCTCGGCTCTAGTAAAGAGTCTGCGGCATATTTACACGCTAATAATGTTTTAATGTGAAACCGTTTTTCTACGGGTACCGCGTCTCTCCCAGAGGCTCCGCTTCAGGTTGCGCATTAAACCCCCAGCAGATGTCCGCTTGTCAAGCCCACCTTGGTGATTTGCTGCGGTACATCAAGAGACCGCTCCCAGGGCCCAAAGCGATAACAGGTGAACAGTGCAAGGTCGCTGCGTCCCTGAGCTGATGAGATGAAAGCGTTGAATGGTGAATTTAACCCTCTCCTGTCTCCCGCGCTCGACTAGGATGTAATAAATGAGGGTTGCTAAAGGCTAAATAAAGCCATCGATCATTTAATTCCTCATAATAGACCCTGTAGGATGCAGCTATTTGTTTAGGAGCTGGTATGTACTGTGTGGTCCCAAGTGTCCTGTATTGCTTTGTATTAAACCTCCTAAAAAGTGGAGCCATTTCCCATAGCAACCAATCTGCTCCGCTAGGTAGCATTTATCTAGTGTACATTCTATAAAATGATGGGTAGGAGCAGGGCCGGCCCTTAACAAGGTGCCCTTACCCTGACCGAAATCGGGGGTTTGACCGAATTACCATAGGCCACGCCCCCTATGTGACAGTAATTGAAGGTGTGCCCGCATGGCACGCCTCCAAATAACGTCAGGCTGGGGGTAAAGCCCAGCATTCCATCACTGGCTGGGCTTCCCCCTGCCCTCTCCCGTCAGTGAATGGATGCCGCGTGCATGCGCGCTGCATTCATTCACACTCCGGGGGTCCGACACTGCCACACAGTTGTGGTGGTGGGGGTCCCCAACTTCCCGGTGTGACCACCCGCGGGCCACTTTGGCCCACGGGTGGAACAGCGGGACAGTGCTGAAATCGGGATTCTGGGGAGGGGTGCGCCCTCTATGTGTGGCGCCCCTGTGCGACCGCACTGGACGAAAACACCTAGAGCCAGCCCTGGGTAGGAGCGGATTGGTTGCTATGGGAAACTTTTCTCTATAGAAGTTCTGAAACCTCTTTCCCACGTTTGATTAATAAAAAAAAAATATTCGTTGTGGTCTACGTGGACCTCATTTTGAATGAATACGCCCACACTGTACTCATCCAGCGCTTGTGCGCCCCCTTCCTTCCCCCCCGTTCCATCTCTCTGAGTGTAAGGAGTTGTAAACGCAAATGGTGACCAAATTTGCCAGCGGATGGAATATTTTTCTGCACATGCGCAGTACAAAAATGCGTATTTTACGCACAAAAATAGGCACTTCTCAAACTGCACAACAGGCTCCAAAAGTGCACAACAGGCCCCCCGGTCTCTGTTCGTGCAAACCAAAGTGTGTACCAAGCATAATCCGCTAACGTGGCACTCGGAGACCCTTGTATTGAGACGTGGAATATAGCTAGTGATAAACAATCGATGACAGAAACACATTGCGCTGGGCGATGTGTCTCCATCCGTCACTGTCGGGACTCCGAGTGTAATAGCGTTCTCTCCCTGCAGGAATAAAACCGCTTAACTTCCCTGGACCTTGCTCGCAGGCAGAGTGTGAAAATCCATTCTCCCAGGAACACGGGAGCCGCACAGAAATGCTAAACAGGACACAACAACCGGCCTGAGGTGTTGGGGAAGCAGCACAGTGCTCACCGGAGATCAGGACCCCGGACAGGGATGTTGTTTTGTGCTAATTAGTGTGTCCGTCACCTGACACCGTAATTTACCTGGAGGCCGGCTGGAAAAACTCAATTTCATTTTCTAATTAGTTTTTCTCTCTATTGTTAAACCTTCGGGAAGCAGAGGCTGAAATTTAATTCCACTGTTTGTGTTTTATGTAGCAAATTAATTTATTTAACCTTGTCTTGGCCGGTTGGTGGGGTTATTATCGGTTTAGCTCTGGCATCACCATCTGAGGTGCAGGTTTATGCACAGCACAGATCCCATCATCTACTGGCTGGGTGCAGAAGATGGATATTACAGCTCTGCAGCAGCGTAGGATGAGGCCCTATCGCAGTGCAGCGTCATGATGGGCCTATTCTCAGTGCTGGATAGTTACATAGGCCTCTATTCATCGAGGGGTGAAAATGGTGTGCAACATTGCATCACCCTATTAGGGTTGCCCGTTGACAGGTTAAGTCATTGATTTTTAACCGCATATCATTAAACCTGTTCAGAAGAATATAGATTGCGGACGCACATGCGCCGTATAAAAATTGAGGTACTTTAATCATCAGCCCTCCCCCATCGATGGTCAATGACCAACCCAACCCTAGACCCTGTACATCAAAGGGATCACCTCTCGTGATGAGTTTCCCCAGCAATGGTTGCCACCGATGTGCTTTATCCCTAGTGAAGAGGTTGGAGCAGAGTCATGTCCAGATTTGCGACAATAAGCATCATCATGGCTCCACTGTGTGATGTCGCTAATCTCAACATTGCGCGGTGGGGGCCAGGCTATGTTGATGCCACTCCCCCTACATTTGCCTCATAAGTGGTGAAAATGTCTTCTTGGGACTGTTACCCTATAATTAATGCCCATATCACGGTATGTTTAGTCTTGTTAGCGAACTGTCTGGCACCGTTCCACAGTTCTACTGCTCTTACAGTAAAGAACCCTTTCGTATCTGATGATTTAAGAAGGCCAATTTCCTAAGCAGAGGTTTTTCTGCTCATTGTAAACCTCCATACATCACATGCAGTTTATAAATGGGCACAGTGGCACGTTCTCCCATCCGTCTACGCCCCTTTCACTACATGAGGACAACCCGCTGGCTCTGAATGCAGCAGAATGACATTATAAGGTATTGCTAAGCCGTCATCTACAATTCTAACTAGCTCCTACTCCTATTGTATATTCTCCCGTGGTTGGTTGTCACTGCTAGGGTTTAACCCGCTGCATATTTTCACTCTCAGTATAAATAGAAAGAGAGAATTCTATATTCCTGTGGATTTTTCTTTTTATCCGCTAATAAAAATAGAATTGGTAATAAAAAATAATAAAAAAATCGTGTTCCTGACATTCCGGCCCCTGTCTGCAAAATATCTGACACCAGAACTGCGTAATTTAGTCCAATGCACACTAAGGGATCGCCAAGCGTCTTTTCGTGCAACTTTTTAGCCTCCAATGCATCCTACAGATATGCCCGGCTACATCCTTGTCCGTAGCGTAGCATTTGCGTCTCCATAGGAATGAATAGGAGACGCACTCCTGCGATCGGAGGCGCGCATTCGCATCTCCATAGGACTGAATGGAGACGCACTCCCACAATCGGGGATGCGCGATAGCATACCGTAGTGCGATGCGTGCGCACGTTTGTGGCGCGAACAGCCACAATTAACTTGGGCACATCCTGTATTCGCAAAGTGATGCTAATAGGATGTGTGAGCTCCGTGCAACTTGGTAGCGTCGAGCGTCACTTTTTACCTTCAAATGCGTCTTATTCGCGAAGCGATGGAAATAGGACACACAAGCAGCTTCATAGTAAAATATGCGGCATGCCTATATAATCTGTGTGCTGCTGTATCTGCATGCGATATGCTACGTTACAGAGGCACAGCCGCCGACACTAACAGCCGCCGACACTGTAACATAGCGTTTTGCATGCAGAGCCGCACGGAGCTCACGCATTATGGACCTCATGCAAAGGTCGCAAACAGCGAGCGCTCGCTCTGAATGAGGGAGGACGCTTTTAAAAAAAAAAAAACTGCATCCTGGCCGCTCGCTTAGCTGTGGGTGACCACCCACAGCTTTTGCGAGCGGCCAGGTGATGGTCGTGACCATCGGGCTTGCGACGGGACCCTTGTGGTAGGGTCTCGTCTGCCGCAAGCTCCAGTGTACTTCCGGCTCTAATAGAGCAGGAAGCTCAACTACTGACATCACGAGTGTCAGTATGGCCGCCCACAAACTGTAGGCGTTCCTCCAGGAACGCCTCCGTTTGGCCTGCCACCCCCCCGACCCGCCTACAAAATGGGGCGTGCTGTCGATCAACAGCGCATTGTGTACACAGGGCCTGATGCAGACCCGGTTGCAAGCGCTGTGCGCTCGCAACAGAGTCGATGGTGGGCCAGTGCACACTCCGTCGCTCCGGGTCTCGTACCAAAGGGGGCGAGCTGTCGATGTTGAGTGACAGCACGCCCCCTTTGGTGGGTGGGCCGGGGGAGTGGCTGCCCAATGGAGGCGTTCCCATCTGAACGCCTCCATTTGGGGGCGGCCCCACTGACATCACGAGTGATGTCAGTGGGAGTGATTTAGGCTCTGTTAGAGCCGAAATCTCTCTGGGGCTTGCGGCCACGAGACCCTACCACAAGAGTCTCGTCGCAAGCCCGATGGTCTTGACCATCGCGACCATCTTCCTGGCCGCTCGCTATAGCTGTGGGTGGTCACCCACAGCTATGCGAGCAGCCAGGAGGCCGTTCTAAAAAACAAACAAAAAAAAAAAACGGCCCTGATTCAGAGCGAGCGCTCTGTCAGAGCGACCGGCTCTGAATCAGGCCCACAGTGCCCCACCATCGACCTGCTTGCGAGCAGGTCTGAATGAGGCCCTATGTTTTTAATGCGACTTGTAGTGCATGGAGGTATGTTTTATGTAGACACATCTGTATATGTCATTCTCTTGATTTGCTTCCCCTGTTTTGTATCTTGGCTGTGTACGGTGTATGGACATTTGTGACACCCAATAAATAAATGCTATTAGTAATAATGAATAAGAGCAATAATAATTGACAAAGCCTATTGCCTTACAGTAGCACACCTTTCAATAGATAGGATATGTGACTATCGGGCAAAGCGGCGACCAGCTCACCCTCTAGCATCACTAATGATCTGTCCGAGCCTGTGGTGAAAGCGGTTTCTGATCTGGTAACACGTAATAAGGACTCTGTATGCAGAACCATTTCATCTGTTTGATCTTTTGTCTCTGTACATGACACAGAAATGACTTTATCCTGTGTCTCTGCCAAAGCTGCATCATAGGAAGTGCAGATCCGCAGGGGGTGTGAGGAGGGGGCAATCTCACATACCGTCTGCTCGCACTCTGCTCCCTGGGCGAACACGCAAGCTAAAGACATCATCAGGACTAATTAATTAGCTGTGTGGAACCTCCTGGACGGATCCCAGCAGGGTGTACGTAAGACGAGATGAAATGAGGGGGCAGTATCTTTCAGGAAAATTCACGTTAAAAAAGAAACCGCACCTTTTCAATAGAGCTATGAAACTGTATGTATATAATATATTATAATATAACATTGTTAATTTCATCAGTGATACTTCATGCATTAAAGACTAATTCCAGCTAAAACGTAACATTTTATTTAGGGAACAATTTTTAGACTCTCCGCCCCAAAAAATGCCATATTTTAATTTCTGGTATTTGGTGAAGTAACAATTCTTGCCCTGTTCAGTGACTCGGCCTGCCCCTAACCCTCCCCCTCTCCCTGCCCCTAACCCTCCCTACAGGCTGCCTAAACCTAACACTCCCCCCTAATGCCTAAATGTACCCTCCCCTTCCCCACACCCTAAACCTAACCCTCCGTTCCTAACCCTAACCCCCGTACTTACCGTCGGTATGCCGGCAGGTGTTGGGCTTCCGGTGCCGGCATTTTAAGCGCCTCCATCCCGACGTTGGGAATATAACTCCATCCCATTAAATATAGTAACACCGTTCTTTGGGGTCTACTTCAGTGTTCCTGAACCTCGGTCCTGGAGGCACACTATGGGGTAAAATTGCTGAAAAACGATTTTAATATAGTTAAAAATCGATCTAAATCAATCAACATCGATGTTAAGTTTCAGGGGCTAAATCGCACATTTACTAACGCTTAAAAATCAATATGAAAAAAGATAGTCTGTTAGTAAACGATTTAGATCGATTTTTAATCAATTAAAATTGACTTGGGGATAAATTTACTAACAGTCCAGGTTTTAAGGATAGCCATGCTTGTGCACAGATGGTAAATCAAAATAACTGAGGTACTGATTAAGTCACCTGTGCTCAAGTATGGCTATCCTTAAAACCTGGACTGTTATGTGCCTTGAGGACCGAGATTGGGAAACACTGCTCTAGTTATTAATCCAGCCATTTGGCTGAGAAATTAACAAATATGGCTTCTCATTTAGGGGGGAGATGTATCGAACCTTTGATAGGGATAAAGTTGAGGTTGCCCATAGTATCCAATCGGCGTCTCTCATATAGACTTTGCTAGAAGCTGTTGCTATGGGCAACTTCTCCACATTATCTCCAAGATTTGATACATCTCCCCGTTAGTCACTATTAAACAGCGAGGAAATCTCTGCTTTTCTCACGTGTGCTGCCCCCATAGCGCGCAATTTCGGTGGTTTTGTTTACAAACGTAACGCTGGGATGACGCTCTGCTTACCTGCAGGGTGTACTGCGCATGCATGCTGCTTGGGTCTGCGCCTTGCGGGAAAAACCTCTCTTCGTGTAGCGCTCGTGTGGCCTTACTGACTAGCACATGCACGTTTTGCGCGCAATCCGAAAAAGGTCAGACTGCTTTGCGTGCACTGATGGGGCTGAAACTGCACAGCCAGAGAAGTAGGTTTACGTGGGTGCAAAAGTGCTAAACAGAGGTGATTTGGGGGTGTAAAAATCGGTGATAATCCAAAAAATGACGAATTGTCCCCTTAGCGCTGTGTTATCTACCTGCCAGTCATGCGTTTCGCTATTACCAGCACAACCTATTGTGACAGACCGGTCCCTCAATAAAATAGTGACAATGGTGACTTTTGTTAAACCTGCGCAACCTCTACTTAAAGGGGAACGCCACCTATACACTGGAGAATCGCCATATAACTTGGGTACATCCTCCCTGACTGCCCCGGCACCTCTCCCATAACCCCCCAAATTCCTATCCATCGATAGCAAAATAACAGGATCCTTTCCCAATGAAAATGACTTGATTTCTACCAGTCACATAATTTCCAGGCACGGGAGTACCACTGTTATAAAGGAGACTATTTATCAGGTAAATCTGTTCAGTCTGTTTCATGCCCCCCCAACACCTTTCCTGGGATTTTTATTCACATAAAGCAATAAAATACAGGAGCCAGGGAGGGTACAGAGCGGTGTAGCGCAGAGGAGAGGGCGATGAACGTGTTAACATATTGCACCTTTGGCTTCCAGCTTGACAATCCGGATCGGAGCCATCACGCAGCCTAAGCCGCTGTCAGCCTGTAAATGCCAAATTCTGCCTCACAACCGAGTAGCAGATGAGTGTACACAGCCTCCCAGCCCTCTGTCACTTCATCTCTCCTGTATCGCAGGCCAAAAATATATGTATGCCGTCAAACAGCGGGGGCTTGTGGAGGCAACGCGGCCCACCTGAAGCTTCGGGACCGGTGCATGATGGGAGATGTGACTGCGATGATGATAATGGGATTTTCAAGAGCTGCAGCTAAAATAACAGTGGTAATGATGTCCCAGGGGGGTGTCTCTGGGGCACGTCACGTACACTAGCAGGCAGGAGAGGGGGCACGGTGTCAGGGAGAGGGTCCTGGAGGAGGACCGCAGGGGTTGAGTGCACAGCTGTGGGAACACAGGAGAACACTCTAGCCCGCCCTCCCTCCTGTCAGCTGGGAGGCAATGAGGCCGGTCTGACTGAACTGGAAACCGCGGGACGCTGCTATTTCACGTTGTTTCGTAGAAGGGAAACATTTGTTAAGCTTCTGGCCAATGAAATCGGCTGCAGTCACGTTGTCGGGGAAGATGTAGCACTCTCTCTTACCAGTACTAATCCCCCACCATTTCCCAGTGCGCAGGCAATGCTCGTGTGGGGGGTTTGATTATGTTCTGGCTTCCATTTTGTTTCATCTGCAACGCTATAAAGAATTCACTTATCACTTGGTATCAGGATATAGATTAATAGGCTTAAATCGAGCAGGTGTGCAGCCTGATTCAGAGATTTGCACAATACCGATATATACGCAAAATGAGCCATTTTTAGGCAATGCGCATACGTGAAAACGTACGTCACATGCACAGCGATTCGTTTGCGATTACCCTCACTAGGAGGATTCACTCGCAAAGTGATAGGTAGTGTTTGGGGGAGATAATGGGGGGTGGCTAGGAAAATGCAGGCGTTTCGGGACCATTTAAATGACGTGTCTTTTGCGTGCTGAAATTAGCCACTGCAATCTCCTTTTCAGCATGAGAGCTCCCTGCGCGTCCAGAGCTGGAGTGTTTGCAGCATTTCAGACGTCACTCAGAAGCTGCGTGGCTGCCCGATCTGCGTCGATGCTCCGATGTTTGCGCTTTTGTACGCCATCAGATGGCTATGAGAAGGCAGCAGTGGGTGTCCCTATACTCGGGTTAGCTTTGGAGGCATTAGCACATTTATGCAATTGCGATCCTGAGAGCGCAGTTGCGAGTGCATTAGCGTGAATCTCTGAATCGGGCCCTATGGCTGTAAAATCATCTACATTAACATTGTCGCATGCAGTGCCGATGTTATCGTAGTTGATCGATTTTATTTTTTTGCTACTGCGCACGCTCAAATCCCTAAAAACTCCTGTGGCGCTTGCGGTCGAGCATTAAATTAGTTTGATTTGTGCATGTAGTTCACCTACGTATTGGTGCTGCCGGAACAGTCTTGGTGTGCGGCACATTCATACAGACTTTATATGGACTTTGGGCCTGATTCAGAGCCGCTCGTTCGCTCCGAGCGATGTTTGCCCAACTGCGCATGCGTACGGATCGTTATACGCATGCGCGAACCAGTCAGTGCGGTCGAAATTCATGTGCTCGCAAAATAGCAAATGCAGGATAATTTGAGTGACAGGAGGAGGCGTATGTGGGTGGTAACGGGGGAAGGTGCTTGAAAACGGGGAGTGGAGATCCGAACGCAGGCGTGCTTAAAGGTCAAAACGGGCGTTTTATGGGTGTGCATAATTAATACAGCAGCGTCATTGACCACGTCACTGGGTTATTTTATAGTCAGAACTGCTCGCAAGATTGCGGTAGGAAAAACCAACCACAACAATAGCGAGCAGTTCATACGCTGGTCGATGTACTCGATTAATCTAATAAATAGCGGACATGACGTAGGATGCGAGCGGCCAGGGGGCGTAGTTTTCCAAAAAACGACCGCAAGTTTTGTTCGCTCGTTCAGACCTAGAGGCGTGAACAGACCGCAAAGAGCGACCGGTTGATTTGAATAGCCGGCCCCTATTTTCTGGAAGAGCGAGCGCTAATTGTGTCCGGCTCTGAATCAGGCCCTTTGTCCATATAGATTATTGCTGCAGTTTACTATAAACTTTTGCTGCTGAGTGATACCGGCTGGCGTCGGTAAGGCTGAACTTGGTCGCTTCGCTGACATTATCGTGTTCTTAGATACTGGCCAGCAACTTGTGCGTCAACATAAATGCAGAATCCAACGCGGCACTTATGTAACGGCCAAACGTGTGTGCGGATTAATGGTCATACTGGCAGGAACCAATTTTACAGCCAGAGGGTTATAGATTGTGGGTCCCCCCGTTTGTTTCAGCCGGTGCAGGACAAGGTGATCCGGCGTCTTGTGTCTGGTACTGGAATGAGCTGTGCCCAACACTCTGGCAGTTGTACGGTCTGTATATGGTTAAACCGTGTAATGCAACAAGAGAATAGAGAGACCTATCTGCCTATAATTAGCAGTACATTTAAAAGCCATTCATTAGCAGAACGTGTGTGTTATGCCGAGAAGCGCAGCATACACTATCCCCCACCGCCCCAACAATGAATCAGAGCTTAGTAAATACAATGTCCTGTATTTATCTTTACAAATTATTGTGCATAGGTTGATGAATGTGAGGAGTATTTCAGTATTGGTTGATGGCATATATAGTTGTGGTAAATACTTTAGCATTGCATAAATACGTACAATTTCACAACCATCCGTTACCTGGGCACAGTGGGAGCGTTGCATTAGGAATGCAGCCTACCTATTCGCTAGGACCTAATGACATCACTAAGAATGCAGTCTAACCAATCACCAGGAGCCAGTGACATCACTGAGAGTGCAGCCTATCCAGTTACTATATGCCAGTGACATCACTGAGAGTGCAGCCTATCCAGTCACTTGGAGCCAGTGACATCACTGAGAGTGCAGCCTATCCAGTCACTAGGAGCCAGTGACATCACTGAGAGTGCAGCCTATACAGTCACTAGGAGCCAGTGACATCACTGAGAATGCAGCCTATCCAGTCACTTGGAGCCAGTGACATCACTGAGAGTGCAGCCTATCCAGTTACTATATGCCAGTGACGACATTGACAGTGCAGCCTATCCGGTCACTAGGAACCAGTTACATCACTGAGAGTGCAGCCTATCCACTCACTATATGCCAGTGACATCACTGAGAATGCAGCCTATCCAGTCACTTGGAGCCAGTGACATCACTGAGAGTGCAGCCTATCCAGTCACTAGGAGCCAGTGACATCACTGAGAGTGCAGCCTATACAGTCACTAGGAGCCAGTGACATCACTGAGAATGCAGCCTATCCAGTCACTTGGAGCCAGTGACATCACTGAGAGTGCAGCCTATCCGGTCACTAGGAACCAGTGACATCACTGAGAATGCAGCCTATCCGGTCACTAGGAACCAGTGACATCACTGAGAATGCAGCCTATCCAGTTACTAGGAACCAGTGACATCACTGAGAATGCAGCCTATCCAGTTACTAGGAACCAGTGACATCACTGAGAATGCAGCCTATCCAGTCACTAGGAGCCAGTGACATCACTGAGAATGCAGCCTATCCAGTTACCAGGAACCAGTGACATCACAGAGAATGCAGCCTATCCAGTTACTAGGAACAAGTGACATCACTGAGAATGCAGCCTATCCAGTTACAAGGAACCAGTGACATCACTGAGAATGCAGCCTATCCAGTCACTAGGAGCCAGTGACATCACTGAGAATGCAGCCTATCTGGTCACTAGGAACCAGTGACATCACTGAGAATGCAGCCTATCCGGTCACTAGGAACCAGTGACATCACTGAGAATGCAGCCTATCCAGTTACTAGGAACCAGTGACATCACTGAGAATGCAGCCTATCCAGTTACTAGGAACCAGTGACATCACTGAGAATGCAGCCTATCCAGTCACTAGGAGCCAGTGACATCACTGAGAATGCAGCCTATCCAGTTACCAGGAACCAGTGACATCACAGAGAATGCAGCCTATCCAGTTACTAGGAACAAGTGACATCACTGAGAATGCAGCCTATCCAGTTACAAGGAACCAGTGACATCACTGAGAATGCAGCCTATCCAGTCACTAGGAGCCAGTGACATCACTGAGAATGCAGCCTATCTGGTCACTAGGAACCAGTGACCTCACTGAGAGTGCACTCTATTGCTCCACCAAATGACCATTGTCGGCATTAGATATTCACTGCATTTTATTTGGTATCCGGTTGATAGATCTACAGTAAAAAGGTCACCAATGTCTAGGTAGACACCAGATGTTAGACAAAAGGTTGATACACTAAAGGTAGACTTGTAAGAAGGTTGACGGGTACAAATGGTCAGCATGGTCAAAATGTCGACACGAATGGTGTACACGTGTTTTTTTTTTTTTTTGTTAGGGTTAGACACTGGATAGGGCGGTTAGGGTCAGGCACCTACCCCGACGGTTAGGGTTAGGCACCAGGAAGGGAGGGTTAGGGTGAAGATTAGGGTTGGAAAACAAAGAGAACATGTCGACCATTTTTACAGCAGCCATTTTCGTGTCGACCTTTTGGCCATGTCGACAATTCATACACGTCTACTTTATAACATGTCGACATTTAGTGTGTCGACATTCATTGTGTACCTGTGCACCTTTTGTCCCTGTTGACCTATTGTCTGTCTCTATCTGGTATCTATCAAGACATTGTCTACCTTTTTTATTGTAGATCTTTCAATCCACATCCTTTTTTATTTTGCATAAATCATTTTCCTACTGTCAGTATGAATAATGCTAGGAAAGAAATAACTGCTGTACATGTTACATATCAGTATGAATAATGCTAGGAGAGAAATAACTGCTGTACATGTTACATATCAGTATGAATAATGCTAGGAGAGAAATAACTGCTGTACATGTTACATATCAGTATGAATAATGCTAGGAGAGAAATAACTGCTGTACATGTTACATATCAGTATGAATAATGCTAGGAGAGAAATAACTGCTGTACATGTTACATATCAGTATGAATAATGCTAGGAGAGAAATAACTGCTGTACATGTTACATATCAGTATGAATAATGCTAGGAGAGAAATAACTGCTGTACATGTTACATATCAGTATGAATAAAGCTAGGAGAGAAATAACTGCTGTACATGTTACATATCAGTATGAATAATGCTAGGAGAGAAATAACTGCTGTACATGTTACATATCAGTATGAATAATGCTAGGAGAGAAAGAACTGCTGTACATGTTACATATCAGTAGGAATAATGCTAGGAAAGAAATAACTGCTGTACATGTTACATATCAGTATGAATAAAGCTAGGAAAGAAATAACTGCTGTACATGTTACATATCGGTATGAATAATGCTAGGAGAGAAATAACTGCTGTACATGTTACATATCGGTATGAATAATGCTAGGAAAGAAATAACTGCTGTACATGTTACATATCAGTATGAATAATGCTAGGAGAGAAATAACTGCTGTACATGTTACATATCAGTAGGAATAATGCTAGGAGAGAAATAACTGCTGTACGTGTTACATATCAGTATGAATAAAGCTAGGAGAGAAATAACTGCTGTACATGTTACATATCAGTATGAATAAAGCTAGGAGAGAAATAACTGCTGTACATGTTACATATCAGTATGAATAATGCTAGGAGAGAAATAACTGCTGTACATGTTACATATCAGTATGAATAAAGCTAGGAGAGAAATAACTGCTGTACATGTTACATATCGGTATGAATAATGCTAGGAGAGAAATAACTGCTGTACATGTTACATATCGGTATGAATAATGCTAGGAGAGAAATAACTGCTGTACGTGTTACATATCAGTATGAATAAAGCTAGGAGAGAAATAACTGCTGTACATGTTGCATATCAGTATGAATAAAGCTAGGAGAGAAATAACTGCTGTACATGTTACATATCAGTATGAATAATGCTAGGAGAGAAATAACTGCTGTACATGTTACATATCAGTATGAATAATGCTAGGAGAGAAATAACTGCTGTACATGTTACATATCAGTATGAATAATGCTAGGAGAGAAATAACTGCTGTACATGTTACATATCAGTATGAATAATGCTAGGAGAGAAAGAACTGCTGTACATGTTACATATCAGTAGGAATAATGCTAGGAGAGAAATAACTGCTGTACATGTTACATATCAGTATGAATAATGCTAGGAGAGAAATAACTGCTGTACATGTTACATATCACTTTGCAGTTGCCAATCTAATAAAATAATTTCCAGGGACATGTAGGTGCCGGCATTTGATATGTGATACAGTCTAGGTAGACATTGGAGAACTAGAATCCCCATCATGCCATGTTTTATTGATCTTGGCTATAATGACACTAATGTAATTTATTGGCTATTAAGCCTGGAGAATAAGAGTGCTTTCAGGACACAAGATAAAGGATTAGTAGAGTGCAAATTGTCTATACTGAAAACACGGGTAAAGGAAAACGCCCTGGTCGGAATGAAGCTATACTCTGCACTGACGTGGTAATGAAACGCGCTCCTAACGCAACCTAGAGCAACACTGTCGAATGTCCTGAAATATGCTGCTGTATGACGCTTCTATCTGGGACATTTTCCTGCACTGCGGCCGGACCACTCCCCTAAGCGATACCTGCCCTCATATATCAGAATCTACCTGTCCTATAGATTGCGAACAGCCCCCTCCTGCCGCTTTTTCTGTTCATCTTTTATTACTGAGCTTTAGCGATATGGAACCTGCTGAGACCATATAAATAAATGGTAACAATAATTAATAATACAAAAATAAAATACTTCTGTATATTCAATATTTCTGAAATATGATTGGAATAAACACAGAAGTGTCCTTGCTCATCTAGTCTCAATATGCCCGCAGCGCAATATGCCTGGCGTGAGTGAGCCACCTAGTCCCGTGCAACTCCGCCTAGTCCCGTGCAACTCCGCTACTAGCGTTGGGCGTCTTTTATTGCTGAACATTTGTCTAAGTCACAATGCGATGCTACTAGGACGCAGCAGGAGACTCTGCTGATTCATTTGATATGTGACACTTGTATATCTGGATGGTCCACGAGACGGTATGGCATATATCCCTTACTGTATTGGCAGCTATGCCGCGTCTGAAAACCAATATTTACATTTTTATACTGGGCCGACCGACCAGTAACAGAAATGTTGTATTTGATACGTTTAATTACAAAGTGGCTGATTTTGTGTTAGTCGTGTAGACTCATCTGTTCCAGTTAAATATAAATAGCATAACCGTGTCTTCTGAAGGCTTGGCACATGTCGGAGGCCGCCCGGAGCCTCCGGCCCATCACTTGCGGTGCGTTTTGTTATGACCTCTTATGTTCCTGCTATTTCATTTTGCTATATTATATTAAATGCACTTCAGTACTCGTTGCCGTTGAAGTTCAGCCAGTAATCAGTTTGGAATTACATGTTTCTTTTGTTAGGAAAACATGATAATCTAATTATCGGCTAAATTACCTCCGTTCTATTCTAACGAGGACGTGAGAGAAGTGAGTTCCATGATAAAAGATCTGGGTCACAGCAACGGGACCCAATGTGAGAATTTGGCCACCGGACAAAATTAAGAAATTGGGGTTCAGCCAATCCTGGGTCCTAATTTGCATATTAACATAATTCACGTGGAGCCTTAATAATCGGACTTATAATAGTACTGATTTTAGAGTCTATGGGGATTCATATTCCTTGTAAACTAGGTGAAGGCGATTAACCTGCTACAAGTTGCCATTGTGATTCATAGGTCTTGGTTAACGTCCGGGTTGCAATGCGCGTTTAACTACTCCCCGTTTGCGGGCACAGTTGCCTCCTTCCGCAACGTGTGGGGGACTTGGAAATTCCCTGGGAGAGTTGGCCACCGACACAATTCCCACTGCTCTACGTGCTACGTGACTACTCGATTGGTGCTATTGCGCAGTGGTGAACGGAGCCTGATGAATTGCGTCGTCCTAGTCCTGCCCCCTTTGCAAAAGGTGCAAATCCCATGACAGTGCAGTGAGGGGCAAGGTCACATTGAGGTAAGGAATTTCCCCTTTGGGATCTCTAAAACCAAAATATCCAATCAAATCTACACGTGTGTTTGGCGGTTAACATTTTTATATCCCTTTATAATATTACAGATTTACCTTCCCTTGGCAAAACAGGAGCCGCGTTATGTATGATCCCATAATGGTACCTCCCACAATTTCACAAAGTCAAAGTGTATACGTATATTTTTATAGGAATAGATGTTTTCCATGATGCATAGATATGTACATTACTGTCTGCATGGACAGATAAAACACAAACTTGCTAAGCCAGAGATAGGTAACCTACGTATATGACTTTGGCCCTCATTCAGAGCCGTACGCTCTGAGCAGAGCGCACGCTCTGAATGAGGGCCGCCCTCCATAATTATGGAGCGTCCTCCTGGACGCTCGTATAGCTGTGGGTCACCACCCACAGCCTATACGAGCGTGCAGTTTGATGGCCGCGATGGTCTTGACCATCGTGACCATCGCCACTGCGAGCCGGAGCCTGCGGTTGAGTTTTTCAACCGCAAGGCCCGGAGTGATTTTGGCTCTATCAGAGCCAAAATCACTCCCACTGACATCACTAGTGATGTCAGTGGGCCGGCTTCTGACGGTAGGTGTTCCCTTGGAAACGCCCCCGTCAGGGAGGCACACCCACCAAAGGGGGCGTGCTGTCAATCAACATCGACAGCACGCCCCCTTTGATCAGACACAACGAGCGAAGGAAAGTCCTTCGCTCGTCGCGTCTGGCGCATGCGCACGACGGAGCTCCCGCCGTCGTGCGCATGCGCAGTGCACAACATCGACCCACTTGCGAGCGGACAGCCGCTTGCGAGTGGGTCTGAATCAGGCCCTTTATCCATTATCTGCTTGGCCGTACCCTCATGCAACTTTTTTACTAAATAAGTAGCATGTTCCTTTCTTGTTTCTGTAATATTGGCCACCTCTCTATAGCCTCATGGGCAGGTGCTCCAGCTTTTAGCGCTCAGCTGTATGAAGAAAAGTTACTTCTACATTTATATGTGTTGCTGTGTAAACTGTATCTTTGCTGAGAGCAATGAATATGGACAACTCTTATTGTGAAATTACTCTTAATTGCCGTTCGGTGCCAATTTGGCACTAGGCTCTAACAACCAATCACACTGCTGCTTAAATGGTCTCATTTGCACCAGACAGGTTGTAGCTAATCTCTAATTGGTTTCTGTGGTTCAGGGCAAAATCTTTCCTTAAATGCTCTGTTTTCTAGTGTGTTAGTAAAAGTTGCAGGAGGGCATTTTCAAGCTAAGGTGGAAGGAGAACCTCTTTAAATATGGACTCGGAATAAAATATAGATCCAGTATAAGACCCCTCACTCCCCTCCGCCACCCGACTTTCCACGGAGTGTGCTTGACCTACGTAAAGAAGTCATCCGGCTATATACATAATTGCATACATTTCCATAATGACATCTCTATAATTGACACTTTATTACCAGTGTGCGGCAGTGATATTGTAATGAGACACCTGTAATCCCGGCACTGCGTTTCCTTTCTGATCTTTTCCTGTTATTTGTCTTTTTCAGCGTTAATTTTGCCTTCCGTTAATCTCTAGTGCCTGAAGTTACCATGGAAACCGCATAGGCTGCCCCGGGCGCTGCGATAAATATACATTTTAACCTCCCTACTCTTAAAATTTCAACTACTTATAATGCCTCTCGGGTCCAGCGTTAGACAGAGAATCCAGCGGCCGCGGCAGTGAGATGAGAGGTGTAAACGCCCAAACTGTAGCTCAGGATTATTTTCAAGCCTTATAGTATTTAAAAGTACGCTGTATGCTAGGGTGAGATGAGTGTCCTGTTCTGACTGAGGTAATAGCAGGTGGACCTCTGTCCGATCTGTGGGCCTGATTCAGAGGCGCTCGCTCTGAATCAGGGCGGGCGCAGGTTTTTTTAGTTGCGGCCTCTTGGCCGCTCGCATAGCTGTGGGTTACCACCCACAGCTATTGCGAGCGGCCATGATGATGGTCAAGACCATCGCGACCATCGGGCTTGCGATGAGACCCTTGTGGTAGGGTCTCGTGGCCGCAAGCCCCAGAGAGCTTCTGGCTCAAATAGAGCCGGAAGCTCTCCCACTGACATCGCTGGTGATGTCAGTGGGGCCGCCCACAAACGGCAGGCGTTCGCATAGGAATGCCTTCGTTTATGAAGCCACCCCCCCGCCACGCCTACAAAACGGGGCGAGCTGTCGATCAACATTGACAGCCGCCCCTTTTATAGCGAGTCCTGGAGCGAGCGCTATTTGCGCTCGCTCCGGGCTCGCACACGCCGCGAGTGCACACTGGGCTACAGTCAACCCAGTTGCGAGCGGGTCCGAATCAGGCCCTGTTGTGCACTGATTTGTGGTCCTTCATTATCAAACGGCGCAGGGCGTGATTTACGAAGGTGCTGCACAAAGTGTAATGACTCTGGTCCTATCCACGTATCAGACCTTCGCGGTCACTAGTGGCTGCGGGCTAGCACAACTCTGCACCATGTTGTTTAAGGGTTCCCACAGGGTTAGGTCTGGAATGAGGTGCTGCAAAGGACCTCTGACGTGACAACCACGTGACCCGTGGCAAAAGGGGGAGGGGCAAAGTTTGGGGGCCAAAAGAGTTTGCTCGCCACAGGTTAATATCCCCCCTCCACGTGGATAGTAACATTGGTAGCTGACCGGCCCTGCTGTAGCGGTCACGTGGTTGTGACGTCAAAGGCCCTTTCTCCAACTTGGATCTAGCAACAACCGTTCCCCACAGGGTCACTGGTAGCTGCTGAGTAACGCAGAATGGCGTAGCTACCCGTGTGCTCATAATTCCTTCTGCACACTACTGTGCTCGCCAACTGTGGGGCTCAAACAGAGCTGGAAGGAAGTTACTGAAGAGAAACATTCACGCAAAAAAAATAAATGTGTATTTCACCACATAAGATACACCCAAGATGCGTGTGCATAGGCAAAAAGCGTACTGCCATCCTTACAGGCGCATTTGCATATATTTGCAGATTTGTCTGGCTGCGTTTGCTTTGAGCTCGCTGAATTTTATCTGCGTGAGAACGCGCCTGCCAACATCAATTCCGCCCCTTCAGTCACAAGGATTAATGCTCCCCAAATTGCTGAAGACTCTGCTCAGCGGCATTTACGTGCGTTTGATTTCTGGGAATGCGCAAAGCCAATTCACAGAAGATATACTAGACCAAACAGGGCGTAAGTCCAATAATACATCAGCCACAGCGTGACTTTCCTGCGCCATTCCCAATGCATTCTCTTTTTAATGTCGATTTGGTCGATAATTTTGATATAGGTTGCTTGGTAAGGTTGAATTTTTATATACAGGTTAGGGTGTGTGCAGCAGAAAAATAATTGCGCCCAGTTCCTCCGTACAATGCGCTGTCACAATTTGGGATCCGTCTTTGGAATTTCTGTTTGTGGTTTGATGTGTTGAAGGAGCTGCTGGCTGAATTTGAAGGCTCGGTGGGCCAGTGACAGCCCCTAGGGCCTCTTGTCGCCCATCGCAGTCCGATATGGATAAACTTCTCCATAATCCCGAATTTTATCTTTTGTCTCCTGGGTTTTGCATGAAGCTTAGTGGAATGAAAGATTTCTTAAGAAGTGGATTTTTGGAGCTGTGCAGATCTCTCTGTTTGGGGGGTGGGGGGTGTTTAGTTCCTAAAATAAAATGCTGGATGACTTCTTTAAGCTGAACGCGGTATTCCCCATTATGTCTGTGCCCGGACTCTGGCGGTTTTGTTTAATGTTATTTCCTCTGCCGATTGTCTGTTCCGATCGCTTTCTATTGGGTTATGTACCGGCCCCTAACAGGAACGGATGCCTTCTGTACCTGGAAACCGCTCTGTTGCCTCTCGCAGACTGCCCTAAATCGTTTAAGTGGGTGAAGTGCATTACGCCAAATTTATCAGGCTAAGTGATAGCTAATGCCTCAGGAAGCTACGAGCCCAGATGGCGCACTCCTGGCCTGACTATAACATTGCAAACACCCGCAGCCAAAACTCGTCTGTAACATGGGAAACAAACAAGACTTGTCTCTGTATCTCGCATTGCATTACACCTGTTATACAGACCCCCCCGGGGAAGGGGGGAGCATAGGATGTTATACAAACAACCCACTTTTATTAGGTTTCCAGTGATATAATGGAACTCCTTAAATTCCTGTTTCTTGGAAATGTGGATGAATAGTTTGTCTTGGTATTTTACTGGTATGAATAGGTTGTGGATTATTTATCATGTAGGAAGGATATACAGCCGACCCCCAGACTTATTACTGTCCTGTCTGTACATCTGCTTGTAAACTAGATATATGGAGCAGTGCATGATGGGAGAGGGAGGCTAACAAGGGGTGTCAGTGAACTACAACCCTTTATATATCCTTTGCCAGGCATGAGATTTAATATCGAACACCAGGGGGTATATTTATTTAAGGTCGACTTTGATTTTAATTTGATCAAAATTGATTAAAAAAATCAATATCTATGTTGCATGCCAGGGACGAAATCACACGTTTACTAACAGACAATTTTTAATTTCTGGTTAAGTATTCGTTAATGTGTGACATAGCGCCATAAACCCAAAATCACTGTTGCTCAATTTTTTTTTATTTTTTTTTTAAATCGATTTAAAAATGGGCATTAGTAAATCTACCCCCAGAAGCAATGGCTGC
Source organism: Taudactylus pleione (assembly GCA_031769625.1). Classification (NCBI taxonomy): domain Eukaryota; kingdom Metazoa; phylum Chordata; class Amphibia; order Anura; family Myobatrachidae; genus Taudactylus; species Taudactylus pleione. Next base: position 456,733 of record JAUIMM010000849.1, on the reverse strand, counting down.
TCCAGAGGTGGGGCTGTCCAAAATTCAGATAGGGGAGCCACACCAACTGCCACCCCAAACCCTGCCAAGCATTGCCGGCCGGGACTCGCTGGCAGTTGGTGTGGATCCCCTTTTTGAATTTTGGACCGCGCTGTAGCCTCACCTCTGGAGCCGCCACAGCACGAGAATATGTATCTCCTGAGTCATATAAAGGACCCAATGCTCCTGGAGATATAAGTTAATTTACTTCTTCTGACCATAGAAAAAATAACTAATGTAATTGTAAACTAGAGCACATTTTATTAAAGTTTCCTGTGTATTCTCCTCCTATAGACGAAATTTTTACACAAGTTTCTGAACGGACCTAGTGGGCCTATTTATGCCAAGGGGCCTGGAGCTGGCCTGTGTATTGTATCCTGCCACCTGCTTCACTATGTTTTGTCTCTGATTTCTCATCATCTCTCTTCCCCCATCTCCCTGCCACACACCGCCCCCCCCCCCCCTGCTGCCCACCTTCCCGCTCATACCTCAGAAGATGGGCCCATCATCTAGTAATGTCTGGGAAGGCTGTTACAGTTGTGACTGTGGATTTGTTACATTTTAACAATCCGTGTATCAAAAAACACAAAGCAGCTGTGCCACGCGGTAATGTACACCGATGTATCCCTCACACCACCCTCGTTAGGAAACTCAAGATTTCATTTTTCTTTTCCCAAGTGTAAGCCCAGGAGGCCTCTATGCCGGGAGGCTGCAGGACCTCGGGTGAGGGAGATCTATTACCAAGGTTAGCTGGTAGCAGCCTTGACAGATGGGTATTGTGTGCCCAAGTCCTGCTGCTGGTATAAACTTTCCTTGTGGGATTTTCTTGTTAACAAGGAGGCATCTGTGCCAGACACAAAGAGACTGGTAAAATCTGGGGGGGGGGGGGGGGATTAGTAGTGCCGGTCTTCTCCTTTTTTTCATATCCGCTATTATGTGGAGCTTAAAGAAAAATAACGCCATTTATCACCAGTGACCTTCAGGCAGGGCTTTGTGAGTAAGAATACAGTGCAATCGGCTGCATGGCGCTGCAGTAACCCTCCCACCTTGTTGCAACAGCCCCCGGTGCCCAGCCACGTCTGGTATATGTGTCCTGATGACAGAAAAGTCTTATTATATTTTGTTTTGGTTGCCGACTCTTTAATATCTGATGTGTCCTCACCTTGTATTCTCTCCTCTCTCTCTCTCTCTCTCTCTAGAGTCGCCTCCCTGGTATCAAGGTGAAGTATCTCTTCTTGGCATGGCTGGGCATCTTTGTGGGCAGCTGGGTAGTGTACATGCATTATTCCTCCTACTCGGAACTCTGCAGAGGACACGCCTGCCGCATGATCATAGTAAGTACCAGTCTGCTGTTCTCCTCCTGATCCTGCTGTCTGGATGCCGGAATCTCACTTGTGCGCCTTCAGCCGACTTTGTCTCTCTGTGCTTCGTCTGTTTCACCTCTGGGATAAATGTTTTTTGGCTTTCTTCTGTGTTTCGCTGCCATGTCTTTTATAAGGGCAGATGTTGCTTATGTTTGTTGCTCCCTGAATTCAGCTGCTACTGAAATCCCAGAGCAAGATCAAGTAGCAACACTGGCTGATGATATAAAGAGGATACTGAAGAGCACAGAAGGAAGCCAGATAGATGACACACTGTAGTAAAAGGTGCAGGAGGGCGCGTAGAAGCCATAAATGAAATCCTCTGAGGGTGAGAACACCTCCTAAAGTGCTCTTGGGTTACTTCCCCCCCTCCAATGTCACTATACTGTAAAGCAATTAAAGTAACAGGGACATGAGCAAGGCCGGTGGGGAGAGGAGGTTTTATGCGCTATGATCGATGTCTGGACAGCTTAATGGGCAAGTGGGCATTCGCCTGAGGACTAAAATACTAAAGTGTACCCTGTTGGCACTGGGCATTGCAACACAAGGTTATTATGCCCATGTCGTTCTTCAGTGGAGTGTTGCGCCAACATCTCTGCATACGAATTACTTTTATTATTTATTTTTTTTTGTATATTTATTTCATTTAGTTTATTGTTACACTTTATTTTATGTAGTTTAGTCATTTTTGTAGCTAATGACTTGCGCTCCCAGCCGCACAGTGTACTGGGTACCTCACTGCGTGTTCCCATAGGACTCCATTATTTGTCTTTTAGTCTTAAAGCTCCTGAATGCTGTTTGTCTACTGAGCATACAAGTGCTTAAAAGAAACACCCATGTACCATGCTTAAGAGTTGATGTGAAACCTCCAAAACTGAAGTCTCCAGACAGCGCAAAATCATAGGAGTCATGTACTTCAGTCATGCAAAGTACTGAATAGAAGGAAATCTATTGAAATGCTACATAAATGGACAGAAATAATCTCATCCGAAGCAGACGCTCCGATGGTTGAAAAAAAAGCTAGAGGAGTGAGATTTCCCATTCATTTCAGTGGCCCATTCATTTCAGTGGGTGCACAGATCCCATTTAAAAAAAGGTAAATATTTATTAGATCTCTCTACTAGTCGTTTCATTAGTTCATACATTTATGCATTTCAAGGGTCTCTCCATGTAGCGCACACTGGGAAAGCCCATTGAAATGAACAGGAAAAACGGCAGGATTTTTTCAGACCATTCCCCGGGTACAAATCTTTCAAAATCGTCACAAGTTGCCTGATCTAAGAATCAAGGGCCTGATACAGCAAGGATCGCAATTGCAAAGCTGCACGCAGACTATAGATATGATGTATTCACGCAGGCTATAGATATGATGTATTCACGCAGGCTATTAATATGATGTATGCACGCAGGCTATAGATATGATGTATACACGCAGGCTATAGATATGATGTATGCACGCAGGCTATAGATATGATGTATACACTCAGGTTATAGATATGATGTATACATGCAGGCTATAGATATGATGTATGCACGCAGGCTATAGATATGATGTATGCACGCAGGCTATAGATATGATGTATGCACGCAGGCTATAGATATGATGTATACACTCAGGCTATAGATATGATGTATGCACGCAGGCTATAGATATGATGTATGTACACATTCAGCTTTGCAATTGCGATATGGTAATGAAGCAAAAGGCATCGCGCCTCCTATGCATTTCTTATCCGAGCTGCGTTGTCCATGGCAACATTTGATAATCTGAGTAACATTGGCCAGCTAAGGTGACCTGTGGGGTCATGCAGCCGGCTGCCGCAATTGAGAGGAAGAGACCAGGAGATCTCAGTCAGCCAACGGAGGTCCTGGCCAATTCCCTCCCCCCCCTAATGGCGGTGACACGCCTCCGTTTCAGGAAACTGAGGCCATCGCCACCCTATCCCCGCCCACAAATGGCAGCAGACACTCAATCACTGATAGTCTGCTGCCAGTCTGCAAGTGGGATCGCATACCAGTTCTGCACATGTGCCGAATGGGTATTGCGTCTGCGCATATTCACGAACATCGGATATCTGCGTTCAGATTTTTAACCACTTATTAGCTCACCCTGGGGTAAAAAGAGAATAGCGGCAGCGTACTGGTGCCAGGGCTGGCTATACCCAGGCGGAGGCCCACAAGCATTATATGACACAATTGGTCTTGTTTATTAACTTCACTGGAAACCAACCACAAATCGCTCTGGTTGTGTACCTGATGTGCCTACGTAGTGCGGCCAGCGCCGTTCCATGTTCTTCCTCCTCTCCGTCCTCGGGAGTCGTCTTTGCAAACTGCTAGTGCACCAGTGTGATTCCTTCTACAGCCCTCCTGCCCCACTGAAATATCATTTTTGTATGTGATCCGTAACTTTTACCCAACCCCCACCGCTGAAAGAACAGCGCTCAATCCACCTCCCAACAGAAGATGCTACAGTATATGACGCAGTTTTTCCGGACGCCCCTCTCTCAACACCGTCCTGCAGTGACTGGTGCATCTGCACAAAAATAACGGGCACTAGATCACATTCGGGCGTTAATGGGTTCTCTTTTGCCGTTTCAGAAATGACACATTGGTGTCTACATATTTGCAGTGAACGATACAATATATAGACACACCTTGTTGCATTGCATATCTCTACCTCCTTTTTCAGTGCAAGGTGCCTTTTAAATGTTTCACTCTTTGGTCCTTGAGCACTGGATCTGAAATGCAATTATGTGTCTACCTTATACCACCAAGCAATCTACAACATCCTCGGCCTCCGCAAGAGGTTTTGGGTGCTACTAAATTAAACTGGATTTCATCAGGAGATTGTAGAAAGAAACCGTTTGTACAAGTCCTTGGGATTGCTAAAAAAGAAATGTAATCTTCTGGCTAAAAGTGCGTTTTCACCAGCTACCGAGGTCATGAGGATTAAAGGACGTGTAAGTAGAGAAAATCTCTGGAATTTTAAAAGGCAGAAAATCGCGACATTTCTTAATCTACGAACCTCAGACGTGTCTTTCACAGATAAAGAGAGAAAATACAAGGGGGCAAAGCGCAGAAAAGCCTGCGTCTCTTACTACATTATCTTCATTGTAGATGGCTTGTTCTACCAATGCTAATACACTTGTCTTGTTCTATAAATTGTACTGTATTACTTTCTGGCTGAGTCAGCGCTGTACGCTATTCCAATGTTCACGCAGTTGGGCGGTTATCGGTGGTTTACACATGCGTCACAGCGTGCATGTGCGTCGATTGGATGCGATTACGGTTGCAGTGAGGATCCAATCGCAAGTGAGTGACAGGAAGCAAACGTTTTGTCGATGTATCGGGGAGTGATGGCTAAAACGGAGGCGTGTTTCGGCCATTTATCGGGAGTGTGTTTTCTTGGAAGCGGGGAACGTGGCTCCAGTGTCTCGAGTATGGAGGCAATGCTGCACGACCATAGACTCATTCAAGGAGTCGATGTTTGCTTGACCTGCGGCTGTTGGTGCGTATGTGTGCGCAGTTGCGGACAGCTGCGATGCCTCCGGTGGGCGTCTCCGTGCAAGATTCTGCGGCTGCTGCGTTAGTATATTTTCGCACATCCACAGCTGCAAAAATGGCAGTGGTTGCAGTGTTAGCGTACACCTCTGAATCGGACCTTTGTTGCAGCTCCGTTACAAATTACCGTGTAATGGAGTCATTTCTACACCTACCAATTGTTATAATCAGTGATAGACAGGGTCAAAAAGCTAAACCGAAAAGCCGAGCAGCCTCGGTTACTTTGCTTAAATTTAATTTTCCCTTAATGGAGGACACTTTGCACCTTCCTCCAGTTCTGTAATTTACCCTTTGACTGGAATTTGGCACCGAAACAAAAAAGTATCGCATTTGGTCAGAATCATTTTATTTCAGCCTAATTCAGTTACCTCCAGGGCATCATTGCCTGGGAATACTGGAATTATTCTCTCTGAACACTGCTAGAAATTTTGCACCTGGAATTTATTTCCACGGTTCTAGAAAGCCCCCGCGAGATACGCGCCCCCAGGTACGTTTTCATACACTTTAATCATCTTGCGGCATTTTATTCTTTGCGTGTGTTTTTGATTTTTTTTTTTAAATCCCGTCTTTGTCGGATATTCCATATAATGTTCTGTCGTCTGTATCAGCGACGGGTCCTTTGCTCTTTTTGCCGTCTGCTGTGAATTTCTTTCCAGTCTTCCTCCAGTGAAGCCAGCAAATGTCATAACCTATTCATTACTCCCGTACATCAATAAAACATGGACATGCTGTCCTGGTTTACATTATATAATGCAGGCTGTCTCTCTGATGTTCTCCAGAGCGCTGAGAGATTGGTAGCGCAGGCAAAGCTGGTGATTTACGTAAAAAGGAATATATTTCTAAATTCAATTAAGCTACAATCTGCCGTCTGCAAAAGTAGGTGACTAATGTGTTCAATTTACCTGGAAACAAATGGCTCAAAAGACCACTGTACACAATGGCTCTATATCTGGGGTTATTGCTAGCTTGGTGACGTTGTTAGAATAAATATCAGAAAACGGCTAATTTTGCAGAAGACCAGTCTGGTGCGTCAGGTTTCGGGGACAGATGAGACCCACAAGGAATAAACAAACTGCGGATTTCTCTTTCCATGTGGGGTTTAGAACTTTTGGAAGATTTCTGTGAACCTTATTGGACTCCAGTGATAAGTCCGAAGTACTGGGCACAATCAATCGTTATGGGTCCAATAATGAGTAGATGTCAGGGACACAAGATGTCAGCAGTTAACAGTAACAAGCCACAGTCTGGTACATGAGTATCAGTGTAGATCCAGTAACAGGGCAACCTCAGATAAAGCTGCTGTTTTCAGCATCAGAAGCACCATCATAGGTCCAGTAACCGAAGCACCATCATAGGTCCAGTAACAGAAGCACCATCATAGGTCCACTAACAGAAGCATTATCATAGGTCCAGTAACAGAAGCACCATCATAGGTCCACTAACAGAAGCATTATCATAGGTCCAGTAACAGAAGCACCATCATAGGTCCAGTAACCGAAGCACCATCATAGGTCCAGTAACCAAAGCACCATCATAGGTCCAGTAACAGAAGCACCATCGTAGGTCCAGTAACCGAAGCAGCACCATCATAGGTCCAGTAACCGAAGCACCATCATAGGTCCAGTAACAGAAGCACCGCCATAGGTCCAGTAACAGAAGCACCGCCATAGGTCCAGTAACAGATGCAGTATCATAGGTCCAGTAACAGATGCAGTATCATAGGTCCAGTAACAGAAGCACCATCATAGGTCCAGTAACAGATGCAGTATCATAGGTCCAGTAACCGAAGCACCATCATAGGTCCAGTAACAGAAGCACCATCATAGGTCCAGTAACAGAAGCACCATCATAGGTCCAGTAACCGAAGCACCATCATAGGTCCAGTAACAGAAGCACCATCATAGGTCCAGTAACAGAAGCATCGCCATAGGTCCAGTAACAGAAGCACCCCCATAGGTCCAGTAACAGAAGCACCGCCATAGGTCCAGTAACAGAAGCACCGCCATAGGTCCAGTAACAGAAGCACCGCCATAGGTCCAGTAACAGAAGCACCGCCATAGGTCCAGTAACAGAAGCACCGCCATAGGTCCAGTAACAGAAGCACCGCCATAGGTCCAGTAACAGAAGCACCGCCATAGGTCCAGTAACAGAAGCACCGCCATAGGTCCAGTAACAGAAGCACCGCCATAGGTCCAGTAACAGAAGCACCGCCATAGGTCCAGTAACAGAAGCACCGCCATAGGTCCAGTAACAGAGGCATCGCCATAGGTCCAGTAACAGAAGCACCGCCATAGGTCCAGTAACAGAAGCACCGCCATAGGTCCAGTAACAGAAGCATCACCACCATAGGTCCAGTAACAGAAGCATCACCACCATAGGTCCAGTAACAGAAGCACCGTCATAGGTCCAGTAACAGAAGCACCGCCATAGGTCCAGTAACAGAAGCACCGCCATAGGTCCAGTAACAGAAGCACCGCCATAGGTCCAGTAACAGAAGCACCGCCATAGGTCCAGTAACAGAAGCACCGCCATAGGTCCAGTAACAGAAGCACCGCCATAGGTCCAGTAACAGAAGCACCGCCATAGGTCCAGTAACAGACCCTAACCAGGGATGTAGTTAGTGCTGGAGATCTCCATACACTTATGGAACAATCTCTGTCCTGTCAGTGAAATTGGACAAGCTCTGTATCTTACATAGCCCCCCCACAGGTATCTGCCATATCCCCCCCAGAGGTCTCTCAGACTGTGGGTCATTGTAGCCAGGTCTCCTATGGAATTGTGTGGTTGAGTGACCTTAACCCTTTGCTTTGGGCCCTCACCCCCGGTATTGTCAGTGACTTAGGACAGAGTAATGTAATGGCTGCTACCTCTTTATCTGGGGTGGGGGGGGAGTGATCACATCTCTCCAAAGAACCCAGAGGGACTAAAATAACTGTCCAGGTCCCTTAGTCATATGTGACTGCGTGTGCTCCTGGCAAATAGGATCAGTCAAAACACATCAAAGCATATGGTACGAGGCGCGGCGGGCTGGCCGGCGCAGGACTCCATTTGATGCTAACACAAAGTGCTGGATTCAGACACAAAACAACTAAAAGCCATTGTCATCCGCCAGTAGATTAATTGCCCGTTGCGTGCAGCTGGGACACACAACGCGTCTGGCTGTGAGTTTGCTGCACGGAAGATAACGGAGCCGCCATTAGCCGTGTGAGAATATGCCGCACTAACGAGTATCTATTATTACACACATGTACAGCAACACGTGGCGACATCATTACTGGAGCCGCTTTGTATGTGCGTGTACATGTTGGTTATTCTCTATATTTGTATGACAAACATATATAGGAAGCGACATATGTAAAGAGACTAATCCTTAATAATAATCTATACTAGCTACCCCTCAGTGCTATGGTTAGGCCTGTGCCCCTCCAGTATGTACATAGACGTAGTATTACACTCACTGAATGCTGCTAATATCTTTATATAACCCCTCTATACACATCCCCCACCCCCTCCTCCTTAGGCTGAATTGGCCGCTGTCCCGAGGGATTCGGTGTAACCTCTGTGTGAAGCTGGAGCCGATTCCTATTAACATGACAGAGGGGACACTCGGCACACAAAGACGCAGCTCTACCACGGCACCAAATGCCTGGCACCCCTATAGTTTGGGAGATGGGGCCTCTACCGGCACTGTAAGGGACACTTTCCTCAGGAGAGTGACGTTCATTGTCTGTGAGACTGAGGGGTCTATTTACTAAGCCTTGAATGGAGGTAAAGTACCAGCCAATGAGCTCCTAACTGTCATGTCACAGGCTGTGTTTGAAAAATGACATTTAGGAGCTGGTTGGTTGGTACTTTATCTCTGTTCACGTTCTCTCCATCCAAGGCTTGGTAAATAGACCCCTTGGCCCTGGCATACCCGGTGTTGCACACACGGTTTCTTGTTGTGGCAAATTAGCATAAACTAAATATAACGGTTATTGATAACAAGGCGTTCAGTAGCTGCGGGATTCCGTGTAATACGCAGACCGTTCCCCAGTGTGGGCCCACGAGGATGAATATAAGATTGCATATGTGGCTGGGCGTGTGAAATGGACTCTCCCGCAGCTTAACGAGACGTGAGGGCAGAAGAAATCACCGCCATACAGTCACGTGATAGAGCGTAGACTGTCTCATCTGGTGCCAGAACTCAGGACTCTCTCATTTCTCTTCTCTTCTCGAAGCTTCTGCTCTCCAACCAGCAGTCTATAGGTTCCCAGTAACAATAAGATGCACCAGTCACTAGAAGGGGCCTTAAATAACGCAGAGCACTCAATGGGTAATGCAGAACGTCCTGCACATCCATTGGTGCACGTGGAAGTCTGCGCAGTAAAGTTCGCGCCTAATCTCCATCAATGGGGGAAGCTTCTGAAACTTTAAGTGAGTCTACTGAGAGGTGGGAAAAAAGGGCGGGAAACTTTATATGCAACGAGTACAACATGGTGGTGCCAAACATGAAGGCGTAAAAAATGCCACCAGCTTTGAACTGGTGTAAAATTCTTTGGAGTGAAAATGGCCGTGCGCCCTTCCCCGCACGCAGTAAGGAAACCCCTAAAATGTCACCGCTTCATCTTGTTACCACAATCTCTCTCTGCGAATAAAATTTGCGACCTCGCACTTCCTCAGTACTTTGCATGGAGCATCCTCGCTCGTCTTAGAGTGAACAAATTTCTGCCCCTCCACAGACGCCGCCATCTTGCTTCGCACAATTGAGACGGAAATATTGGGAAAGATTTTTTTTTTCTGCACTGTTAAAGCCTCCGATTCTCTTCTCCTGTCAGATGAGGTGATTTCACATGAGGTTTCCATTACGCATTTTGGTGCCCTTGTTTCCATGGAGACCACAGCATAACTAACGTATGCGAGTCCTACACGCTCGGTGCCAGGAGTGGAGGTGACCCTGTCTCATTAAGGCCTGTGCAAGGTCACGCAAGCTATGGGTCAGGGCTCATTTGCACTCAGCCCTCTGCTAAACATGTCTCCCCTTCCTTCTGTCCTCCCCTCGTTCTCAGACACTTCACCGTTTACACGACACTGGAGCCGGGTGCAGATCCCCTCACTCTCCATTCCAGGGGCTGGCTCCTGTAGCTCCAGCAGTCTGCAAACATAATGGGCGAGAGGGAAGAGCAAATAAAAAAAGAAAGTAAAAGTTTTATTGTATCAGATTTCGCTGTCAAAGAGAAAGAGAGCTGTTATTTCTGAGAATTTTATGTTGTCCTCGCATAGATCGTTAACGTTACAATATGCATTTCCAACGGCCACAGATTTGCAGCGGGTTATAGTGACGACATTGAGACTTTCAAACAAAATGACATCGGAGTAATGATGAGGCCGGGGGACGTGTATGGCTGATGCCGCGGTTTGCTGCGGTCTGTTCTGCAAATCCTCCCATTTCTGGAAGCCTCATTGCAGTGCGGAGAGAGATTAGAGGAAGGGGATTGATATTTACAAATACTTTTTCAAAGGGTTCAGTGAGCCTTTAAGCCCAAGGTGGACACGCTGGGGGTTTCCAATAATCCGCACCTGTAGTGCTCTGATCGACGGTCTTCAACCTCCAGCTCGCTGTTGACCCCAGCTCTGTGCTGCTCCCTGGGCACAAAGTTCTGACTGTGATTATAGTTTTAACAGTTTGGCTGATATGATCCCTCTCTTCTACTCTTGTGCTATGTTTTGTGCGTCTGCATGTTTGCCGCAATCCGTATTATCCCGTGTTATCTCATCTCCAGAGAGTACAGACGCCACATCTGATGCTAATTGCAGCCAGCTCTTATAGGTGGAGTACAGTACCACTTCCCCAAGCTCTTAGTGCATGACTCTTTTATAGGGTTTAAATTGACTAATATTTCCATATATTGTAAACTAGCTGAAGTACCCGTCGTTGCCCGGGTTTAAATCTTCAAGTTATAAAGCTAGGCATCCCAGACCAATTGCCACCCCTCTGACGTTTTCAATCAAATCCATCCAGTCGTAGGTTCAGAACCGGCACCGCGGGTCAAAGTTCTGCCCAGCGTGCACCAACGGGAGGTCCGACTGGACCCCTAATCCCCCTAAATCCTGGCCAGGATCCAACTGGACCACCTCGCTTTGGTTTCATCCCAATCGGTACAGGGATGTCCGATTGCATAACCAAACAAACAGACTATTGAATTTGATATATATATAAGATTTTTATATTTCCTAAAAGATTCCAAATGTTGTTCCTGTCCTCAAGGAGCAGATCTTTGTTGTAACAAGTCATTTAAAGTACAAAAAATTATTATGAAAACAAAATTGTTGCCAGTTTATTTAGCCACAGCGTGCAGGACCGTCCGTACTGTACAGTTACTGATTTAGTATATGCTATATGTGGATCAAAACCTGTTTAACTGGTAATAAAACGAAACAAATACAACATACGGGTGACTGTTGCCCATAGAACGGCTGCTACTCATCACCTCTGCTCCTAGGTACCAGCCAGAGAGGAATCTGTGACATCACCGTGGCCCATCGGGTGGCTTGGCTGCCACGAATGGTGAAGGTGACCAGAATATTAGTAATATGCAATACCCATACTTCCCATGGGATACAGCATGCCACTTCGGTTACCCATTGCCATACCTCCCAACATGACCCTCTCCAGGAGGGACACAATGCTCTGGTCCTGGACTTCCCTATTTGAATTTTGGACTGTGCTGCAGCCCCACCTCTGGTACCGCCACCAATCATAAATTACCAGGGGAGTCACACCAACTGCCAGCCAGTGATGATTGGCAGTGTG